>CM064572.1:28475442-28498745 GCA_032716605.1 Paralithodes platypus | reverse complement strand
ACAACAAATTGCATATTCAGTTACCTTCAATAAAGCTTTTCATGACAGTCTGATACATTTGTTAATTGAATACCTGTCCAAATCCGAAACAAGTGTGAAAATCGCATCGTAATTTATATAATAGAATTACTTATACAGAAGGGGTATTAAGTAAAAAAATTGATTACTATTACATAAATAAATAACGACAACAATTATAGATATAATGGTGAAGACGACTATGATTTCATTAATGATGGTAATATAAAGAGGTAACATCAGATTACTATGATGGTGACGATTAAGGTAGGTTGGTGATGATCATGATGATTGTGATGACTATGATGATTGTGATGAAGATGATGGCGGTGATTATGGTAATGATAATAATGATGGTGATGATTGGTGAATATAATGATGTCTTTGGTGGGGAGAGGGAGGGCTTCGATGTTTGGGTTCAAGGAGAAAAATATGAAATAAATTCAAACAGGAAAAGCAAAACACGACTAAAAACAATGAGCATTAGCAAAGAAGAAGACAAACTACAATTATTGAAAGATAGATTAATATATGATAATGTATTTAATTGTGAGAAACTTGCAACACCTAAAACTTAGAATATATAACACAAAAGGAAAGATGTCAAACATTACAAATTATATATAAGCAAAACTATTTCAACATCACACTTTACTAAAATATAGTGTCCATCACATGATACACACTCATACACACGCACACACTCTATCTCTCTCTCTCTCTCATTAACACACCCAAACACGCAAAAGAAAGCAAGCGACACACAGGTTTACTAATCCTCCCTCGTGTGCTTGTTGAAGGTTAGAAATAGGCGCGTTCACATAAGTCGCGTGTCCGACCGTTTTCGTCCTATTCGTTTGATTGTTGGCTTGATCTGGGCCATAGAAGTTACCGAGGACCATAACTATTAGTCCTTTAATACCTTACTAATGCTACCTCCTGATTTTGGATGGCGTCGTTGAGCAAATCTATGTTTTGAATGAGCTCAACAAGCAGCTTTGACTCGTTTCCAGCCATTGATCACATGACTCAAAAACAAATTCTTAGCTGTGAACGCTATTATTGGGAAAGGGATTGGGAGATAATTGTTTTGGATTGGTAGTGGGTAAACAGGTTTCAGCTGAGGGCTTTAATTAATCTTCAGAGATTACTCACCCTCATTCACCACCCACACACACACACTCACACATACATCCCTCCCGACAACCATCTACGCAGACACGCCCATACATATACAATTCCCTTCCTCATACACACACACACACACACACACACACACATTTACCTTTCTCACACACACATACACAGACCCCTCCCCTTTTCCACACACTCACACTCACCCCTCCTTCCGCCCCATTTATTGTTTACACTGACCATCTATTTTGTCACCGAGTGTTCTGGGCTCCTGTAATTGACTACTTGCGAGTTTCGGTCTATAAGGAAGTTGGAGACGCAAACATAAAAAGAAAAAAAGAAAAAAACATAAATATGGAAATCAGGTGAGTGTTTATGCTTAGAAAGTTCACTGTCTATGACTTTATGTATACATACAGTATAGAGTATACACACTATGACCATCATTTAGCTGGTAATTCCTCTAAATACAAATGTCTACAGCTCCAAGGTTGTTATAGCAGGTGGTCAATAGGGCACCTGTTTTTTTCTGGGCCCCTTTCTCCCTCATGTTTAGCTCCATTAGCTTTCAGATTTTAAGACGTTCGGCCCATTAATTTGGCGATTTTAGGACCTCACCCAATTTGTTTTCAATAAAAGGCCTTTCATGCCATTTAGGTGTCTTGGCGAGCGATAGCGAGCCTGTAATTTAGGAGGAACCGGCCATCGGCCGGGACTTTTTTCTACCTAGAAATGTAAACATTTAACTAAAAGGGAGATCTTGGGGATATTTTTGTCTTTAGCTTGATGGAGGTCTATGGAGGAACCTAAAAAAATAATAATAATAACAAAAACAAATAATAATAATAATAATAATAATAATAATAATAATAATAATAATAATAAATACATATATAACCGATCAACATATAAACCCTCCCCCGTTAACCTTTTCAGTATACCATGACGCATTCGTCCACTTTGTTTAGGCTATTATTATATAATCTTAGTCCGCTTGATAGATGTGATCCCTTTGTTTGATAGAGGTCCTTCCTATCTATATATATCTATCTATCTATCTATATATATACAGTATATACCGGTATATATATATATATAATATTATATATATACAGTATATATATATATATCTGTCCTTCTTTTTTCCTAACAGCTTAATCCCCGAGGGGTGGCCACGTATTAATCGCCTCCCTGCTCCCCTGTCATTCGTCAACCTGTACCCCATCTCTCACCCAACACCACTTTCACTCATATACCTCTCAAATATCTTTCCTAGCCTCTATAGCATTGTATAGTGTTTGTCATAATAAGCTAAACACGGCAGTACTGAAAGGGTTAATACTCTAGGTCGCACTAAAAGCAACATTATGGTCATCATCTATACAATTGTCATCGGTCACTTAATAACAAGCCGTCGATATTACCGGTTAATATTTACCGTCTTGTTATCGCAGTTCCAAGCTAGAATAGAGCTAATACATCGTAACGTTAAAAAGGGACTTCGAAAGAGACAATTGAATGGTACAGTATATTTTACGGATATAAATTTACAACGCACTACTTCGTTGTACAACCTCTAGACGACACAATGTCATTCATATACACACATACTTTCCACCCTCCAAACACTCAACCCCTCCCTCACAACACACACACATCCCCATTACCAAATACCCCCACCCCTCACAGTACACACACACACACACACACTTTCCACCCTCTAAACACTCACCCCTACCTCAACACACACACACATCCCCCCTCCCCTTTTAGAACACACACACACACACCTAACCCCCCCGCCTTTCATCTCACCCATCTAACCCCCCCTCCCCAACCTCACCCCATCTCCACCCACACATACACCCCCAACCCAGCTACACCAGAATAGGTATCCGTATCATCTGTGAGTTATCAGCGGTATCTGGAGACATGGGGTTAATCTGCTGCGGAGCGTGGCGGCCAGATAACCACAGATAATTATGGAGTTTGCAAAGGAAAGACGGAGAGTAGGGGAAGGGGTGGACGGAGAAGCAGACGGGGGGAGGAGATATTGAAAGCTTTGTGAGGATTTATTATATTTACCTTACGCAACGCCAAATCCCAAGAAGCTCTTAATGCTAACCTTTTGGGGTGTATTTGTTACGATTTGCATTATGTTTAGGGTGGGGAGAGGGGGGAGGGGGTCTTTCTCATTGCTACCCGTGAATATACTCTAGTCTTCTTTAATTAATCCAGTTTTCACTTGCTTACTTAGAGCTAAAGACGTCCACTTGGAGCTGATTAATTGATGGTACTGTGGAGTATACTGTATGTCTTGTATTTGTTTTTTGTTTTTGTCTGCAAATGAAAAATATTCAGACACAGTACCACCAGCCGGAGTAGAGTTCTTTAACCAAAGGGAACCAAATGTAGACTCGCCAGGTTAAGACTACATAGACTATAGCGCTAGGCTGTCTTAGTTGGCCTAAATATAGAAATTGAACACGGAAGTTTTCAGACTAGAAATAACATACAAAGTATAAAGGTAAAAGTGATCGTGTGTATCCGATTAAAGATGGTATACGATACTTAATTTCATTATATTACAACAATGCCCACTGACACCCCATAGACACACCCTTGCTGCCTCCATTACATTACATGTAGATTTCTATGAATATCCCCATATTCAAAATATGCAATGGGAGACAGTACATAGTGAGTGGGAAGCTCAACAGGTGGAAAAAGAGTTTGGGAGGTTTGAGGTGACAAGTCCAGATGGCGAGACAGTGGAGATACGGTGACCGGTTAACTCAACCAGTAGACCATTTATACCAGAAACTCTCAACCAATGGCAACTCAACCAATACTCTTAAGTTAAGCCGGTATCACACGAGCGCTTTTTCACCTAACATTTATCCTTAACACTAGTCTGGCAGCTTATGAGGTCAACATTTAGAATATTTCGGTCACCTAAATTCATCTACCATCAGTCTAGTTTCCGATACCAGTGCAAAATATTCCAGAAATGTAGCCAGAAAAATGTTGATCGTCGAATGTTGACTATAAAAGCTCTCGTGTGATACCGGCTTTAGGCTAGGTTAGATAGAGTTAGGTTAGTTTTTTTAAATTACACTGTTTTAGTTGGCCCTGGTTTAATCAGCACTGCTGACTTGTCCGGGAACCGTGGCCATACAGGTTCGGGAAGGTGAACCACGCTGAGCTAAGCCAAGACCACCAAGACACTCACTGGGTGGTCTTGGCTAAGCTGTTAGACAGTCAAGGTGTTGCTGGTTTGGGAAGTCAGAGTAAGCCGAGGTGGTTGCAAAACTTGTCATCTGACTCTTCATATAATGTAATCCCTCCAGGTTTCATCACGTTGAGCAATCGAATTTGCAGGTTATTAAAGGCTTCTCTCTGGAGGGAACGTGTGAGAACAAAAACAAATAATCTAAATGTTTTGCTTATATAACTATTTAAGCGAAAAAAGTGAGTCAAAAGAAACCTACAAGAAGCAAAATATTAGTTGCCTCGCCACTGTTTAATAATGGGTCACTTTAAAGATAGCTAGGCATCTTAGTTATGTGGACAGTGGCTTGGGTCAGATTCCTACAGACTAATTTGTGCCTAGTGAGAGAGTTACAAGGAGTTACAAGGAACATTTAGTAACTCCGAGACCTTGCGGTCCATTCCGAGGAGATACTCGAAGTGGAAAGAGAGAGTCTGTTTAGTGCACTACACTATTTACAGAGTGTGCAAAATACTATCTACTCTCTTCTTGAACTGCTCTACTGAAAACAAACCTGTTTACAACTTCGGAGGAAAGTTTGTTCCAGGTAGAACAGATCTTATATGTGAAAAAGTGTCCACAAATACTAGTGCTGAACCTTTTCAAATTTATTTCCAGCCATAGTTGCGTGTTGTATTCATACTGAGGCTAAACATTTTGCTATAATCCACATTGTCAAACCCATTAGGTATTTTAAACACTTCAATGAGCTGACCTCGTAGTCTGTGTGTCTCCAACGGAAAGAGATCAAGAGCTCTCAACCGGTCCTCATAGCTCATTCTTCTAAGCGATGGAATAAGCTTTGTAGCTCTAGCTTGTACTCTTTCTAGTCGCTCTATATCTTTCCTGAGTGTTGGAGACTAGAACTGAACAGCATACTCCAGAACGGGCCGTATCAGAGCGTTGTAAAGTGTGAGGACTATTTCGTTATTTCTATACTTATATTGCCTCTTTATATAGCCCATTAATTTCTGAGCTTTCTCCTCTACTTCAATGAACTGTTTGGAAAACTTTAGGTCACTGCTAATCAGAACACCCAAATCCTTTTCCAAGTCAGTCACTTCCAGAGACATTCCCAATAGTGAATAGCCTGACTTGGGATTTGCTTGGCCGATATGCATAACCTTGCACTTTTCCAAGTTTAGAGGCATCTGCCATGTCTCCGACCATTCACCCAGTCTGTTGAGGTCCATCCTGAGCTGTTCAACCCCTTTTGGGTCTTTCACATTCATTCCAAGTGTTATGTCATCTGAAAACTTGGAGATCACACTCAACAGACCAATATCTATGTCATTGACATACTGTATATGATAAACGTAAGTGGGCCAAGTACATATCCCTGTGGAACTCCAGAAGTGACTGGAGTCCACTCAGAAGAAACATCATTGATTACCACTCGTTGTTGTCTACCTGTTAGCCAACCTTCTATCCAAAATGTGACCTCTGTATTGATACCTAACACACTCACTTTTGACATTAGCTGGCAATGAGGCATTTTGTAAAAAGCTTTTTGAAAGTCCAAGTAAAGGATGTTTATGGCTCTACTTTCGTCATACCCACTCAGCATTTCATGGACAAATTCCAGCAAATTGGTAAGACATGATCGGTGTTGCCTGGATCCATGTTGGGAATCTGTAATTAAATTGTGGATTTCTAGGTAGTCAACTGTTTTGTCTACTAGTATCCCTTCTAAGAGATTTACTATGATAGAAGTCAAGCTAATTGGCCGATAATTTTTGGGACACTCATGATCCCCTTTCTTAAAGATTGGGGTCACATTGGCCAGTTTCCAGTCTTAAGGGACCTCTCCATTTTCTAGTGATTTATTGAAGATGTCTGCCAAGAAAATTGCGATTTTATCTCGCACTTCTCGTACAAATACAAATCGGGGAAGAAAGCTATCTGGGCCGGATGACTTGAACTTATTTAACTTATCTATTCTTTTTGCTACCTCCTCTGGGGTACATCTAATTCTGCTAAAACCTTCACCCTCATGCACTAGGCCTGGGTTTGGCATGTCACTGGTATTTTCCCTTGTGAATACTGAGGCAAAATAGTCGTTTAGGGATATAGCTATATCAGTGTCAGAAGTTTTAAGTTAGCCTGTTGGACCCTTTAGAGGTCCAATGCTACTTTTGAATTGTTTCCTGCTGTTCACATAGCTGAAGAACTCTTTTGGACTCTCTTTGCAGAGGGCTGCAGCCCTTAGTTCTTCATTCTGCTTTGCTTCCTTTATAAGAGATTTAACTCTTCTACACATATTATTGAAGGAATCTAAGAGTCGTATTCTTAAAAACCCATACCTTCCCTTAACTTTCCTTTCCCTTCCAAGGAATTTTCTTTCCCTTCGGTATTCTTAAAGAATTCCTTGGAAGGAATGTTTTTCGGAAGTGTTGGTAGCTCTGTTCCACAGGCGAAGCTAGGCGCGCACCAGTTGGTATGCCTGAAGTAGTAAACAAACCTTGTCAAACAAACGTTTCCAAGGGTTGACTTGCATTATTGTTACCCAAAACATGATTTAGACCACAAATATTGTCTTCAAAGCATATTATGTTGATTTGCACAAACACAAGAATTAATTGTCAACATGATATTAATAAATGCAGGATCCTAGCTCTAAATCGCGCATGTACACCAACAAGCCATCTTTTGTTGTAGTATTTAGACCTAGCCTATAGCCTATTATCCAAGAATATAATTACATATAAACTGATATGATAAGAAACAGGGATGGAGATAAATTAGATTAGCCGAATGTAGTGCGAATTAGTGTACCGTATATCAAGCATGAGAACTTTTCAATTACAAGGTCAAGTCTTCCATTTCTGACCAAAACCTAACAACTAGGCTATAGGAATCGTACAATAACCCACTATTGAGAAGTATTTACCTTCAAAGTTCAATACACTTTATAGCCTGACATATTCTGGTGTGCTGAGTTCAAATACTAACTTGAACTTCTGTAGGCTTAGCCTATATATTATATAGGCCTAGGCTAGATTTGTTTTCTATTCAGCGAACAAAAAATAAAAGCTAGGCTATATTTGATCTGGCCCAATTTGGTAAAAATTGCAATTCATGGCCCATAGTAGATTTACTATGCTATTGAAACTAGTGTTTTTCAATGTTTAAATTTAGGCTACCGATATTTATTTATTAATTATCTAATTTGACCGTTTTTTTATTTGTATACATTATTTTGGGGCAAGAATGTAGTTACCTGGTGTACCGGCAGTACTGCCCACCTTGTTTACACTATGCGGATGCCTTTGGATATAAAATTACATTAGCCTGACCAAACAACCTAACCTAACCTAACCTAGTATTCATGCAGTAATGACAGGGGGCAAATAGCAGAAAATATAGCGTCGAAATGGATGGGAACGTAAGTGCGAGCGCACAACATGACATCCTTCCCTAGTTTGGTAAGGGTTGTGTTAGCGGGCGTACCGCCTGCTTTGTTTCCATATTCGCACACTCGCAGTTACATTCACGTCTAATTTGACTGCTGTTATTTGCCCCTGGTAATATACTGTATATGATGATAACAATGTCATGGGGGGGTGAGGGGACATAGCACCCCTCAAACCATTATTGTATCCCATGGCCAGGTGTTGGGTAAATTGTTTTGCCGTGGGATACAATAATGGTTTGAGGGGGGCTCACCCCCCATCATCCCCATGACTTGTTGTCATTATCATACATATTACCAGCAGGGGCAAATAACAGCAATGAAATTAGACGCAAATGTAACTGCGAGCGTGCGACTGTAAACAAAGTGGGCAGTACACCCGCTAACACAACCCTTACCATTATTTATTATTTGCCCTTCTGCAAACAATATATACTGTACATTGATGACAATAATTCCTGGGAAGGTGAGGCCCCCCTCAACCTAAGAAGCGGATTTAATAGAAGTGAACTTAACGGTCATGGCCCAGAGCGTGCAAATCGACGCGGAAGGTTGCTTGGATAATACTGAACCTTTAAATAAGATTCTTCCAATTTTTAAATTGATTTTTGTTCTTGGGTAATCTGAATAAAAGATGTATCACCAATAGTTATGATTTAGGCATCAATGAGTAGGTTATTCATCATATTAGCTATCCATTAGTATAGTTTTGAAGATTGGGTGACATTCTTATGTTCTTTACTCTCCCCTCAAATGCTAGGCTATCATATAGTTTGGCAAAGGCTAGGTTATCATGTAGTTAGGCAAATATCTTTGTAAGGCCTCGCCCAATTTCTTACCAATTACTCACATACACCAGTGGCTTGCACTATTTGTTTCACTAACTGGCTTTCCTTGTGCAGCCCAATATAATGTGCAATTAGATCCGGTGTCACGTTCTTTCGCTGACCCGTACACACTAAAAACTGACGGGGACTTGTCCACCACTGCCATACTGATCATAATAATGACTGATACCGATCTACCCACCACAGCTGCTGGAAGCACTGATGTCTCAACACTGTATGTACTGTATGTAATAATACCATAATTATTCTTAACCTTCAAGACTAGAGAATACTAAGGATGTAAAGTAAATTCAGACAGAAAATTCACAAATTTTATTTGAAACAGTGTGCGGGGGACTCTGGTGACTAGTGGGGTTTTCCTTACAAACATTGAGTAGGCTATATTTGACTATTATTGCTTTGCTGATTCAGTCCTTTCAATGCATTAATATTGTGCACAGTGTGACTACATTTTGACACATGTTAATGTAATAAGTTTGAAAATTCAGGTTTTGAGGCTTGCCAGGGATCAAGAACAATCCCAAGTTTTCAACAAAATCTCATACCATACTGTATACAGCCCAAAATAAGTAGCCACATTTTTTCATTAGGGATTTTGGGCTCTAATCTTATAAATTTTCTTTTAGCCTACCAGACTTTTAGCTACTACCAATGTTAGTAAGTTAGCCTATGCACTCGGCATAATCAAACGCTGTATGTTAGCATAGCCTAGGCCTATCTTAGGTTCTCAGGTTAAATTATATTGTTTGGATATTTAAAGAAAGTAGAGGGATTAGGCTAGGATATACTGTAATGAAAAATTAGGGTAGCCTATAATTGTACTCACAACCAATAGTATTGAATAGGCTAGTGTTTACAAATATGTTTTTCAAGGGATTTTGTTTTGATTAGGCAAATATGATGACAATATTCAAGCAGACACTGCGGCAATATTAGCACGCTCTATGCGTCAGATTTTGCCACTTTTTTCTGAAATCATCCCTCGGCGAGTGGTTATTTGCCTCCTGCTGGCATTATATATGAATATGATGATGACAATTATGTCCAGGGGGGGGGGGGGTTTGAACACCAAACACTGTCAAAATAAACGCAGAGAGCGTGCAAACTGCTGCTGTAGTCTCCTTGAACTGTAGTTAAGATACCCAGTAGCTACCGAATAATATAAAAACACGCTCCCTGATAGTATACAAGGCTATGAAAATCAGGGAAAATATTATAGTGAAAAGGTAACTCGGACTTTCTATAACATAAAGTAATAAAGGTAAGGATGTAGTATTCGAGGAATTTCGAGCTTATCGCCTGCCTTGTTTTACACTACTCGCACGCTCGCGATCACGTTTCCGTCTATATTGACTGCCGTGGGATACAATATTAGGTTGAGGGCCCCCCTCACTCCCCCATAACTTATTGTCATCATCATATATTGGCATTTTGCCAGCAGGCGGTAAATTACTTAAAGAAAGCAGTCAAAAGTCGTGAATCGTGAAGGATGTATCCGGGTGTACGGTCGTATTTACATAGGTAGTGCGCTCGTGATTACGTGCCCGTCTATTTTAACGGTTATTTTTTCTGTTATTTGCCCCCTGCTGGCAATATAATAATTATATGATGATGACAACATGTAATGGGGGGGGGGGGGTGAAGACCCCGTCAACCTATTATTGAATCCTGCGGCAGTCAAAATAGACTGGAACATGATCGCGAGCGTTCACTGCTGCCGCCGTTCCGCGTAGTGTAAACCAAGGCAGGCGCCATGTAGTATGTCCAAATACTACATCCCTCCCATATGCCTAATAAATTCACATTTAAAAATCCAGATAGCCTATCTAAGGTGAGCCAATTCTGACAAAATCTAACAAATGTTGGCTTGAACATTATGATGGGCTAGCCTAGAGGGACAGAGACTAGCCTAGGTTAGTTTATTCAGTGGGGATGTAGCCTAAGAAAAAAAAAAATTAGGCCTACAATCCTGTATGGGTCATGAAATTCATAAGAAAAATAGATAAGCCTGGGCTAGGCTAGCTTACATTATGATGTAGCCTACTGTAGGCTATAGGCTAAGCCTAGCCTAACCCAATATGTGGTACTGGTCTGGTAAGGTAGGCTAAATTAGTATATAAGATGATTGACCATTATTACTGTTAGCCCACAAATTTATATTAATATTACAGTATAGGCCTATGCCTAGCTATTTTTAGTTATGTAAAGTATGGTATTACTGGGAATTGTTGATAGCGTATATCTGGCAAGCCTCAAAACCTGGTAATGTTGACACATATTGTATTAACACGTGCCAAAATATAGTCACACCGTGCACAAAATTGATGCTTTGAAAGGGCTACAACAGTAAACCAATGAAAATCAATAATAATCAAAATATGTATAAGATGAGGAATAGGCTATCAGCTGGCAGCCCGAAATTGCCCGAATCGTCCGCACGCGAATTCACGCCGAGATCAGTGGATACTGGAGTCTTCTAAAACTTTTAATACCATTACTTTATTTTCAATATTATTTTCAATATCGTGCATTATATCATGTTAATAAAATTACATAGTGGTCAAATCCAATATTTAGTCACACTGACTCCAATTATATAAGAATGTTATGAACAAAATGACGAAGGGAAAACTGAAGACCTGCCTAGTGAGAGTCCTTCAAATTACAATATTTTCCCCTGTTTAAGGGAAGGATTTTCCCTTCCCAAGGGGTCCTGAAGGGAAGGATTTTTTTAAGAATACGAAATCGAAAGAAAATCCCTTCCTTTCATTTTCGAAGGGAAGGAATTGTTTAAGAATACGACTCTAAACCTCTTTGGTCTTGACTTCTTTTGGTCTTTCTGTATGCAACCTTTCTCTTTCTAATTGCTGAAACTATGTCACTTATGAACCATTTTGGTTGGGTTGAGCCTGATTTGGTAAGCTTAGTAGGAACGAATGCAGCTTGTCGATCCATAAAGTACTGTTTGAATGAGCACCAAATCGCATTAACATTCTCACCCTCAAGTCTGATTTGGGATAAGCTTTCCAGAAGGCCTTCAAAATTTGCACGACGGAAATCTAGTTTTGCACTCTGAGGATTGGTGGGTCTGCTGCTGAAGGAGTGAAGAGAGAACCTAACTAGCTCCAAGTGATTCCCAACAGATTAGCTGGTCACACTTTCATCTTCAGTGGTGAACACAAGATCTAGTATATTGTTCCGTCTAGTTTTCTCATTCACCCACTGGGTCAAAAAGTTATCGTTAGTAAAGTCCACAAGACGCCTACCTTCAGCATCGGCAGTTCTTGCTTCCCAGTTTACTAGGCAATTGAAGTCACCTAAGATCACACTGGTCTTACCCTCGATAACAACACTCAATCTTGTGTACAGAAGTTTATCCTTTTCAACATTTTGATGTGGATGCCTATACACCAAAACAATCCTATAGCTAGAGTTACCTAGATTGAGGTCTACTCCAAGCAGTTCATGTTCTGACCTGATCTTGCAGTCAAATGGGTTTAGAAAATCTCTTATGTACAAAAGAATTCCACCCCTTCCTGCATGGTTTGGTATTTGTGTTCAATAACCAGGAATTTCAAATTCCCCAACATAAGAGAGAGAGAGAGAGAGAGAGAGAGAGAGAGAGAGAGAGAGAGAGAGAGAGAGATGGGGGTGGGGGGAGAGAGTTACATAAATAAGACATGATCTGGTAATTACACCAGCACAGAGTCACGATGATATACATCTTGATAAATGACGGAGACTGAACCATGGACATGCACGCAAATCTATATACAGGCACACTCGGACTATCTCTCTCTCTTTCACACTCACACACTAAACACTCAGTCTCACTCTCTATTTCACACACACACACACACACACACACTATATATCTCAGACACCCACCCACTCACATACACACTTATATTTACACACACACTCTCATATTTATCTCAGACACTCACCCATTCACACCCACACTCTCTCTCTTTTTGTTTTATTTATCTCTCGCTCTCTATCTATCTATCAATCAATCAATCTATCTATGTATCTATCTATCTATCTATCTATCTATCTATCTATCTACCTATCTTTGTAATACATGGGGTTTACTTTATTAAAAAACAATTATTCGTGAATGACGTTACTTTGTAGTCTTATATCAAGCAATTGCATTGTTTGCATTGATTTTTCAATGAACAGGCCTATATCGTACCTGATCAAACACACTGTAAAGCAATATAGGTTTAACCTCTTCTGTACCCACGACGTGTTTCATATTATATTCTACCTAAATATAGATGATTTTGTGCAGCTTAGGAATAATCTGTGTTAGTCAAAAGTGGTAATAGAGATAGGTCAAAGCCTGGTAATTGCTGGAGGCCCTTCTTTAACTGAATGTAATCGTCTATTAGTAGCCAGTTTAAATGAAGAGGACGGAACTGGTATACGGAACGGGTTCAATAAAGTATGAAAATGGTCATGCAATTGTTTATTATGATTTACCCTTTAAAGGTTTATTGACAGTGACATAATAATATTGATCAACTATTATTTAAAAAAAGACATAAACTTAATTAAAGGTAAATCACTATAAATTTATCATCCTTGACCGATTTACCTTTCTCATAGCCTAGAGTTTTCTGTGTACACTTGATCATTTGTACCCAATTGTAAATATATATATTGCATCACTGACATTCACTGTTTAAAATTGTATGGTTTGCCCGTATTCACTCACTGCGGCGGTAAATCAAGTTTATTAAGTCAACCCAAAGTTTTTCTTTGCAAGTCGGCCAAAGCACATAATTAACAAACTAGACTATTCACTATTGGATAATAATCTGCAAATGACTGACTCGAAAATGCATTTGTATATTCTGATTAGCAGTGACCTCAAATTATCCAAGTATAGAGACGTATGGAGACATATTATTGAGCTATAATATACAGTACATATACATATTCATATATATATATATATATATATATATATATATATATATATATATATATAACCATAAAAATACAGTTATAGTTTATACAGATTGTTATTAAATTCTATAGTACAACCGTTGAACCACTTCTGGAATACGTTGTTTAATTTTAGTCTATCAGTCAGGAAAGTAAGATACGGAGTGAATAAAAGAGTTCAAATTAAAGCAATAAAATTTAACGACTGAGAGCGCACACCCACACCCATCCACACACATACATACACACATACAAGCGACGGTGATATTTAGTACAAACGCAAACTAGAGGTTGACTCGGGAGAGAGCATATACCTCCACCTACGCTGGCGGAACTATGCTCGCTACTGATTGACTCATAAATGCCAGTATTTTCAAACACCAGACAATTATACACACATGACTGAAAACGTATATATTGTTATAATAGGCACGACAAGTTTGGACTCTCTCTAGAGTCCTCTTCCGGTTGGGAGAGAGGTATCCTGACCAGGATTCGAACCCACTCACTCCAAGTATTTTTGGTAGAGTTGGGCATTGTATCCACTCGACCATGAGCTGATCGAGTGGATACGGTGCCCAACTATTCCCAAAATACTTGGAGTGAGTGGGTTCGAATCCTGGTCAGGATACCTCTCTCCCAACCTGTCCGACATTATCCTCCTTAGCTGTATTGTACACCTGAAGAGAACTCTATAGAGAGCTCAAACGTGCCATATCTTTAACAAAAATAAAAAATCTGTTGTATGGGTATAATTTTTCTTTCAAGCATTCCCAGCACTGTGAATTTATCTACCAAATGTCAAACACTACTCTCTCTCTCTCTCTCTGCCAACACACACTACCACTCAGATTGTTAATCCACTAGGCCACTCAGAGCCTGACACTGACAATCAGAGGCAGCCTTTGAAATAATAGAAGGAATGGTGGCGGCTCAATGGGCGCTGACAGTGTGGGTGTGTGAGTGGGGGGGGGGGGGGAGAGGGGAGGGAGGAGAGTGGGGGAGGGGGGGGGGGGGAGGGAGGAATGGAGGGAGGAATGAAGGGATGAACGGAGGGAGGGAGATCGGGGGAGGGATGGTTGTATGGAGGTAGGGATGAAGCTAGGGAAGGATAGGTGGATGGATGGAGAGTATATTATGGAAGGATGGAGTAAGAGAGGGATACATAGATGGAGGGAGGAAAGGAGAGATTTGATTTAGCCCCGAGGGGCGAGTTTATTGAGCAGCGCCCCCCATCCTGTGAGGGGACAACCACTAGTAAGGCGATACATACTGCTCAAAGAGCCATTATTCCACTGAAACAACAGCATCGTCGTCTGGTTACATTCATATTTGTGTTTATAAATCAGGTTGGCATTATTCAGATGAGTTATTAGAGTTTCCTCATTTAATTGTCACATGGTCTGTATATACGTATCTCATTAAAAAAAAAAAAAAAAAAAAGCAAGCAAGCTTGTAGTGACTGAATTATTAATTGACAGGTTGTAAATAATAGAACCACAGAACTAGTGCAATCGTATGAGGAGACTATTCATATTTTCATTACATCAATGGTTATTGAGATTATAGTTAGCTGAATACAATTATTACAAAAATAGGCAATGGTATAAATCAACATAATACATAATTTAATACAGGCGGACATAATCATGATCCGGTTCGTTGTGCACTGGGAGCTAAGGTGTCTTTTGATCGCCTCGTACCTATACACAACGAACGTATTATAGTCTGCATGGTTGGTATCTAATTGAATATACTTAGTGGGTATTTCAAGAATGTCAGGGGGTAAGGAAATGTGATTTGTATATTAGAAGACTGTGATTAATGAGACGTGTAACATGTGGAGGGAGGTGGTAGAAAGAGAGGGATCTCGTTGGGGTGGAAGTTTCGCTCCCAGGAATTTTCGTTCCTGTGGTATTTCAATAATAATAATAAAATAATAATAATAATATGGGGACAACCACTGGTAAGGCAATATACATACTGCTCAAAGAGCCATTATTCTACTGTAATAACAGTATCGTCGTCTGGTGTTATTATAGTTTCCTCATTTGATTGCCACATGTGCTGTACAGTATATACGTGCTCATGAAAAAAAAAAAAAAAAAAATGACTGAATTATTAATTGACAGGTAAATAATAGCACTACAAAACTAGTGCAATCATATGACGAGACCATTCATGTTTTCTTACATCAATGGTTATTGAGATCATAGTTACAGTAGCTGAATACAAATATTACATACATGATGTGACTAATATTTCGAACTACATAAATTATTATGCAATAATATTACCACAAATATATTACAATCATATGAGGGACACTTCACATTCATCATTACATCAACGGTTATTGAGGTCATAGTTAGCTGAATACAAGAGTCACATACATAATGTGACTAATATTACCAACTACCGAAGTTATAATGGAATTATAGTAATACAAATATTTTACAAACATGAGTGACATGGTTCAAATTCTTATTACAATAATGGTTATTGAGGGGATAGTTAGCGCAATATGACCAGTGGAGAAGTTTACATGCCGATAGTAATATAATATTTAGTAGGGTGTGTGGTTATGGGAGAGAGGGAGGGGGGTTGTAGGAGGTAGAGGAATGGGTGGGAGAGGAGGAGGAGTAGGGGGGGAGGAGGAGGAGGTAAGGTACTCCAGGGAGGAGGAAAGTGTGAGAGGGGAGGTGTGTGTGTGTGTATGTGTTGGGGAGGGTGGGACATACTACATATAAATAAGTTGTTTAAGGCCAGCGATAGTACTGAAGATAAAATTTTAATATGGTAGTACAAAAAAAAAAAAAAATTGTATTTCAACGCAAGTCTAGAGATATCAGCAGTATCGCCTCCTCGTACCTGACACAACATATCAATAAGTAAGGAAGAAAACTGTATACATGCAAAGATCAAGATTCAATTATGTTTAGTAGCAAAACAATATTCAGAAGGAAGATACTAGTAGTCCTCCGGGAGGGATATGCCGCATATCCGAAGGTACTTAATTGTAGATCAAACCATTAGCCGATAATATTGAGGACAATTATGTTGCTTACATAAAATTATGCAAGGGTCATGTGGAAAGGAGAGAGGGGTAGATAAATGGAGGGAGGAGTAGGAAGGGGGAAGTGGCTGGATAGGACGGGGAAAGTATCATATAGATGACAGTGATCACTTCACTAGACTAATTAAAATTGCATAAGCTAATAATAATAATTATTATTATAAAATCATAGAATAATAACGGTATATTATTATTATTATTATTATTATTATATGAGATGCCGAAGTCTCCAACCAGGGTGCAGAAACACCATCAAGATGAATCCACATAAAAAACCCGGAGGCACTGGAGAGAGACTACGGCAACTTAGGAAAAAATAAAACATATACTGTATACTGTACTGTACATATACACATATTAAACACAGATAACATATTATGCAGTGGAGGATATCAAGTATAAATATAATAAAATAAAATAGAATAAAATAAGTTTAAAAAATAGAATTAATGCTGCAAAAAAGCATTAACTCTAGACTTAAAAATGGAGATATGAGCTGAATTGACTAGCTCATTTGGCAACTTATTCTACAAGTCAACCATGGCCGGCACAAAACACCGTGAAAACTGTGTAGTAGAAAAATTAACACGGCTCATGGCAAGATCATTAAGATTGCTTGTGAATCGAGTTGCACGAGCCCGGACATAGGGCCCAGGCAGAACCCCATGTAAGGGATGCTGAGGGTTGTTAAAAACTTTAAATAAAACACTAAGGGCACCAACTTTAAGTCGATGACACAGATCAAGAGACAAATGAGGTAGAATAAAACTGATGGAATTTAGCGACCTGTCAAGCAACTTGAGATGGCAGTCGGCTGCTGACAACCAGACAGGTGAGCAGTACTCGAAATGTGGCAAAATAAAAGTATAACAAGATTTGATAACTGTGGCGTCACAAGCAAATGTTTTATAAACCTTGCGAAGCAGACCAATTTTTTGGGAAATGGAAGAAGAGAAAGCACGAATATGCTTTCAAAAGTAAGTTTGGGATTCAGAGTAACTCCTAACAAACGCGGAGTATCCACATTCTCAATTAGCTCGCCAGAAACTTGTAGATAAGGATGGGGAGGATCCAAGGTACGAGATCTGCTGATGATAATGGAGTGTGTTTTACTAGCATTAAGTTTCATGCCCCAAAGTCACACCATGCTGTAATTTTGGCTAAATCCCTATTCAGAGCAGTAGCAATTACGTGTCGATCTATTGGTGATGGAATTGACGCATATAAAGTTGTATCATCAGCATAGGAGATTAGTTTATATTCAAGCTCGGAACACAGGTCAGCAGTAAAAATAATAAAAAGCAAAGGCCCAAGGACACTGCGTTGTGGAACACCAGAAACAACAAAATGTATATATGTATATATATATATGTATATGTATATATACCGGTATACAGTATATACCGTATGTATATGCATGTTATATATACCTGTATATACACATATAGTATATATATATATATATATATATATATATATATATATATATATATATATATATAATTGTATATATATATATATATATATATATATACTGTATATATACTGAATATATATATATATATATATAATATATATATATATATATATACCAATATATATATATATATATATAATATATATATTATATATATATATATATATGTTTCTAATCTCTCAGTGGGGTTCGAACCGCCGACCGTCAGAACGGTTCGAACCCCACTGAGAGATCAGAAACATTTAGTGGCTCACGTGTATTTGTGATAAATACTCAATATATATATATATATACATATATATATATATATATACTGGATATATATATATATATATATATATATATATATATATATATATAAAACATGAAAAATATTGATTCTTGTGGTAAAAATATATACGAATATGCTTCGACACTAAAGGTGTGTAGAAAAGGGTAGGTTCACTGCACAAAGTTCAACACAAATTAGTGCTAAAATTAAATTGCATCTAAAATATATTGCATGCACAAAATCAGGGTTTAAAAAGTGTGTCCGAGTAAAGATACTCGGACATACTTTGTAAACCCTTATTTTGTGCATGCAATATATTATAGATGCAATTTAATTTTAGCACTAACATTTTTTAAACTTTGTGCAGTGAACCTACCCTTTTCTACACCTCTTTAGTGTGGAAGCATATTCGCATATATATACAATATATATATATACCGGTATATATATATATATATATATATATATATATATATATATATATATATATATAGTGTTTATATATATACAGGAATATATATATATATATATATATGTATATATTTATACTGTATATATATATGTATATATACAGTATATATATATATATAATTATATGCTAGAAACTCCACCTTGATTGATTCCGGTGCTATTCCTCCCTCTCCACCCTCCTCTCTCTTACTTATGCCTAATATCCTAATATCTTCTAAAGATGTACTTTCTACCCTCTCTGGGTTTAATACTATAATAAGGCGTACGGTCTGGATGGTGTTCCTCCTGTTGTTCTCAAAAACTGCTCTTCCGTGCTGACTCCCTGGCTAGGCAAACTCTTTCGTCTCTGTCTATCCTCTAATGTCTTCCCTTCATGCTGGAAGTTTGCTCACATTCAACCTGTCCCAAAGAAGGGTGACCGCTCTCAACCCTCCAACTATCGTCCAATTGCTCTCATCTCTAGCCTTTCTAAAGTTTTTGAAACTATCCTTGATTCCAAATTTCTTAAGCATTTCTCTTCTCATAATCTGCTCTCAGATCGCCAGTATGGCTTCCTAAAGGGTCGCTCTACTGGTGATCTTCTTTCATATCTTACTAAATCTTGGTCATCCTCCTTTCGGGACTTCGGTGAGACTTTTTCTATTGCACTAGACATATCAAATGCCTTCGATAGAGACTGGCACAAATCTTTAATTTCTAAACTACCCTCCTTCGGTTTCTATCTCTCCATCTGTGCCTTTGTCTCTAATTTCCTTTCCGGCTGTTCCATAGCCGCGGTTGTGGACGGCCATCGTTCACTTCCTCACCCTATAAACTCCGGTGTTCCTCAGGGCTCCGTCCAATCTCCTATTATCTTTCTATTTTTTTTAAATGATCTCCTCAACTGTACCTCAATTCCCATCCATTCATACGCAGACGACTCAACCTTACACTGCTTCATTAGTTTTTCAGAACGCCCTAGCCAGCAATTCCTCAACGACAAATGTAATGAAGCCATAGAACTCTTAAATTCTGATCTAAATACTATCTCCAATTGGGGCAGAGAAAACCTTGTTACCTTTAATGCTTCCAAAACCCAATTACTCCATCTATCTACCCGCAAGGAACTCCCAGCGGACTATCCCTTATTCTTCAACAATACAAAAATTAATCCTTCATCTTTTCTCAATATTCTTGGTGTCTCTTTTTCTTCTGCTCTCAGTTGGAAGGACCATATTACCAGTCTTGTTAAGGCAGCCTCCCAGAAGCTGCGTGTGCTCAACCGCCTTAGGGGGTTCTATTCCCCTGCACAGCTTCTTGCTCTGTACAGGGGCATAGTGTGTCCTTGCATTGAGTATTGTTCACATGTGTGGGGAGGTTCCTCTCACACCGCTCTCCTAGACAAAATTGAAAGGAAGGCCTTTCGTATCATTAACTCCCGTCCACTCACCAACTCTCTGCAATCTCTCTTTCTCCGCCGCAATGTTGCATCTCTCTCGCTATTCTATCGCTACTATAATAATCAGTGTTCCTCAGAGCTTTCCCAGTGTATACCACCTTCTTTACGTAGGGCACGTGGTACCCGTCTTGCACCTCAATCCCACCCCTACTCTGTGCAACTCTCCAACCCAAGAGTGAAACGTTACTCTCAAACTTTCTTCTACTCAACAGCTGAGCTCTGGAACTCTCTCCCAGAATCAGTCTTTCCCTCTTCCTATGATTTAAATTGCTTCAAACTCCGTGTGTCCAGGCATTTTGGCTCGAACGTCCCTTGATTTTGGCCCTGTCACTCTTTCAACTATGGGGTAGGCACTCGCTATAGGCAGTTCTGCCTTTGGCTCCCTCAATCACATAGAAGAAAAAAAAATATATATATATATATATATATATATATATATATATATATATATATATATATATATATTATATTATATATATATACTGTATATATAATTATATATATATACTGTATATACAGTATATATATATATATATATATATATATATATATATATATATATATATATATACGTAAAGATAGATAGATAGATAGATAGATAGAGAGAGAGAGAGTGCAAGCTTTAATTTTAGGCTTATAAATAACATAGATATAACAATAGATATGCTAACTCAGGCATTTGTTACTTTTGGAGAGGTGATAATTATTGTCCTTGGACACACACACACAAACACACACACACGTACAGTAAGTGACGGTGTGTTTATCGGTACAAACGCAAATTCAGCATGTCTACGAATACATTTTTCGTTTTTTCTACCTATTTATCTATTGACGGACGCCGTGATCCCCGAAGGGGTGGCCACGAACGAAACACCCCCATGCACCTTTGTCCACAGTCAGTCGACATTCCTCCGTCCATCCAGCACTGTTTTCACGCATTTACTTCTTAACTTCATCCTTTCACCTCTCTTTCAGTTTACATCTCCCTCTCTGTCCTTCCACTTCGCTCTCGTACACTCTCTTAGTCATTCTCTCGCTTCCCATACATTCCACATGGCCATGCCATCTCAAAGTGTTCCTTTTCACACTTTCCAGCACATCTACATCCACACCACACCTCTCTCATACTTTCTCATTCGTCTGTCTATCCCTACATGTAACTCTGCACGCACTTCTCAAGTAATTCATATCCACCCCTCTCACTCAGGATTTGTGTCTCTCCAGCAACGTCCAAGCTTCGTTCCCCGTAAGTCAATGTTGGGATTACCACACTGTCATGCAAGGACTTTTTTACTTCCATGCTGACCACCCAATTACTTGTTACTGCTTTCAGCATTCCTACAACCCTCTTCCCCTGTTGCTCTCTCTCCCGCACTTCTTCATGCATACTCCTATCTTTACTCAACACACTGCCCAAATACTTAAATGAACTGACATTCTCCATAGCCTGACCGTTCAACCTCACCTCATACTCTGTGGCTGTACCCCTTTCAAAGAAAATAACCATACTATTTCCCGCATTTACCTTCAATTCCATTTTTCACACACTGTTCCAAACATTTACCAGACCCTGCAACTCACATTCATTATCGCTCATCAGAACTGTATCGTTGGCAAACAGCAGTACAGGTAACTTCCACTCGTTTCCTTCCCTTATCAGTGATGCACCAACGTCCACTGCTCTTCCTTGTATTTATTTCATGACTCCATCTATATATATATTGAACAATAATGGTGACATCATACACACTTGCTTTAACCCAACATTCAGATCAAAGAACCCGCTCTGTTCATTCTCCACACGTACTGACGCCTTTTCACCCTCATACATGCTCTTCGCTTCTTTCAGCAACTTGCCATCTACTCTGTATATTCTCAGTACTTTCCACAGACATTCTCTATCAACTCTGTCATAAGCCTTTTCCAAGTCCATAAAGGCAGCATAAAACTTTTTTTCCCTTCTCCAGATATTTCTCCACAACACATTTCAAGGCAAATATATGGTCTACACATCCTCTTCCCTTCCTAAACCCGCTCTGCTCGTCACCTACCTATTTCTCCGATGTCACTCTCAATCTCTTGATCACTACCCTACTGTACATATTCCCTACTACGCTTAGAAGACATATCCCCCAGTGATTACCACACACTCCTCTTTCCCCTTATACAGGGGGATTATTATGCCTGTCTTCCATTCCTCTCCCATATTAGTTTACACATTTTCCATACCCATTCGATCACTATCTCACCACCATACCTCAGCATTATCCCACACACTTCATCTATTCCTGATGCTTTCCCAACCTTCACTCTTTTCATGGCTTCACACACTTCTGACTTCCTGATCCCCACCTCCTCCTCCGCTACTTCTCTTCTTCTCCCTCCCATACCCCATCCAACTATGTTTACTGGCGTTTCATTCCTTATGTTAAACAATTCGTTGAAGCACTCCCTCCACCTCTCGACTCTCTCATGCTTCTTGGCTAACACTCGCCCATTCCTATCTTTCACACCCTTACTTTCCCTTGCTACCCTCCCGTTTCTTACGCCAATAAAATTATCCAGATCAAATCTAACTTAACTTAGCCTACCTAATTTACCCTAACCTAGTCCACGTAAGGTATTCTATCCTAAAACACTCTGTTTATAAATAAATTAAACATTTGTGCAAACTAAACTATTGGCCAAATCTACTTTTACCTATAAAGCTACAAATATTATATATTTTGTACCCACGAACCCACCAATACTTGCACACACACACACACACACACACATTCCCCAACACACCCTCTCCAAACTTTCCCACCGTCATGGAACAACACAAATCATAAAGAACAAAGTACGCACCATTGTTTACCCATCAATACACCCACCCCTACCCACCCAAGGCCTACCCTCACCCAGCTATCCGGCCACCCACCCACT
>CM064572.1:28347942-28470442 GCA_032716605.1 Paralithodes platypus | reverse complement strand
ACAGAGACAGATTCCACAACGAAATGATGGAAATCGAAAGGAGAATGGGCGTTAGGCCAGATGTTGATAGCAAATGGAACTTTATAGAGCGCAGCCTCCTCGATACCACAGACAAAGTCTGTAGCAAAACAAAGGGGCCACCTAGACATAAGTTCTCCTGGTGGTGGAACAACGATGTCGAAACTGCAGTCAGAGAGAAGAAGAGATATTTCAAAGTATGGAAGGAAGGTGGCAGCAAGGAAGAATACCTGTCCGCCAAACGTAATGCTAGAAGAGAGGTCTACAGGGCAAAGAAAACCATACAGGATAGCATAATAGAACAAGTTTGCAGCACTAATAATACCAATGGAGTTTATAAATTAGCTAAGAATGTAAGGGACAGTAGCCAGAACGTCATGGGTGTAAGATGCATAAATAATGACAGTGGCACGACTGTTTACACAGAAAAAGAAATCATAGAGGCGTGGTAGGAGCATTATGAAAGACTGCTTAATGTGGAGTTTGAATGGAATAGGGAACAGCTTAGCACTGCAGTTCCAGTACAAGGCCCTCCACCTTTGATAGGGTACGACGCTGTTAAAAGTGCTATAGATAAAATTAAGTCAGGAAAAGCCGCTGGGAGCTCCGGCATTGTCGCTAAGATGCTAAAAGCAGCTGGAGATATTGGGATAAAATTGGTCACAGAGCTGATTAATGCTATCATAAAGGAGGAAAAAAATCCCGATGCTTGGCAGGAAAGTGTTATAGTAAATATATATAAAGGCAAGGGTGACTCCCTAGACAGGGGAAATTATCGGGGTTTGAAAATGCTCGATCAAGTCATGAAAGTCAGCGAAAGGGTCTCTGAATGCATGATCAGGGAAAGTGTTGCTATCAGCGACATGCAGTTTGGATTTATGCCGGGACGTGGCACAACTGATGCTATCTTCACTCTTAGACAAATACAAGAGAGGTACTTAGAGAAAAACAGGGAGTTATACCTAGTTTTGGTAGATCTGGAGAAGGCCTTCGACCGGGTGCCCAGGGAGGTAGTGCAGTGGGCTATGAGAAAACTTGGAGTAGAAGAATGGTTGGTGCATGTGATAATGAGAATGTATGAGGGGTCACGGGCAGCAGTTAGAGTAAACGGGGGCCTGAGTGAAGAGTTCCCAGTGAAAGTTGGAGTTCACCAAGGTTCAGTTCTGAGCCCATTACTGTTTGTCTTAGTCCTGGAGGCTCTGTCAAGGGAATTTAGGACAGGACTCCCATGGGAGATGTTATATGCAGATGATTATTATTATTATTTTTTTTTATTTTTTTTATTTTCCAACTACACCCTCTCGGGCATAGGCTGATAGCCTTTACACTCTACCTCTGAACATGGAGAGGCCCGTGAGGTCTTGCTCCACTCTAGGGAGTGAGACATGTGAAGCTTCACGGCTCTAAGCAATTCCATCTCTGAATCTTCTCCGCCTCTGCGCTTCACAGTCTCATCCCCCAGGCTCGGACCCTCACTCTCAGAGCGCCACCTATTGAGCAATTAACTCACTAGGCATTGTCCCCCTGTAGCATATTTTGAATATGGGAATATTCATACAATGCTATTTAATCAGGGAACAATGAGGGTATTTTTTTGGCATTTCGGTGTACTTTTTTTTTTTTTTTTTTTTTTTTTTTCTATATTCCAACTTACTTCCTCTCGGGCATAGGCTGAGAGCCTTAACATTCACTGCTTTACAATGAACAGTGAAGCCCGTGAGGTCTTGTTCCAGTCTAGGGAGTGAGACATGTGAAGCACGTAGAGCACAACGAGCACCTGCCATCTTGCCTTCACATGAGGCACGGTGCTCACTCATGGCCCGAAACGACCCCATCTCTGAAGCCACCTCATTCCCGTGCTTCACTGTCTCACTCCCTACACTCGGACTCTCACACTTACACACACACAACGCCACCTGTTGAGCAGATTACTGTGGTAATGCACTGATACAGCACAAATTCCATCCCAATAATATCTTCCCATTGACATATTGGGATTCGAACCCGGGTCCATTGGATTACCAGTCCAATGGCAAGACCACTCTGCGCAGATAGTGCGCAGGAAGCAGAGGCGAAGTTCAAAAGATGGAGGGAAGGTATGGCAAATAAGGGTATAAGAGTTAACATAGATAAAACAAAGGTCATGATTAGTGGAGTAGGGCGTGGAGCTATGGAAAGAAGCGGCGACTATCCATGCTCAGTATGTGGGAAAGGGGTGGGAAGTAATTCAATTCAATGTTGTGTCTGTAGTGACTGGGTACACAAGAGATGTAGTGGAGCTAGAGGACCTTTGACAAGAATTATAGATTTTGAATGTGCAGTGTGCAAGGGAGATCTTGTATTAAATGACCCGCCTGTCAGTGTTGATTTCGACAGTGTAACACTGGAGTGTGTGAATAAGTTCTGCTACCTGGGCGATACAGTTTCCGTTGGAGGTGGCGCTGAAGCTAGCTCCATTGCTAGAGTCAGAAGTGGCTGGGGAAAGTTTAGAGAGCTGTTGCCACTCCTGACCATGAGAGGGCTCCCACCCCACCTTAAAGGGAAGGTGTATACCTCATGTGTTAGGAGCACGATGACCTATGCCTCTGAGACGTGGCCGGTTAAAGCGGAGGATGTCAATAGAATGGAACGGAATGAGAAGAGAATGGTGAGATGGATGTGTGGGGTTAATCTTAGGGACAGGGTATCGAGCGAGGAATTGAGAAGGCGTCTGGGCATTAGGAGTATCAGTGAAGTGATGCGCACGAGCCGACTTGGTTGGTTTGGACATGTGGAGAGAATGGATGATCAGAACTGTGTGAAGAAATGCCGGATTGTGAACTTGGAGGGAGCTGTGCGTAGGGGTGGACCTAGAATGACGTGGGCTCGGGTACTCTGGTCCGATCTCAAAATAAAGAACTTGACAACAGAGGCAGCCCATGACAAGGCCGCCTGGAAAGCTGCTATTTAGGACGTGAGACTGTAACCACAGTCTCTGTGGACAAACGGTCTTTAAACTTGTATGTATGTATGTATGTTCCTTATAGGTCTCTCAATCGCATACCACCTCTACGAAGGGTACGTAATACCCGTCTTGCAACACAATCCCACCTCTACTCTGTACAACTCTCCAACTCAAGAGTGAAACGTTACCTCCAATCTTTCTTCTATTCAACAGCTGAGCTCTGGAACTTTCTCCCTGAATCCATCTGTCCCTCATCCTATGATTTGAAATTGTTTCAAAATCCGTGTGTCCAGACATTTTGGCTCGAACGTTCATTGATTTTTGCCCTGTCACTCTTTTAACTCTGGAGAGGGCACACGTCACAGGCTGTTTTGCATTTTTTCTCCCTCGTCCACATTGAAAAATAAATATATATATAGATAGATATAGATATTGTTGGGAAATTGCCCAAGCACTGCAAGCAGCCCCAGAAGGAACAGGCAAGCCTCCTGAATCTGATGTACATGACGATCCCAAAACCCCCATTAGCAGCCCTGATAGAGTCAGATGAACAAACCATCTCCAACAGTAAGCCTTGATAATAGGCGGAGATTTCCCCACCTACTAGCTCCCCCATTGTTCGAGGCAAGGCGATTCAGAATATGACATCACGGCTTACCAGGTATGGGATTGGCCGAAACGGTTGCTCGGGTCACCACCCCATTGGCCGGCCCACAATAGAGAGAAACACGGATACTGAAGACTACCTGAGCATCACCCAAACTAGCGGATCAGGATCCAGGTATAATAATAATAATAATAATAATAATAATATTTATTCAGTTAGCATTTTACAATGTTGGTACCACATAATATGTTACAAATATGATAAGTACCAGCTTTGCATAATTCCAACTATGGATAGCCCAGTAAGGCTGTTAGGCGTATTTCCATTGGGGTCCTTGTGGGATTAGGTTAGCTGGGGAAAAAGGGGAGAATAAAAAATGTAGATATTTTAGAGAAAGTATTTCTAGGGGGTTATATTAAGATACCTTACATTCTATGGTTGGATTGGTAAAAATATTTCAGTAATCAATTCAGTTTGCTTTGCCTATCTCTTATGTCATATTTAGTAGTAGACATAAGCTTCGTGCTCCCTTCTCGCAGCTGTTCGGTTCAGGTGCTCCTTCAAGCTAGTCTGAAGGAATACAATGACAATCCTGGAAGTCCTGTGATTGGCTGGCGGCAGAATTGTGGACCATCCATCACCTCTTATATGGACCCCCCACCCATCTCTCACGACACAATCTCTTCCACAGTTCCTTTGAACTTGGTTCTCCTCCTCCCCCAGCTGCACCCAGCTCCTTCTGCAGTGGCACCAGCTAGTCCGGCGGAACGCTCACAAAAAGGCAAACGAAAAGCATTGGTTTGACAGATGACTGTTCTAGACTGCCCTCGAGCCTCCCCCAGACACTGCTGCTCTCCGTGAACTGTCCTAAACTCCTGTAGCTGCATGCATTATTACAATGGCACACCCTTTGTGCCCCTGACCCCTATTTCACGAAACTGACCACCCACTGGAAGACCGAGCTGCATAAGGTACTAACAGAGGAGAACCGGCAGGAGACTGAGGCTCTCACACCATATTATTGAGGCCGCCCCTGAAGACTCCTTCTTGAGAGGAAGACCTGCTGTCGATGGCCCTCCTCAATGTGACATTGTTGCGAAGCTGAGACGTAGGCGCAGCCGACTATGAAATGATAAGCAGACCAAAACTTCCTGGCCCAGGAGGACCAGCCGCATCAACCTTGTTACAGTTATATTAGACAACTTAGACCGTTTGACAGTCGATAGAGTACTTCTAGCAGTACTAATAAATGATATGGCTATTAGCTTGCCCCTTTTACAACAACAGTCATTTCTCAAACACTGTGAACTTAGCTACACAGAGTCATTGCTTGCACCTCAGCATCGAGATTGATGAACTAGACGAAAGGAGTTTTATTGGCTTGGTAACCAAGCTAGCTTTGCCCAATAACCAACAAAGTAAAGATAGGACTCGTCGAGCCCTCAGCAATTGAGGATAGAAGTTGTAATCCCTGATGTGAGCCTAGAGTTGATAAATGCACTGTTCATATTAGACGTCCCACCCAGGCACATAAAGCTCGGAGAGATATTACATGAGCAAATTCCTTGGAACGCAAACAATACGTAACCTTAATGCATACTGTGGAATTGTCAATCTGTGGAATGAGCTTCCCCAAGATGTTGTAGATTGCAACTCCGTTGATTTATTAAAAGTTCGCCTAGACAAGCACCTTGCCTGAAACCCACGGACGACTGCATTTATAAATGAATAAAATATTTTCTTAGTACTGTAATATTGTATAACCTAATTGAATCCTCACTTAATCATATCCTCTCTGAAAAACTGTTGGGCGCTTAAAACAGCAGTAACTTAGAGAACAAGTAACCTCGAGGGGGCGTAGGACCTGTTGTTGTTTGATTTACTCTGTACTGTTTTATACTCCTATGTATTATGAGAATACTCCCGAGGAGTTAATTACAAGATTGAATAAGAGTGCTTTGTTGTTGCCACGAAAGGACGAAAGGGAGGTGTGGCAAAGTGGTCTTTCCACTGGACTGGTAATCCAATGGACCCGGGTTCGAATCCCAATATGTCAATGGGAAGATATTATTGGGATGGAATTTGTGCTGTACCTAGTTTCAGTGCATTACCACAGCACACCGAAATGCCAAAACAAAATACCCTCATTGTTCCCTGATTAAATAGCACTGTATGAATATTCCCATATTCAAAATATGTTACAGGGGGGCAATGCCTAGTGAGTTAATTACTCAATGGGTGGCGTTCTAAGAGTGAGGGTCCGAGCCTGGGAAGTGAGACTGTGAAGCGCAGAGGCGAAGCAGCTTCAGAGATGGAGTTGGGTTCGAGCCGTGAATGGGTGCTTCGCATGTCTCACTCCCTAGACTGGAACAAGACCTCACGGGCCTCACCGTGTTCAGCGGTAGAGTGTAAAGGCTATCAGCCTATGCCCGAGAGGGAGTAGTTGGAATATAGAAATAAAATAAAAAATAAAAAATAAAACTGTTGCTAACGATAACAAGACATTTAACACTCAATCCGCGGGTCCCGACATATGTCAAGTGAGAGAAAAGTGGCCTATCCAGCGGGTCCCAACAATAGTCGCAAGGAATGTTAAGCACATTATCGGCTCTGAGAAAGAGTCCACGCATTGGGAGGGTGACAGGCAGGCTCAGACCGCTCAGCATGGGCCGAGCAAGGCAACTGGGGCCCCCACCACAACCCTCCACATCTCCGGCCTCTCGAGAGCAAGGATAATCTGAGGAAAATACCGTATTTTAGGGTTTTTGCCCTCGTGTTGCAACATCATTGCAAGAGAACCGTGGTCATACAAAGATGGTTCAGGTGTCATTCGAAAGCTCTATTATCGCCCTTTCACGGATACATAATTGTATTACGCTCTGGCTCTTGTTTATGCATGAAAAAGAGCATGAAATTAAGCTCGTTTAGGGTAAATATGCCCGCCACACAGGTAGTAGAAATCACAAATATCCCCATCCGTAAGGGGTTAACACTTGCCTGTAATAAGAGATCAATACTTGGTGTTCACTAGAACATAAATGTTTGCTGTTCACGAGAGGGTTATAACAGAATATTACAGACTTGCTTTAACAGAAGATTATATACTTTCTTACGACTTGTGTGTACTGTATATAAGAGATGAAGGACTTGCCAGTAAGGAAAGAGTAAGCCCTGTATGATTACAACGCTATTTCAGGGATAAATTAAAAGATATTGTCTGTGACCTTAGGGTCCAGCATTATACAAATAAAAGTAAATTACCATTAAGTATATTCCTATTCATTTCCTTTTCCTGTTTTATCTCTAACGGTTTCTCCAATTTCTAAGTCAATAAACTTATCGTATATACTGTATTATATGTTACCATTTGTTTGTGTTACCCAGCTGATCATGCAGTAGACCGCAGCCTTATAATATATATATATATATATATATATATATATATATATAAGTACATAATGAGTATGTGTGTGTGTGCGTGTGTGTACAAAGTACAAAGGAAATCAAGTAACAACATATCTAGTGACCCTTCTAGGTTGCTTGTCCTCCAAAACACTGAGGATCAAGTGTCCAAACAGTGGTTTAGAGTGGGTAAGGGAACATTGGATAGGGAATTACTGCCCTGGAACTAATGTTCGTGGCAGGATTAGGAAGTTAGTAGAGGACAGAGGGGTTAGTAACTGAGGGGGGGATAAAATCAAGTTATTCATTTACAAATGCAGTCAGTCGCGGGTTTGATGCAAGATATTTGTCTATGCGGAGTTTAAATGAATCAACGGTGATGCAGTCTATAACGTTTCGGAGAAGCCCATTCCACAAGTTGACAACTCGATTGAAGAAGAAATTCTTAGATTTGTGCGAGTTAAAAAATTTACCAATAATTTTGCAACTGTTTCCCCGCGTGTAATCAGATTGGTCGATAGTGAAGTACTTACTACAGTTCATATTGTCGATGCCTTTGATGATTTTGAACATTTGAATTAAGTCGCCTCTTAATCTGCGCTGGGTTCAAGGAAATAGATTTAATTCTCTAAGACGCTCTTCGTATGGTTTGTTCTTTAGGCTAGGTATCATTTTGGTAACTCTACGTTGAACTCGTTCTAGCTTGTTTATATCTTTTTGGTAATAAGGGCACCAGGATTGAACGCAGTATTCCAGAAGAGGGCGGACTAAGGAATTGTAAAGGGTTAGGATAACTTCTTTGGATTTATGCTCAAATGACCTGCCTATAAAGCCAATTATTTTGATTGCCTTCTTAACAACTTCTGAACATTGTTGACTCGGTTTTAGGTTACTCGATATTGTTACTCCCAGATCGGTTTCTCTGTTTACATTCTTAAGCCGAGTGCCATTCATCGAATAGTTTGCTTTCTCATTTAGGTATCCGATATGTAGTACTTTACAATTTTATCTGCATTGAAACTCATTTGCCAAATTTGGGCCCAACATGACAATTTATCTAGATTGTGTTGCATATCATCAACTTGTTCTTTTGAGAGTACGCTATTTGCAATTTTTGTATCGTCAGCAAATTTTGAGATTGTACAGGTGAGACCCTCATCTATGTCGTTGATGTAAATTAGAAAAAGAATTGGTCCTAGTACCGATCCCTGGGGTACCCCGCTACTTACATTGGTCCATTTAGATGCCTTACCGTTTATGACTACTCTTTGCTTTCTGTTGCTGAGCCAATTTTCTATCCATTTCAACACACCGTCTTGTATTCCATGCGCTTTTAGTTTTAGCAGTAAACGTTTGTGGGGAACTTTGTCAAAGGCCTTTTGAAAATCAAGGTATATAATATCTACAGCTTTACTCTCATCGTAGAGGTTGAGGATATCGTGGAAGAAGTCTTAGAGGTTTGTTAAACAGGAACGTTTTTTTATGAAAGCCGTGTTGAGCATCTTTAAGTATGTTATTTTCCTCTAAGTGATTAATGAGTCTGTCTCGTATGACCGTTTCTAGCATTTTACATACAACTGAGGTTAAGCTAATTGGACGATAGTTACTGGGTAGGGATTTGCTGCCTTTTTTTAATATCGGTGTTACGTTGGCTAGCTTCCACTGATCAGGCATAGTTCCAGACTGTGTGTTTGACCTTCATAGCTGTACAGAACACTGAATGGCAGAGGCAGTGTGAAATTTGATATAATTGTAGGAAGTGGACAAAATAATAACAGAAGATTGGCAGCCAATTAGAGGGATTCGTGGAGGAGCAAAAAAAGAAAATAATGACAAACAGAATGATACACAAATAACCAGTGAAATACATACATTACATTGGAAAGGGGAAAACAAGATTTATACAACTTATATTATGAGCTGAAAAAGAAATATCCAACACATAAACAAGTTGATAAGATAATTGTTATGCCAGGGATTTTACTGGGTTTGTATTGGGATTTGGTAGGTTCTACTTAACTGGAAAAGTCAAAATCATACAACAAAAGCACAGAAGGAGTAAAGGGTAAGATATAAAACTGCGTACATCATATTAACAACTTTAATTAGTAACTCACAAGACAGAACAATAAGACTTATTTATACGGGAACAATGGTTATAAATATATATATATTAGTCTAGCACGGACGAGGATCCACGAGGGAACTAGGAATCTACTTGTCACTCTCTCTCTCTCTCTTACTATGCGCTATACACCTTAACCCTTTCACGCACGTGTGGACGCAGGGGTTGCCGATTAGCATTAAGAAATAGAGTTCTCTCAATTATATAATTTTCTCTCCAAAATTAGTTTTCTCCCCACAGCTAACTCAAAGACAACCACAGAGGTTGAAGTAACTAAACTAAAGGTTTATAAACACCTCTGATGGTAACAAAGGCTTTAGAGTATCCCAGATTAGGCTCAAATCACGCCCTGTGCATGAAAAGGTTAATTCACTGGTGTGCGATATACTTTACTTCATTCTCTTGAGTGTTTTATCTTGTATCTCGTATTGATGAGAAAACATATACTTAGGTTCAACTAAGTATCTCAGGTTTATCACAAGTATCATAGAACAATGAGAAATACACTAGACTCAATCACACTGCTATATAAATAAACAGAGTCCAATGAGTGACTCTATTTTTCTTAAGCATTTCACCTGGTTGCACTGGTATGAAAATAAAAAAAAGAGTCCAATGGGTGACTCTATTTTTTCCTAAGTATTTCACCTGGTCGCACTGGTGTGAAAATAAAACAGAGTCCAATGAGTGGCTCTATTTTCCCAAGTATTTCACCTGGGCGCACTGGTGTATGAGTAAAAGGTATTTTCAGTAACACTCCTAATCTAGCACTTAAAGGCTGGGGTGAAGAAGACAGTCTGGGTAGAGATGAGAGTACTGAAGTTTGGTCGTCTAGTTTCCGTCGAGCCGCTTATGTGGTCCTGTCGTGTGAATGTTGTAGTTTAGGATACAGATGGATTAGTTGGTTTTGGGCCTTAAATGATAGCTCCTTGATGTCATGACATAGGCTACTTTCATCGGACTAACGCGAGCGTGAGCGGGGACATGTCGTAGGCTACTATTGCTCGTCTATCCTGAGCGTTATACTAATCGTTGATGAAGTTCGGTTTCGGTACTCTTGACTTGGGGTCTTTAATACAGCGTCTCTAGTGTCATGACACAGTGACAAGGTATCGGGCTAACGCGAGGAGATAGTAAGATCATGAATCTACTCATTTCTCTTGATCTGCCACTGACCGTTATAAGAGGTTCAAAGAACTAAGGTTCGGTGTTTTGACCTTTTTACTGTAAGTGTCCTTGACCATGGTGTTGAACAGATACAGCATGGACTTCTATTTGTAAAGTGCCGCTATTTAGACGTTGTCTCACAAAGCCTGAACTATTAGTAGGACCTTTACCATGGCAAGTATGTTTATATAGTTGTAGAGTGCGGTTTGGGCAAAAAAAGTAAGGTGGGGACATGTCCTTGCGGTTATGCTTCTAATACCAAAGGTGCAGCCTATTAGGGATCTTATTAAGCATGTGATAATAGTAATTCCTCATTGGGGAAAACAACTCCTCAGACCTCGAAAGATATTCACCATGGCTTTAATTCTTTCCTTGAATGGTAGGGCAATTTTAGGCCTTGATTGCTAACATGTCAGTTTATCAAGCCCTAGAATTGCTTGCTCTACCATGGTTTTTGTTGGGCTAGTGACGACTTCGGCTGAGATGTCCTAGATCAAGTGTACGGAGATCAGAAGGTCATAAGTACAGGGGGCGTATTCTGGGGGGATTAGGTAGACCCCCTAGAAGTTTGCGGGCAGGTGAGTCGGCCTCTGTGCGGAAGAACGGCACAACTGCTCCTTCGTGGTGTGTCTGTGTTGGTCCTTGTGCCTCTGACTGTACACTATTTTCTTCTTATTAGCCTCGTGGTTATTGTTGGGAATGCAATTGTCTTACCTGGCGTGGTTGGTATATCACGCTTTATTGTGGCAATCCTGGCATCTCGTCTGGTATGGTGTAGTGGTGTACAGGTAGATTCTGGGCGGCCATGTGTTGATGGTTTTACTGTGGTATTGATGTCCTTCCATGGTTTTGATGCCACGTTTGTTTTCCGTGGTGGAGGTGAACTTCCTTTCTCTGTGTTGGTCTTCTGTGTCTTGTTCTTGTTGTCGCTTTTCTCTGTTGCCTAATTGTTGAGTGCCGGTATTCTTGGGCTCTTTGTTCTTCTGATCTTTGTATCTCCTTCCTTCATCTTTGTTAGTTTTGGTTTAGTTTCTCCTTCATTGAATTTGCTTCGTTTTCCTTGGTGTGTGTGCCTTCTTGTCTCGGTTGTTGTTGTTGTTGTTGTTCCCCAAGCTGCCTGGCCGAACAGCCCCAAGGCCCCGAGCAAGGCCAAGGCCATAACTGAGCGCCCCCACAGAACCCTCCTTGCCGACCACAATAAATCCTGGGTGACCGAAGCCACTTCATGGCGGAGAGCTGAGGAGGGCGCGGAAACGCCGGGGAAACCAAAGCCTCACCCAGGGCCTGTGCCCCTCAGCAATTATGAAGAGAAAGTTGAGGGGCAAAGGAAAAATGTGACGCTTTGGCTTCCAATCTTGGTAGATTGGGAGGTCAATCCGCGGAAGAGACGCCGTCACTTGAGATCTAGAAAATATATAAGTAAAAGGAACAGTCAGAGTAAGCTATGGGCATGGCAGAGATCGCTCAGTTCTCACTCTGATAGACCAGCCCATCACCACATCTTGTCTCGGTTATATTAGTCTCTACTCCTTCTGTTCCTTTCCTCTTTCCTTGTCGAACTGGTATGGTGGTTATGATTATTTCGGGTATTTTAATAATGATAAGAAAGAACTAAAGTGTCTGAAATTTTGAAAATATATAAATTGGGCCAGATTGTTTTTGTTGTTGTTTTTCTTAATTCTGAGGGGAATTATAATATGGAAGCAACGATATTCTATATATTATTACATTTTGGGGGGACAGAGCGTTAGGAATATAATATTCTGTTTATTGTTGAAAAACCGTTTGATTGGATTCAGAATCACAATTATTTTAAAACAATTCTTTGTAGCTCGCTTTGTTTTTACATAATGTGCACTAGAAGAATTTGGCTTCTCTGCAAGAACATTATTTTCATATTATCACCAACCCTCTAATTAACTTACAAATAAACCTAGTTAATGAAATCAATGAAACTAATGAATACATGTGGTACTCCTAGGACTCGAACTCAGGAAACTTTCACCGAAATTCTGCGCACTTACCATTACGCTATTAAGAAAGGGAGACCATTACACTATCAAGACAGTTTAATTTTTGTTTTGTAGAAGCTCACAAAATATTATCCATTCTCGAATACTGGATATTAATCTAAGCATGTACATATACCCAACTGCACTATGATAGCCTAATGATTACACAAATGGAAGTGGCCTTAATCCATCCAATCCCAGCGATGGCTACTAGCTGTCAGTAGATAAATCACTCCCCCAGTCCCAGCGACGGCTAGTAGCTGTCAGTAATGTAATTTTCTTGTAACTGCCTGTATCAGGCTGTACCTGGTACCACGACCATCTGAGCACTGCTCTCGATATGGCAACACTTCTCAGCTTATATAAGACCCTCTCCAGCCATCTGGTCTTGTCTGGAGCCAGTCTTCCTCCATCTCTTGAGGTGGAAGGTTGTTCTATCTTGCCATTTTGGCCGCATTGCTTGGGACTGGGGGGGTACTTTTATTACTGTATTCTACGGTACAGTAGGGGTTAACCTCAAGGGAAGGCCTCGCTAGGAATTACTCCTGAACCTGAATATATTCATATTATTACCAAGCCACTAATTAAATTACAAAATTATAAACCTAATTAATGAAATCAATGAAACTATTGAAAACATGTGGTACTCTAAGGATTCAAACCTTCCGCGTACTAACCATTGCGCTATCAAGATATATATAAAACATAAATAATGGAGTAGCAAAGAAAAGTTATATAAACCATAAAATATAATATCATGCATGAAGAGTTCCATTTTCCCCAAAGATAATCACAACAACTGGTTTTGAAGTTAGGCTTAGAGTTACTCCCAAAGCGAGTTGGTTCGGAGCATAAATGGATTCTGAAAACAAAAATAAACATATAAATAATCACATATACAGTATATACCGGTATATGTATATATATATATATATATATATATATATATATATATATATATATATATAGAAGCAATACTCTCTTGTTGCGGGAATATATATATATATATATATATATATACCCTGTATATATATATATATATATATGAGATAACGGGGTTGCAAGCAACCATATTAGCAACCCCCCCAGAGCCAGGATAGCGAACATAAAGGAGAGGAAAAGAACGAAGCGAAGGGAACATATCCGGACCGAGAAAGAAACATCGCAGTCCAGCATAAATAATCCACGTTTTCCATGGGACCAGCAAACAACGCACCTATATCAACGCTACCTACCGGGACCTACAGAAAATACAGCGCCACTTATTGAGCATGACCTATTTCCGGGCCAATCACAGGGGCCCCTCCCGGACCAATCACAGGATCTGCGATATGTGAAAAAGGCGCACCCACCCCAGGAACCAGATTTGAATTATAATGAGGAAGAGTTTATGCTAATACCTCATCAACAGCCAATGTCATATTTCCACAGATGGAACCAAAAGAACCACTACAGTGCAGAAAATCACCAATATCCACAATAGCTGATAAATAAAGAGTAACGAAAGCCTTGCATGCAACGTTGAAAATCAGGGAAAAGACAAATGCATGCAAAACATTTATCCCTGCACCCATGCAAGCATTCTAAAATATGAGTGTAATCTGAAGAAATAAAAATAACTATATCCATGTATTCCTGTGTTAATTATATTTTTAAGGCATTTATTAACTTCACAATAATTAAAAGATCGAAATCCCCATGTCCCTACTATTCCGAAATGAATTAAATTAGACTCAAATTATCATCCAAATATAGCCTGACCGAAATATTTGATCGATAGGTAAACACGAGGCAATACCTTCCACTAGCTAAGCTTTAAGTGGGTATCTACCAGTGTCGGAGTTACTTCCGAATAGGGCTAGCCATTTTCCCTATAAAAAGTTCAACGAGTGTGGTGACCCAGAAGTGTGTTAGAGGAACTAGAAGTGACCGTCTCTAGTTGTGTGTGAGAGGCAGTTCCCATTGGTGTCCAGTCGAGGAAGAAACTACGAGTCCTACGTCGTCCAGATTCTCTCTCATGGATATTAATTCTCCTCCACATTCATACCCAAGTGTCTCTGTGTTACTATGTTTTGGGAATTTTTGTGAAGGTAATATAAAATATGCGAGTGTTCAATTTAACTTTGTTTTAGAGGCCTTTTCTGGACTCTCCTTGCTCAACTTTGTTCACGTAGTACGAGAACCTAACTTCTATCTGTGCAGGTGAATTATATATATATAATACTTGTGATTTAACCAATTTAAGTCCAAATCAACGTTCTATATATTTTTTACTTACGTTAAATACTCTATATTTTACGTCATACTTAGTGAACGCTCACAAATTTTATTAAGTTTTGTTATTATTGATTGAGTGTCCAAGTTCGTAGTGAAGTGTTTACCGAGAGCAATTTTCCTTCCTTAAACTTAAACTCAAACTCAGGACGGAGCTACGTCCAATTTTCATAAGAGATCACTTAGTGTACCAAATCGTCTACATTAAAATTGAAACCCATTCCGTTGAGATTGACTTAATCTATGTTCAAGATTTCTAATCTTATTAGTTCTTGTGAATAATCCGATCAATTACGCTACCCGGTTAATGATATTATTTCACAACCAAGCTAGGAATTCCGATTACTCATTCCTGTATTCATCAGCCCTTATTTCGGTTATTTATCAAACACTACGTAGTTCTGTGTCTTAATAGTATTCTATACTTTATCAACCTGTATTCGGGTTATTCTAAATCGCTACTTCGTTCTGCGTCTTTATTAAAATTCCAGTAGTTTGTTAATTCATTCAAACTTACTGCATCAGCCTTTGTTTTGGCTATTCAAAGTCGCTACTTCGTTCTGCGATTTTATTTTATTTATAGTAGTTTGTTAATTCATTCAGACTCATGCATTGGCCCTCTTTTCGGCTAATTACCTGTCACTACTTCGTTCTGTGTCTGATTTTATTTATAAAAGTTTGTTAATTCATTCAAACTCACTGTTTCTATAGCTAATATTCCACTATATTTATTCAATACATATATGTTGAATCTGAGTTCCTCATTGAGTGTGATTTTAGCTCATTTATGATTGAATTTCTTTTTCATGTATCGTGTGAGAGATTATTCACAATTATTCTTATACAGTTAAATTGTAAATTTAATTATCATACCAACAAGAATAAAGCTAAGTTCATATCTTTTGTTACTGATTTAACGTTGCACTAAATCAAGTATTTATTCAGCCTGACCGCAGTACTTTTGACCTTAACCTCTCGCGCGGCAACTTTGACCGCCGACTTCACCTGGCGACCTATTTGTATTTCGAGCCACGCGTACCTGTATGTACCTGAGTAGATGATCTCCGCTACCTACATTTATTGATTATTATTCCTCTCGATATACACTTGACCCGTATATGTATCGTCATCATATATCATGTGTTTCTCTTTTTATAATTGTATATTTCATGTTTGATGCTTTGTAAGTGACATAATTGTTCATGAAGGAGTAAAATTTAGTTAACTCTTTCCAAGTCACCTTGATTACACATTGGACTCATACTCTATAGTTGGGATCCGGATGTACCATTTACATGTACCACTGTGTGTATTATAATAAACTAGTGTAATTACCCCGTGTGTTTATTGTGTTTGGAGCGTGATTGAGTAACTTAGAAAGATCATTATTATTGCTAGTTGTGTTCCTGTCGAGCAGGATTTGATTCAAGTATCCTAAACAAGGAGCTTTATAGAATGAATAATTAAACGACGCATAACAATATAGATAGATATACTGTATACTGTAGATATATATAGATATATAATCAACATTAAATAAAGTGAGTTTCATTTTGGCACCAATATGTGGACAATTCTGTAAACAGTAATAATTAAATTTGACTTCAATTCACTATAGGAAAACAAAAAAGTCCATTTGATTGCAAATTATTTTACCTTCCCTCGGGTTAAGCACCCCATTAATTACTATTTCCATTCACCTATTATTCATAGCCTCCGATAGTGCAGTTGGAATGAATGTACATGCTAAGATTGGTATGCAGGATTCGAAACTGCATAATAAATCGTAGGCGTGTGCAGCATTCTTTAACTGTCTTCGTGGCGCAATGCATAAGTGTGTTGATTTTCGGTGTAAGCGTCCTGGGTTCGAATCCCCGGACTGCCACATGTGTTTGTTAATTTCATTAATCGAGTTTAGGAGTAAAGTTGGTTGGTGGAGAGAACATAATAATTCAATTCTTTGCTGCTTCTTCCATTTAGTCACTTAAGGGTGAATGTGTAATTTATTTGTATATTGACATGTTTATATATTTACATATATATTATTATTTTAGTTGCCTCTGCAGTCCACCATCTAGCATAACACACATCCTCGAGATATCCTTTTGAGATAAACTTGTAATTTTGTTGGTAGCAAAATGTCCTCGCCGAAAGCTGGTTACTCCAACATTACAAGCTCGCTATATATCGCTCGCCAGAAGGTAATCAACACCTAAGTGGCACGAAGAGTGTTGATATTGAGAAAAAATGGGGCGAAGGTCTTAAAATCGACAAGCTTATAAGGCGAAGTCCTAAAATGTCAAAACTAATCTGCGTCACCAGAGACCCATATGACTTAAAGTCGTCTATCTATTTATATATAGCCAGCCACGAACGAAAAGCCCCCATGTACCTCTGTCCCCAGTCAGTCGACACCCCTCCTCCCATCCAGCATTGCTTTCTCGCATATACTTCTGAACTCCATCCTTCCACCTCTCTCTCAGTCTACCTCTCCCTCTCTGTCCCTCCACCTCACTCTTGTACACTCTCTTACTAATTCTCTCGCTTCCCATACATTCCACATAGCCGAACTATTTCAAGGTGTTCCTTTTCACACTTTCCAGCACATCTACATCCACACCACACCTCCTTCTTACTTCCTCATTCGTCTGTCTATTCCTCCATGTAACTCCGCACGCATTTCTCAAGTAACTCATTTCCACACCTCTCACTCTTGGTTTGTCTCTCCAACAACGTTTGATGTTGTATATTGTCGCTGTGTATTTACTATTTGTATTTCGTACATATATCCTATACTTATATATAATAAACTAGTTGTATGTATATGTTTCCTTTTTTTATTTATCCAGCTGAGCATGCTACAACCCAGGCTTTAAATAATTGCATAGCATTAACTAAGACGCATACTCCTCAAAACAGACGAATGCACAAAATAATATAAAGGTACTCAACAACAATCCGGTTTCATGATCCACGCACTAGCTATCCACAGTGAACCCTCCAGACAGAGTTGTTGTTATTTTGGTATTGAATTTTATTATATTTTTTTCTGTGGAGGGGGTGAGGGGAGGGGGGTGGGGGGGTCTGGTAATGTATGCTCATCCCGCCACCGCCCGGACGCCTCTGAAGGATCGATGGTTTTATAATGAGGCGTTTCCTTTTTTATACATTATTTTGGCTCTATTATTTTCTTTGTCCAAATCTTACTTAGGGTATGGAGTATGAGAGAGGGTCAGTCATTTATATTTCATCTTTAAGTTACTGTTTTTTAATTGCACTGTACTATATACTATATATATATATATATATATATATATATATATATATATATATATATATATATATATATATATATTGTTACGACCGGGGCTACGAATAAAACAAGGGCACTTAAGTGGACGTATGTGTGGGGAGGAGGCTATGGATAGCCAACACCTTCTTCCGACACAGAATGATCCACAGGTACACGTGGACACGATGTTGACGATGAAGGATAAGACAGTGGTGGAACGAAAGTCATTGATTGATTATGTATGTGTGGATGAACGAATGAAGAAATCTGTGATGGATGCTAGGGTGTATAGGGGTATTGGAGGGGGTCTGTCTGATCATTATGTAGTGGTAGCTAAGGTTAGGATACAAAAGAAGTGGGTGAGGAGAGCTGGAGGGAGGCGAGAGGAGGGTGGAATGGTGAGGAGGGTGGAGAGGTTGCAGGAGGAGGAAGTCAGGGAGGAGTACAGGAGAGCAGTGGAAAGACGACTAGGTGGGTTCGACCTGGAAGTTGTGGAGGAGATGAGCAAGGTGTTTAAGGATGAAATCTGTGTAGCATGTGAGGAGGTGTGTGGAGTGAGGAGAAGAGGGAGGGGAGTGAAAGGTACAGCATGGTGGACAGAAGAGGTAAGAATAGCTGTGGAAGAAAAGAAGAAACCATATAGAGAGTGGTTGGGTAGTAGAGGGAATGAAGATTCCGAGAGACAGAAACGAGCGAGGTACGTGGAGAGTAAGAGGGTGGTGAAGAGAGTAGTGAAGGAAAGTAAGAGAAGAGTAGATGAGGAATTTGGAAGGAATCTGAGTGTAAAATGGAGGGAGAGTAAGAAACTGTTCTGGAAAGAAGTCAAGAAAGTTAGGGAAGGTAGCAAGGGAAACAGTAAGGGTGTGAAAGATAAGAATGGGAGAATGCTAGCCGAGAAGCAAGAGAGAGTCGAAAGATGGAGGGAGTACTTCAGTGAGTTGCTAAATGTAAGGAATGAAGAGCCAGCAAACATAGCTGGATATGGTATGGGAGGGAGAAGAAGAGAAGTAGTGGAGGAGGAGGTGAGGATCAGGAGGTCAGAAGTGTGGGAAGCCATGAAAAGAGTGAAGTTGGGGAAAGCACCAGGAACAGATGGAGTGTGTGGGGAAATGTTGAGGTATGGTGGTGAGATAGTGATAGAATGGGTATGGAAAATGTGCAAACTAGCATTGGAGAAGGGGAGTGCACCCGATGACTGGAAGACTGGCATAATAGTCCCCCTATATAAGGGCAAAGGGGAAAGAGGAGTGTGTGGTAACCACCGAGGAATATGTCTTCTAAGCGTAGTAGGGAAGGTATACAGTAGGGTAGTGATTGAGAGAGTGAGAGTGAGAACGGAGAAATGGATAGGCGATGAGCAGGGAGGTTTTAGGAAGGGAAGAGGATGTGTGGATCAGATTTTTACCCTGAATTGTGTTGTGGAGAAGTATCTGGAGAAGAAACAAAAGGTGTATGTTGCCTTTATGGACTTGGAGAAGGCCTATGACAGAGTGGATAGAGAAGGTTTGTGGAAAGAACTAAGAATATACGGAGTAGAGGGCAAGTTGCTGAAAGCAGTGAAGAGCATGTATGAGGGTGCAAAGGCAGCAGTACGTGTGGAGAGTGAGCAGAGCGAGTTCTTTGACCTGAATGTTGGTTTGAAAAATGGGTGTGTGATGTCCCCGTGGTTGTTTACTGTATATATGGATGGAGTCATGAAAGAAATACTATCAAGAGCAGTGGATGTTGGTGATTTGCTGAAAAGGGAGGGAATTGAGTGGAAGCTACCTATACTGCTGTTTGCGGATGATACAGTTCTGATGAGTGATAATGAATGGGAGTTGCAGGGTCTGGTAAATGAGTTTGGAACAGTGTGCGAAAAACGGAATTTGAAGGTAAATACGGGGAAGAGCAAGGTTATGGTCTTCGAAAGGGGTGAAGTCACAGAGTGTGAGGTGAAGCTGAAAGGTCAGGCTATGGAGATCGTCAACTCTTTTAAGTATCTGGGCAGTGTGTTGAGTAAAGATGGGACTATGGATGAAGAAGTGCGGGAGAGGGTAAAACAGGGGAAGAGGGTTGTAGGAACGCTAAAAGCAGTAACAAGAAATAGGGTGGTCAGTATGGAAGTGAAAAGTCCTTGCATGACAGTGTGGTAATCCCGACACTGACTTACGGAAGCGAAGCATGGACGTTGGTTGAGAGACTCAGACCAAGAGTGAGAGCAGTGGAAATGAATTACTTAAGGAGTGCGTGCGGAGTTACATGGAGGGATAGACAGACTAATGAGGAAGTAAGAAGGAGGTGTGGTGTGGAGGTAGATGTGCTGGAAAGTGTGAAAAGGAACAACTTGAGATGGTTCGGCCATATGGAACGTATGGAAAGCGAGAGAATGGCGAAGAAGGTGTACGAGAGCGAGGTGGAGGGACAGAGAGGGAGAGGTAGACCGAATATGAGGTGGAAGGATGGAGTGAGGAAGTACATGAACGAGGGCGGTGCTGGTTGGGGGAAGGGGCGTCGACTGACTGGGGACAGAGGTGCATGGGGGCGGTTCGTTCGTGGTCACCCCTTCGGGGATCACGGCGTCAGGCAATAGATAGATAGATAGACTTAATGATTGGACTAGTAATAGGGCACTATGCAACAACGGTACGCTAGATCCAAACCCTTGAACTTATATGCCGGCGAACAAAACCACCTATACCCTCCAGAGTTAATCTGCGATAACGGGGTATCCTTAACTGGGCATAAATGTACTCTACTTCAGGCTAACCCACACTGGTATAGCCTGATAACAAACAAGATGCAAGTTACGTTAAAATGCATAAAAGGGAAGCTATGGAAAGATCAATTAAATCACTGCAAGATTTGATACAATAAAAGAATGCTTCAATACAGTTACTCTAAACAACAATAAACTCTTCACTTCTATCTGAAAGAAAGTGAAGTCTAGTCCTACAGCATAGACCTGGAAACTTCTGAAGAAAGTCTGATGCTCATAAGATGCTCGTATCTTAAATTATATAAAGGCAAGAGGCAGGACACCATACGTGTAGACTGAATACACTAAAAGATAGGACATGTAATGTTAACTGACACGGGAATACTATAAATGCGCAACGGCAGTAATGCTCGACACTAAAAGAAATACTTCCTCATCAACGAAACAGTCTGCTATGGTTGTGCAACTCAACAACAACCTAGACTAATAAATGCCGTGAATAATAATGCATACATATCATAAAGAGCTCTTGTCCTAACTAGTGTCTGCTCGGCGAATAAAGTCTTGCTGGGATATCAAGGAAACTGTGGCTGAGCAAGACTGGCTCATAGCCTAGCGTTGTCCTTAAGGCGGTATGATTAAAGTTACGTTAATGACGGGGATGCTCTCTTGGTAGATCCAGATCTCAAGTATCTGGTTCTACCCTGGCGATCCCTCTAAAGTCAAGCAAAGAGGCAGCACTGTGTTATAAGGTAGTAGGCAAATGCCCTCTTACAACACGATGCTGCACTCGCAAAAGGCACAACCAAAAGGACAACCTAGGCTACCACAGAAACCGTCGAAGTCGTGTAGGTATAAGCAACCATACACACATCGCTGACAACGACAACAGAAGCCTTATCCCAGTCTAGCATTAAATAACCCAGCAGAGCACTAAATCAATAATGGAGACACACACTGAGTTCTTAACCTCTACTAACTAAGAACCCTCAAAACTATTCTAAGTACATGTAAATATCTCAGAGAGCGACGCACATAATACGATGGGCCGATATGAAATCGTGTGCAGAACCCAAAGGGAGTGCTGTGACGTTAAAGGATTAGAGGAACGAAAGAAAAGAAGTTGAGTAAGAGAGACAGTATCAGAATGGTGGAGATATGGGGGACCGTGGTAAAAAGGATTTAGTCATGTGCGTCCCTAGCCTGCTCTGAAGAAGGCAGCTCCTGTGGACCCACATGCACACAGGAGCCCACAAAGACGCGGTGGTCGGCCAATCACGGGCCGAGACGTCACAAGGCAGCAGGTGTCACGTGACACAGCCATACACACTAGCCAATCAAGAGGCGTGAGAAGGCACGCGCCTACGAGCGGGGGAGGCAGCACATGTATATGCACGCACACACTACCACCCCACTGCCTATATTATTCTCTCTCCTTAACTATATACAATACATGCTATATTCTATTCATAATATAAAATACTTCCCGTTGTCACAGACGAAAATAAAGACCACCACTTGACTGTCAGTAACAATGCAAGTACTATGAAAGAAAGAACAACATTCTCTGATAACTGTAGCCCACTTCACTGCCCTGGCGAGCGCTAGCGGCTAACGGGAGGCGATTCTGCCAACGCTGGTAGGCGTCACAATATATATATATATACTATATATATATATATATATATATATATATATATATATATATATATATATATATATATATATATATATATATATATATATATATGTATAATTGTATATATACAGTATATATGTGTGTGTGTGTGTGTGTGTGTGTGTGTTACTATCTATCTACTTATATATTTGTTTTTTTGTAAGTGAGGGAGACAAAAGGCAGAACTACCCCCAGAGTTGAAAGAGTGTCAGGGCCAAAATCAAGGGATGTTAGAGCCAAACTGCCTGGACACACAGAGTTTGAAGTAATTTAAAAATCATAGGATGAGGGAAAGACTGATTCTGGGAGAGAGTTCCAGAGCTCAGCTGTTGAATAGAAGAAAGATTGAGAATAACGTTTCACTCTTGGGTTGGAGTGTTGCACAGAGGAACACTGATTATTGTAATAACAGTAGAATAGTGAGAGAGATGCAACATTGAGGCAAAGAGAGAGAGACTACAGATAATTGGTGAGAGGACGTGAGTTAATGAGACGAAAGACTTTCTTTTCTACTTGGTCAAGAAGTGCTTCAATGAAGATAAGTGTAAAGTACTTCATATCGGATACCGCAATGAAAAAGAGACTACTCGATGAATGGCACCCAGCTAAAGAGTGCAGACAGAGAAACCGATTTAGGAGTAATAATATCCAGTAACTTAAAACCAAGTCCACATTGTGCTGAAGTTGTTAAGAAGGCAAACAAAATTATAGGTTTCATAGGTAGATCATTTGAACATAAATCAAAAGACATTATCCTCACCCTTTACAAATCATTAGTCCGCCCACGTTTGGAATACTGCGTTCAGTTCTGGTGCCCTTACTATCACAAAGATATAAACAAATTGGAACGAGTTCAACGTAGAGTTACCAAGATGATACCCTGTCTTCGGAACAAACCATAGGTGGAACGTCTTAAAGAAATAAATTTATATACATTAACCAAGCGCAGATTGAGAGGTGACCTTATTTAATTTATCAAGATCATTAAAGGCATCGACAACATGAACTCTAATAAATATTTTACGATTGACCGATCAAACTACAGGTGGGGAAATGGCTGCAAAATCATTGGTAAATCATTCAACTCTAACGAATCCAAGAATGTCTTCTTCAATCGTGTTGTCAACTTGTGAAATGGGCTTCCCCGATATGGCATAGACTGCAACACCGTTCAAAGTTCGCCTAGACAAGCACCTTGCCCTGAACCCAAGGTTGGCTGCATTTGTACTTTAATAAATATTTTCTTTAGTAATGTTTGTTCAATAACCTAATAGATCTTAATACAATTTCCCCTGCCATGAACTAAGCCCCAGCGTAGCACTTCCTTCTCACATCTTTCCCACATTCTCTCCGAAATACTGTTGCAACAATTGGAACTGCAGTATTTTGGAGGGCAAGTAACCTCGAGGGGTTGCATGAACTGTTGTTGCTTGTTTTCCTTTGTAGTCCTTTGTCCTTCCTTTGAGTCACCGGAAGTGGAGATCATTATGAAGGGTAGAGGGCTAGGTGTTCCAGCCTCCCAATTCCCCTGGGACCTCGGAGATGTGGCTTGGAGCTTCTGGGTCTTTGTCTTCTCTCTTGGGGGCGGATCAGGAGCATGGGGCAGGTGCATTCCGATCCATAGAGGGTCTAGCAGGTGCCCCTTTGGGGGAAGACAGCTTTATTGTGGTGATACTGATTCCTTGGTATAACAATAAGGAATATAAATAGTTAAGAGGAAAATAAAAGATCATGAGACAGAATATATAGAATAGTAATAAGAGATAACCATTATACCATGAAAAGCCATGATCGTGGCTTTGTTCCTTGAAGACGAATGACTTCGATCATGGAAGTATTGATAATCAAAGACAAGCATACACAATATTATTTGTTACTTCCAATTTCGTACATTTGAACTAAGTTTCAAATGCACACATTTTTGTAAGTAAAGGAAAGACGAATTGCCACGAACGTAGCGATATCCATAATCACCAAAGATAAATTATATAAGGAGGGGAAAGAGTGATGTCACATGGTCAATTCTGCGCTCGTCCTAGGGATTTGGCGGTTCTTTGGCCTACAACCAAAAGACCTCATTCCTTTCTTCTTATTAGATACTCCTTGATGTCTGCACGTCTAGCTTGTCTGCAGTGTCGGCATAATTAGGGAACTTCCCCATAACAAGGGTGCATCAGATTAATAGGGAAACGTCTTTAAGAGTGAAATAATATGGCTAAAAACACTTGTGATATAATAGAATGAATGGCTATATAAAAGCAAGATAAACGGAAGTTTATAATATACCTACATATGATGCAAGTATTAATCCAAGCATCACTGCAATAATATAATGGTCATTATGAAATTAAGATATTATTTATTACACTTTATCTAGATGTTACGTTGCAAAGGTTTATTTAAATTGGAAATTTGACGAAGAAATACGTAGGCATAATATTGTTATGACAGTGATAGTCTGTTGGGGAGACATCCTAGCAACGGATCCCAGCCTCTTTGACATTGGCAACTCTGAATTTCCCAACAACAATGTCGGTGGTAGAGGAAACTCTGTTCCTGAACCTCCTCATAATGACGAACATTTCATGATGATCTGGCCTTCTCGGTAACTTTTAGATATGTTTATTTAAGTCGGTAATGTTTACAGAGGCTATGGTTAACATTGAGTTGATTATTCGTAGTGTTCATAGTTATGAATATAAATATATCACAGAAAAACAAGTGGCACTACTTTGTACACGAAGAGCGAGTAAGATGCGCAGGTGTTGTCCAAAGTCAGGTCTGGAGGGAAATCCCGAGTAAAGGCAAGAATAGCTGAAGCTTTATTATGGTAAAACAGATTGCGGCAGTGAGACTTGAATTCAAGACATATGAACAGCCTAATGTGATAGTGAATTAATAGTAGTTAAGTCAGAAAAGGAATTAAATGAACTGACACAAATACAAATTAACCTTGAAACAGTGTAAAATTGAAATGGAGCTTTACAAACTTCTCTTAACCGGTGATCCCCAAGTCTAAACAAAACTAGATGTAAACATTATATCCTAATGTTTAATATACCTTACTATCTAATATCCCAGATGCATGACAACACATTATGTAATGTATTGTACACTGCACTCAAAGATATAAATCGTAACCTTAAAATTTCGAATCTATCCCGAACGCAATCATAATTCTTTACCTAAGGCCGGATACTCAAAGCCCTGCCTTAGTTCCAGGCCTTAGTGATCTTATGGTACTGTACCTTCCACTAAGGACAGGACATGGTGCCATAGTTATGGGACAAATTTCCAATACACAACAGTTTTTCAAAACGCCTTATGTTGTTCGTAAGTCGCTAAGGCTTTAGATCTCGGTATTCTCACCGTATTTCGCTCCACCAATCACAGGGAGTTGTTATTCTTGCATTAAACACTACCTACCAATCACAAGGGAGAACTATAGTCAGCTGAGAAATGTAAAACAAATGTCATGGACACATAGAGAGCTGTCATGTCACATCCAAGCTATTAGTATGCCTTTATTGATAATAAATAAGTGATTATCGTAAAAATATAGCCCTACAAATATGTCAATGGGAGACTGTTGAAGTGCACCCAAGATATAAGCAGGATTGTAAGGCCAGAAACGAGTGCAGGGCATAGTGCAGGGCTTGCAGATTTAGGCCAGAGGTCATTCTAGTGAAGCCTAGACCTATTTCAATATAATTATTGACACTACAGCTAGGCTAGGTACTACTGTACTTAATTTCGGCTACTCATATGTGTTGTTATTATTATTATTATTATTATTATTATTATTATTGTTATATGAGATGCCGAAGTCTCCAACCAGGGTGCAGAAACACCAGCAAGATGAATCCACACAAAACACCCGGAGGCACTGGAGAGAGACTACGGCATCTTTAGGGGAAAAAAAAAAATATATATATATATATATATATACTGTACTGTATATATATACATATATTAAACACATATAAAATTAATAATAAAATATTATGCAGTGGAGGATATCAAATATAAATATAAAACAATAAAATAGAATAAAATAAGTTTAAAAATTAGAATTAATGCTTCAAAAAAGCATTAACTCTAGACTTAAAGATGGAGATATGAGCTGAATTGACTAGCTCATTTGGCAACTTATTCCACAAGTCAACCATGGCCGGCACAAAACACCGTGAAAACTGTGTAGTAGAAAAATTAGCACGGCTCATGGCAAGATCATTAAGGTTGCTTGTGAATCTAGTTGCACGAGCCCGGACATAGGGCCCAGGCAGAACCCGATGTAAGGGATGCTGAGGGTTGTTAAAAGCTTTAAATAAAAGACTAAGGGCACCAACTTAACGTCGATGACACAGATCAAGAGACAAATGAGGTAGAATAAAACTGATGGAATTTAGTGACCTGTCAAGCAACTTGAGATGGCAGTCAGCTGCTGGCAACCAGACAGGTGAGCAGTACTCGAATTGTGGCAAAATAAAAGCATACAAAGACTTGATAACTGTGGCGTCACAAGCAACCGTTTTATAACACTTGCGAAGCAGACCAATTTTTTGGGAAATGGAAGAGGAGAAAGAATGAATATGCTTTTCAAAAGTAAGTTTGGGATCCAGAGTAACTCCTAACAAATGCAGAGTATCCACATTCTCAATTTGCTCGCCAGAAACTTGTAGATAAGGATGGGGAGGATCCAAGGTACGAGATCTGCTGATGATAATGGAGTGTGTTTTAATAGCATTAAGTTTCATACCCCAAAGTTCACACCATAATGTAATTTTGGCTAAGTCCCTATTCAGAGCAGTAGTAATTTCGTGTCGATCAATTGGTGATGGAATTGATGCATATAAAGTTGTATCTTCGGCATAGGAGATTAGTTTATTTTCAAGCTCGGAACACAGGTCAGCAATAAAAATAATAAAAGCAAAGGCCCAAGGACACTGCCCTGTGTAACGCCAGAAACAATAGTAACAGAAAGGGAATGACACCCATCAATGACCACAGACTGAGATCTTTTCGTCAAAAAATCTTCAAAGGTCCTTAAAAAATTGCCACCAATACCAACGAGCTGTAACTTATACAGAAGTGCTTTATGGTTGACTAAGTCAAAAGCAGAACTAAAGTCAATAGCCACGACACGAGACTCATGTCCCTGGTCCAGTGAAGATTGCAAGTCATGGGTGAGTGTGAGAAGCGCATTACATGTACCCAGTCCCTTACGAAAACCAAACTGTGAGTTTGGTATCAAATTATGACTATTACAATAAGTGGAAAGGCGTTTGGACAAAACCCTCTCATAGAGCTTGGATAGGATAGGCGTAATGGAGATAGGGCGATAGTCATAAGGAGATGATGAAGCAGTATTTCCCTTTGGAATAGGAGTGATACTAGCCTTATGCCAGCAAAGAGGAAAACTACCTGATTTCAAAAGCAACCTAAACACCACGGCCAATTTAGGTGCCAAGACCACTGCAACCTTTTTTAAAAAGAGAAGGAAAAACCCATTCGGGCCTGTGCCACCATAGGTATCAAGATCCAGCAAGTACCTTTTCAGTTCAGCTGATTTGAATGCCATTGAATTGAGGTTGGGTCTAGGGAAACATGTCAATGGCAAAGACAATTCCTGATTACTCTGCTTATTAATAAAAATATTAGATAGAATATTGGCCTTCGATAATGGATCAAAAGAGATGGAGCCATCAGAATCACAAAGAGGAGGCATGGAGGAATCTATTCCAAATAAAGAGGACTTCAAAGTGGACCACCATTTATGAGGCTGTGTAGCTCCTGCCAGAACATCCTGAAGATGGGAGTTATAATCCCTCTCAGCACTATCATAAACTCTCTGCGCAGCTGCCCTTTTAAAAACATAATTTTCCCAATGCAAGGGGGTTTGATTACGCCTCCATAGACGATATGCAGCCTGTTTGTCATCAAATGCACGCTTGCAGTCATCATTAAACCATGCTTTATCCCTCATACGAGACTCAATTGTTTTTGATGGAACTCTTTTGCGAAGGATACCAAGGAGGGAATTGTTGAGAGCTGAAACCGGGTCATGAGATCTTAGTACGAGATTCCATTCAATATTACAAACATTATTACAAACGTTGTCCCAGTTAGCCCGGGATTTAAGGTAGACTTTACGTGAGAGAGTAATATCAGGAACAAAAAAATCAAGATTAATTTTACACATGATGGCATTGTGGTCGGAAGTGCCAACAGGTACAAGAACGGAGATTTCTACAACGCCAGGAATATCTGTTAGTACTAGATCAAGACAATTTCCAGACATATGAGTAGGTCCTTGGATTAGCTGTTCACAGCCAGATAAGTTTGCAAAATCCAAGGCAGCAAGACCATTTCTATTAGTTGGAGAGACCGAGTTCAACCACTCTTGATGATGCGCATTGACATCACCAACACAAATAAAGGATGATTTGACATCTACAGACTGTATTGAAGCCATGGCTGTTAAGAGGCAGTCATATATGTCATTGTTAACATCAGGATTTCTGTACAGGCTAAAATGTAATGTTTATGATACTTGCTGGAAACTTTAACTAACTGCATCTCATGGCATTTACAAATATGCTTAGTTAAGTGCTGAGCATTATACCCAGATCTAATATACAAGCTAATACACGAGCACGAGGAATAGAATCACGCCGAATAAGAACTGGTTTACCGAAGTTAGGTATAAGAAGTTCAGAATAATCTTTATAACCAGTGATAAGGGTTTCAGAACAAAAGACAATATCATAATCAACAGATGCCAAAGTAAGATCCTTGATGTTCTTATAGAGACCACGAATATTGGAATAAAATACACGACAACTTGTAACAGGTTGTCTGTGAGGACCGGGATTAACTTCTATATCACCGGACAAAAGTAGAAACAAAAACAGAAAAAGTTGAAAGCAATCCATATACAAATACATAAAGATGGATATAAACAGGTCGACCCAGACGGAGCCATCACATCTGGGTAAGGTATAAAACAAGCCCCAAAGACACCATATCCAGGGGGGAGCAGTAGCGGTGGATTTTTTTGTTTTAGAAAAGACGAGAAACAGAAAAAGAATGCCAAATCTCCTGAAAATCCACCAGACTCTAAAGTCTTCCTCATTGGCCTGCTAACCACCGTGGGGGAAAAAAACAGACAATACAGTTATTTTCCCCTAACCCAAAGACAATAACGTATGACCGAACCAATGACTTTCATCTCTCTCTCTCTTTTTCTCTCTCTCTCTCTCTCTCTCTCTCTCTCTCTCTATATATATATATATATATATATATATATATATATATATACAGTATAATCCATATTTGCAATTATGCCTATACCTAGGGCTATTAGTAGATTTGTTATTTATTCCAAACGAAGCGAAGAGATGAAGAGTTTTTGTGTAGTGGGTTGGTGGGTGTCAGTGGAGAGGTACTGTCATGTTGACTGCCCCTCCATTGACAGAGTTGTTAAGTTTAGTTTCCGCCTTAGCGGACTTAGAACACCCCCCGGAGGTCCCATAAGCTAAGGCGGCAGTCAGCCATGTTTTTCAAGATGGCTGCCCCCATATTAGGCTTTGAGTATGACCTCAGAAGGACACATCGGAATACTAAGGCGGCAGTTGGGAGATGTGGCGCCATAGATCGCCCATGAAATGTTTGTGTATCCGGCCCCTGATATATACATTTCCTGAGTTCAATTAAGCAACTCGAGGATTCAGAAAAGACAATGGCTTTTGTCTTAGACTTGTACAGTTGCACACATGATTCTTAACCAACTTCATGCTATGAGTGTATGTAGGAAAGGAACAATATGATTCACTTGCGAATGTAGCTTGTTATACAGTACTTGCTTCATAGGGTCAATTAACCGTTTTAAGACAATTTTGTTCTTGTAAGTCAATCACACTAGTGTTATTTCCATGCACAAAATTACAAAAAAGAGTGCAAATTAATGTGGGTAACTATACAATGACTCCAAAAAGTGTATTTATAAAAGGGGAGATATATAGGTACATACTGTATATGAGCAATACACATCGTTAACAAACATTTATGTAAAGTTACTGTGGGTTTCCAACATTTCTCTGTTACCAACATCCGAATGTCAGATTGTTTCTTCAGAGTGTAAAGAAACTTGTCAGATGCATTGTGCACTCTAGGACACATATTAGGTGTAGGGATGTGGCGACCCCACCGTCACTTTGTGGTGCAGATAGCCCCTGGAGGTTGGGACTGGGAATCCCACCTCCAGAATTGTTAGGAGGAGGCTGTAGGCAAAGTATATATACACTAACATGTAAACCCACCAGATATTCGAATTTATGGTAGCTCACCGAAATGTCTAAGTCTTGTAAAATCGTGACGTCATGCATGGTGTATAGGTTAATCGACACAACATAGGGCGAATGTTGTTCCACTTTGTTTTTCCATTATTAATTCATACTGGAGAAGCTTTGCATGTTTTATGGCTAGAAATTCAAGAAATCACTATATTAACCCTTCCTACCCGTGCAGTCTTTCTTAAGGACGGAGGCTGTATCCGGGCGATTTGGCTGAAAACACAACAAAAGTAAACTAAGGCTAATCTCGCTTAATATACTACCTACATTAACATATGTCAAAATGTGCGCCTTACCTTGCCGCGTAGAATTGCGTTGAGTAGAGCTTTCTAGCTCAACTGGTTCCGGAGTGATGGTGATGGAAGTGGAGGTAACTTTTGCAGCATATTTACCTCGCCGCGTCCGAACGCTCAACCGCGGCCCAGGCTACGACGAACGTTTTGACTCATCGCTCTACCTTGAATTATGGCGGGAAGTGATTTTTTAGTGTTTTATTGTTTATTATGCCATATATTATTGTTATTATGTTATTGTCACTCAATAAAGTTATTTTTCTGAAGTAATTTGTATCTCTGTCACTTATACTTAGTTTTATTGTTATTATTATAGTAGTTATGATTATTTATACTGGACTATGGTAATTGATAGTGTAATTTTCACTTATTTATTGTTAGGAATATATTTTTTAGTGTCACTTTCACTTGTTCATATTGTTCTGAAGGCACTTATTATTACTTATGTGTGTCTCTTTCACTTAGACTTAGTTTTATAGTCATTATTATAGTAGTTATGATTATTTATACTGGACTATGGTAATTGATAGTGTCATTTTCACTTATTTATTGTTAGAAATATATATTGTAGTGTCACTTTCACTTGTTCATATTGTTCTGAAGGCACTTATTACTACTTATGTGTGTCTCTTTCACTTATACTTAGTTTTATTATTAGTATAGTGTCAATTTCACTGGACTATGGTAATTGATAGTGTCATTTTCACTTATTTATTGTTAGGAATATATATTTTAGTGTCACTTTCACTTGTTCATATTGTTCTGAAGGCACTTATTATTACTTATGTGTGTCTCTTTCACTTATACTTAGTTATATTATTATTATTATTATTGAGTGTCACTATCACTGTCACTTACACTTCAATAGTTTGTCATAGTGTGGAAATCATTGAAGCAGGTGCCAGCACACAGTCCCACCTGACACTCGAGGCATTGCCAAGTGGTTTGTGTGGGTTTGCTTGGTCGTCTAGTTGTGCGGGTGCACACATAGCACCTCTTCTGCATTCTTATTCTGCTGTTAGGACCCTGGAAAGGAAGGGCGACGAGCTGGTGCTTTCTCAAGAACTCGGCACACCCTGTTCTGTCCATCATGCCTGGTCCTTGTAGTGGCCTCCCTGGTGTACCCGCATGTTTTACCAGGAGCTCATGTATCAGCTGCTTTTGGAAGGTCCGCAGGCTCTTGTACTTCATGACTGGACTCCTCAAACGGTAGATGTTGTACGCGTTGAGGACAGACATATCTACTGTATGCAGGACAAATTTCTTGTACCACATGCAAGATATTCGCAGGCAGTCTATGAAGCCCATCTGCATGTCAGACTTGTCGACGAGGCGCATGTTGAGGTTATAGTCCAGAACAGCAGCTGGTTTCGTGATAGGGTTCTTCGTTTTTCGGTCCACCTTCCCTGTGGGGACCATCTCTGCTTTGTGGCATGTGGTGAGGAGGTTGACCTTGCGCTGGTCATGCCAGTGGATGGAGAGGATGGGGCCACTCTTCTTATGGAAGATGTCCGTCTTCTTAGTCTTGGTTGGGTAGGCTGGCATGCCCTTCCTCTTCCCCTTCACTGTGCCGACATTTCCGGTCTTGCGGTCATGGAGGTACTTGGCGAGGATAGGCGACGTGTAATAATTGTCGGTATAGAGGATGTGGTTGTCATGGAAGTACCTCTCCATCATCATATTTACCACAGCGCCGCCAAAACCAATGAGGGGGTCAATCTGCACCTCACCACCCTTGCCGCTGTAGACTATAAAGTCGAGCACATATCCCGTCTTGCAGTCGCAGAGGACGAAGAGCTTGATGCCGAAGCGGTGTCTCTTGGACGGGATATACTGTCGGAAGTGCAGCCTACCAAGAAACAGGACCAGAGACTCGTCGATGCACAGCTTCTGAAAAGGAATCAGGTAGGTGGAAAACCGATGACGTATCATGTCATACAGTTGCCTGATCTTCCAGAGTGTGTCGGGCTCGTGGACATGCATGTTATTTGTCAGGTGGAAATATGAGAGGATGTCGAAGTACCTATCCCTTGACATGAATTTGCCAAATGCTGGAGTCGTTGTGAGGTCGCCAGTTATCCAGTAGTCGGCCAGAACGTGCTTCTTTATGTGTGTCATCAGCATTGTGAGTGCCAAGAACACATATAATTCTGCCACAGTGAGAGCTCTCCATGCCACCATCTTGGCACTGGTCTTCCTCCCAAGAAAGTTTGAACAGACAGCCTGGTGGTTATTTGTCTCTTTGACAAGGTATTCCATGACTTCATTGTCGTAGAAGCCACAGAAAAGTTCACTGGGGGTGGCATTTGGGCCACAGGGATATGCTGGTGACACCCCGGAACCCTGTTGTATCTCGTCAAAGGCAGGACAATCTGGCACAAAATCCGCCCCATCTGTCCACACAAACATGTCAGCTGCTCGAGGACGAGGACGTGCAGCTGCAGCAGGCACACGCCCTGGACGCCCTGGCACACGCCCTTGGCCACGCGGACACCCAGGCGGACGCCCTGCATGCCCACGCCCAGGCCCAGGCCCAGGGGCAGCGGCGTCGGCAGGCTGACCACGTCCACGACCTCGCCCTTTGACTCTTCTTGTCGGGACTTCCTCTTCCTCTTCCTCTTCGTTTTCCTCTTCCTCAGGCGACGTCAGGTCATCTGGGGCAATGTTGGGGTCGTCAGCATCCTCTTCAGGAGACAACTCTGGTGAAGAATAGACCAGGCGTCGGCGGCGTGGGGCTGCGGGAGGTTGAGCAATGGGAGCCTCGGCCTCGGGAGTTGGGCTCCTTTTGCGGCTAGCCGTGGACTTTTCCGCCGGAAATAATGACCTACGATGCGGGGCCTGTGGTGGCACACTGTGTGAGGCCAATGACGCACTTGTAGAGGCCCTTTGGTCATCCTGAGGGACAGCTGAAGCCGAGGGCTGTGGGTGGCCCTCCCGGCGTCCCGGGTCAAGGCGTCGGGACAAAGGAATGCGGGTGGTTGCTAGGCCTGGGTCGGCGTCACTATCACTATCTACGCCTTCCCTCACTTGTTCTGCTTCCCTGCGTGCTTTCTTGGCTGCACTTTTCACTTAAGACTGTTTATAGAAGTATTTACCCACTTTCAAGGGCGTACGGGCAGGCAAAGGGGAAGGTCCTGGCGTAGGGCTAGGGCTAGGTCTAGACCTACCCTGACCTACGAAACTAGGCGAAGGGGTTGGCTCTAGCACACTTGGTACTTCAATAGCTCCACCACTTCCACATCAGGATCATCACTACTATCACCCCCCTCAAATAAATCCACATTGTCATCATCACCAAATCCCACAAAATCGTCAACTTCGCTTCCACTTCTACTCTGAATATAGAGGTTTTTGTCCACAGAGCTTTCACCACTGCTCAAATCCGGGTTGAAAAGTTCACGGTGTATTGCACTCTCACTTAGCAAACGTTTCACTTTCCTTAGTTTCTTTTTCTTCTCGGTTGGCAGAGGCATAGATGTTGCAAGCAGGTTAGCACTGGGATGCGCGGGAGATTGCACAGTATCGGACGCGTCGGAATTCATTTTTTTGCTGTAGCTCGCAATGGCGGCAACGTAGGAACTGATAAGAGTGGTAGTTGAGGCTTGGTGGCGCTACGATCGCCCACGCAAAGTAAAATTTGCCCGCGCGAAATTTAAAGCACGCTTTAAAGCAAATGCCTTAGGTAAGGCATACCGGGTAGCGGCCCTTCTGCCGAGCTGTCCTTATCTAAGGCAGCCCGGGTAGGAAGGGTTAAGAACAAGTAGCATATGAACAAAAATCAATAAAGTCGTTAATTTTGTAATGATATTCGATATAAATATGCAGACGAAGGGAGCTCATGACCTGCAGCAGTTATACTTCTAAAATATTCACGCCCAATTACAAGTATATGTCGATGTATGTTTACTTTATGTCTTGAATTAGGTCTGGTTACGTGGTTGGGATAGTTTTTATCATTAAATTATTTCAAATACATCAAAATAGAATTGTGCTTCGGTGCAAATGTCAGGGCATATCCCCTGTGGCCATGCATTCTCCCGCAGACGAAAGCACAGTTCATTCATAACCAACTCTCTTATAGAGCATTTAATATATTACCCAGGTCTATAATTGTATGCTGGCGAAAGTTATGATAATTAAACCAGAAAAAAGATGGATATTTTTTCGGTACTTATGATAGTGGTGAAAAAGAAAACAAATTAAAGAAAATGTCAGTCATAATAACGGGGTTCGTGTGCTGTTTGTTCCCCAGTGGCTTTAGACGGTGTTGCCATATATCAAAGTATTTTTTTTTCTTTTTCTTTTTTCAATTGTGCAATACCTACAGTACAACAAAACTGTATGTACCCGGGGTACGTTGTGGTGACTACATTTAAAGGAAGTTTATACTGTTCAGGCAATCATGAGTTAGTGAGAGAAGGTTAATGGGAAAATAATAATGAACAAACTCAAATTATCGTATGAACCAGCTGTGCTAGTGTGTGCTGCCAAGTGCTGCCCGTGGCCAGGGACCCTCGGAGAGTGCTGAACGCATTACCAAGGTAATCCTCTCGGGCATGGAAGCATACATTTCATTTTCTTTCTCTGTCTAATGCAAATAAATCTTGGTTTACTCACGCTTGTTCTACTGCTGTACGCAACAAGGAGGAAGCATTCAAATGGTACCGACGCCTTCAACTTGCCAAGCACTCTTTCATCAATAATAAATGCACTGAAGTATCCAAATCTAGCTCTTCCCAAGCTTTCTGGCATCTAGCCAAAAACCTCTCCAACAATTTTTCTTCCTCGCCTTTCCCTCCCCTTTTCTACTCTGATGGCACAACCATCACTTCTTCCTCTGACAAAGCTGAACACTTTGCTCAAATCATTGCTAGAAACTTCACCTTGGATGATTCCGGTGCTATTCCTCCCTCTCCACCCTCCTCTCTCCTACTTATGCCTAATATCCTAATCTCTTCTAAAGATGTACTTTCTACCCTCTCTGGGCTTAACACCTAACGAGCGGCCTAGGTGGTAATTTATATGTACCCTAAATAGGGTTGTTTACGTGATCATTTTCATGCCTAAATAAGACCCAGAGCGGAAAACAAGTATCTATCCCTGAAAGGGCATAAACAGAACTTTCCAATGACATCCCAACCATCCTTGTACGACCGCTAGTTTTCTTGCAATGATCGCGCAACACGAGTGCAAAAACCATGTAATTAGGTAGTTTCCCTACATAATTCCCTGTGTAGCGAGTGCGTGAGGGTGGAGGAGTGTGGGATTCATGTCAGTAGGTCCGCCGCGGTGGTCTGAAGCAGTCATACACTTGCTATTCTCCTGCCACCACTTATCTCTCCCTCTCAGCAACATTACGTGCTGAAAATGGCACACGACATAAGTTGTGAACCGCCACTTAGTCCAAATTTCTTTCACACGACATAAGTTGCGCGCCGCTAATAAAGGGTTAATACTAAGAAGGCGTACGGTCCAGACAGTGTTCCTCCTGTTGTACTCTAAAACTGTGCTTCCGTGCTGACTCCCTGCCTAGGCAAACTCTTTCATCTCTGTCTTTCCTCTAACGTCTTCCCTCCTTGCTGGAAGTTTGCTCTCATTCAACCTGTCCCAAAGAAGGGTGACCCCTCTCAACCCTTCAACTATCGTCCAATTGCTCTCATCTCTTGTATCTCTAAAGTTTTTGAAACTATTCTTGCTTCCAAATTTCTAAGCATTTCTCTTCTCATAATCTACTCTCAGATCACCAGTATGGTTTCCTTAAGGGTCGCTCTTTCATATCTTACTAACTCCTGGTCATCCTCCTTTTGGGACTTCGGTGAGACTTTTTCTATTGCACTAGACATATCGAAGGCCTTTGATAGAGTCTGGCACAAATCTTTAATTTCTAAACTACCCTAGCTCCTTCGGTTTCCATCCCTCCATCTGTGCCTTTGTCTCTAATTTCCTTTCCAGCCGTTCCATAGCTGCGGTTGTGGACGTCTATCACTCACTTCCTCATCCTATCAACTCTGGTGTTCCTCGGGGCTCTGTCCTATCTCCCATTCTCTTTCTAATTTTCATAAATAATCTTCTCAACTGTACCTCCAGTCCCATCCATTCATACGCACACAACTCTACCTTACACTACTCAATTAGTTTTCCAGTGTTCCCCAGCCAGGAATCCCTCAAAAACTAATGTAATGAAGCCATACAACACTTATCTTCTGAGCTACCTACTATTTCTAATTGGGGCAGAGAAAACCTTGTTGCCTTTAATGTTTCCAAAACCCAATTTCTCCATCTTAGTACCTGTCTGGAACTCCCAGAGGAATATCCCTTATACTTCAATAATACAGAAATTAATCCTTCATCATCGCTCAATATTCTTGGTGTCTCTTTTTTTTTCTGCTCTCACTTGGAAGGACCATATAACCAGTCTTGCTTAGGCGGCTTCCCAGAAGCTGGATGTGCTAGACCGCCTCAAGGGGTTCTTTACCCTTGCACATCTTCTTGCTCTGTACAGGAGCACTGTGCGGCCTTGTATTGAGTATTGTTCACATTTGTGGAGAGAATCCTCTTACATAGCACTTCTAGATAAAGTAAAAAGGAAGGCCTTTCGTATCATTAACTCCCGTCCAGTCACCAACTCTCTGCAATCTCTCTTTCTTCACTGCAATGTTGCATCTCTCTCGCTGTTCTATCGCTACAACGTATAATAATAAGTGTTCCTCAGAGCTCTGTCAGTGTATACAGCCTCCTCTACGTAGGGTACGTTGTACCCATCTTGCAACACAATCCCACCTCTACTCTGTGCAACTCTCCAACCCAAGAGTGAAATGTTACGTTCAGTCTTTCTTCTATTCAACAGCTGAGCTCTGGAACTCTCTCCCAGAATCAGTCTTTCGCTCTTCTTATGACTTAAATTGCTTCAAACTCTGTGTGTCCAGTCATTTTGGCTCGAACGTCCCTTGATTATGACTCTGTCACTCTTTCAAATCTATGGGAGGCACTCGTCACATGCAGTTCTGCCTTTTGTCTCCCTCACCCACATAGAAAACAAAATTATATCCCATTCTGACTCCATTAACGGGTAAACTGAACTTCTGAATGACACATACTTGGTAAAGAATATCTGACAGGATTTGATTAAGTTCTGGATTGTTTTTGACACTAAGTGTACAACAAATAATAATTATATGACCGCAACTGTACATTCACAAGTCACAATAATTATCCAACCATATGAAACTTTTAACCTGTCACCCAAACTCTGACGAATTCCCACAGATCCTTTCTCAACTTAATAAGATCGCTTAATAATAGACTAAATTAAGAATGAAGAGCGAGTTCTCCTATGCTGAAATGGTTAATATTATGGTTTTCGTCAATATACCATATAAATGAATGACTATTGTTTATGTCTTGGATAATTATGTGTGCCGGTGAATAGATAGGGATAAAACATAATATATAGTTATTATAGTTATTATAAGTGCATCCCTGGCACTATAAGTAACGGAGATGTGCTTCAAAGATCACCAACCCGATGATCATCGAATCCTGTAGCGGCAACTTAATCATCAAATAGGTGATGCAAGGCTTCGCTTCAAGTACCATGACCGCGACAACGTAGTGGGGCTTGAAGCAAGGTCAGTCCTCCTTATTCTTCTTAGGAGAAGGCAATTTTTGATTGTTCAAATAGAATGTTTCTATACTAGGATTTAAACTTCGGGATAGGAAAAATGCAACCCCTTCCTTGCAATAGGCACTGCGTTCGTACTCATGTTTTGTATTCTATGCTTTCTCGTCTTACTTCCCTTCTTCCTTCATTCCTTCCACTCGTTCAATCGTCTCGTCCTTCATTTATCCCTTCCTTCCTCTCTTCCATCATTCCTTCCTTCCTTCCTCCTTCTTTCAAAGTCAAAGTCATGTGAAGCTCATATTGTTTTATTGGCCATAATAAACATATACAAAAATACAACGTAAAATATAAACATACAGTATAATACTTGGCTGAGCCAATTAAATTGGGTAATTTGTTACGGGCTTCAAAAATATCATATACTAAAAGTATAGCAGCTTAATTACCTATAATAATACATACATGTACAGTAGTGATTGATTAAATGACTAAAGTATTGAATGGATGTTATTATATTTAATAGTTATCAAAAGTACACTTTTTTGTTTCATTTTTTAATCCAGTCTTACTAGTGGCTGACCTGATTTCAATCGGGATGTTATTCCAATTAATACAACCTTGGTATGAAATACATCTTTTATCTAGTTCTATCTTGGGTTTTGGAGGTCTTAAAAGATACGTAATTCTAGTATTGACGTTGTGTAAATTATTGCCGAATTGCTTCTGACGTCCCCCTTTACTTCCTTCCCTCCTTCTTTCTTTCCTTCCTCTTCTTTCTTTCTTTCTGTGTATCTGTCATATTTCCCTCCTCCACTCTCTCCCCCAAAGAAGACATCCTGCTGGGTGAGTCCATTAATACTGATCCCACGTGAAATAGGCCTATGGGAACGGGCCAGCTATGAATAGAAGGGTAGACGGATAGCTAGATAGATAAATAGATAGAGGGATGGATATATAGGTAGATAAATACATAGCTATATGGACATATATAGAGATAGATGGATATCTTCATATAAATAGATAGAGGCAGATAGATACATAGATAATATAGATATATAGATAGACAGATAGATAGGAGGATAGTTGTATATATACAGTATATGGGTGGGTGAGTGGATGGATGGAGGGAGGTTGGGATGGAGGAAAGGAAAACTGGATAGATAAATAAATGGATGAATGGATAGATGGATTTGGGTTGGGGCTGTAGGAGGCAAAGAGGGAGAAAGTGACAGGGGGGGGGGGGATCATAGATTAATAGACTGATGGATGTTATAATTCATGAATATTGTCTTCATATAAAATATACCAATGTGGACGAAGGGAAGGTCAATAGAAGAATGCTGGAGTAGATGGATGGATGGAGGTTTGATTGACGGATAGATGTATGGATGGGTGGAGGAGTGGCTGGATGGTTGGTTGTATGGAGGAGTGGATGGATGGATGGTTGGTTAGATTGATGAATGGATGGTTGATTGGGTTGATGGTTGGTTGGATGGATGGTCGGTTGGTTGGGTGGATTGATGGTTGGCTGGGTGGATAGATGGATGGGTGGATGAATGGTTGGTTGGAGGAGTGAATGGATGGGTGAATGGAAAGATGGAGAGTTGGTTGGTTGGATAGATGGATGTATGGATGGTTGGTAGATTGCATGAATGGATGTTTTTTCTGGATGGATAGTTAGTTGGTTGGTTGTAATAGCGGATGGATGGGTGGATGGTTAGTTAGTTGGATGGGTTGATGGTAGATGGTTGGATGGAGGAATGGATGGATTGATGGATGATTGGTTAATTGCTTAGATAGCGGATGAATGGATGGATGGATACAGGAAATAATGGATAGAAGGATAGTTGTATGGATGGTTGGTTAAATGGATGGATGAGTGGATGGATGGATGAGTTTATGGATGGATGGTTGTTTGGTTGGCGGAATGGATGGTTGGTCGATTCGTTGGAGAAAGGTGTGAATGGATGGATAAATAAATTAATGAAAAAAATGATTGGATAATTAGATGTAAAGACTTGGGTTAGAACGCGATGAAAAACTGAAAAGGATTATGGATAAGTGAATAAATAGATAAATATATACTGTAAATGGATAGAAGAAAGAGGGTTGGAAGAAGGCAAAAAGGGATAGAGAGTTGGGTGAATGGAGCGGTGAATTTATGCATGGGTGACTCCAATTATATTCAAATATATATATTGGGACATATCAGTAGAAGAAATATAATATCACAATCGTAAACCCTTATATATATATATATATATATATATATATATATATATATATATATATATGGCATTATTAGCTGTATTGTAGCTTTGAATAAGTAAGATATGAATTTAAGAACATGAATAAATAGTAATAGCTGTCAACTTACACACCCACATGAACATGCGCACGCGCTCTCTCTCTCTAACAAAAAAAACACACATAAATAAAAATTATAACAAATAAATAAATAAATAAACTAAGATCAATTGAACGTAATAATTACAAAACAGTTGTGGTTGGAGATAAGAACATAAGAACATAAGAACATAAGAACATAAGATGCGGGGTATCGATCCCCGTACCTCTCACATGCTAAGCGAGCGCTCTACCATCTGAGCTACATCCCCAAACAACCAACTGGAAGTGCCGGGGATCGAATCCGGGGTCTTTCACATGCAAAGCGAACGCTCTACCACTGAGCTACACCCCCCCCCCTCCTTCCATGCAAAGCGAACGCTCTACCACTGAGCTACACCCCCCCCCACGTTAACTAGACGAAAGCTACTCTATATTATTAGTTTCGAGAATTCTTAGTTGTTTATTCTTGAGCAGTATGATGAACAGATGAAGTTAAATATTAAAGCGATTTATCAGATATACAGTAATTACACTATTAAATTATTTTATTATTTATGGTCTAATAATATATAATTCAATTATTTATTGCTTTCTTGAAATACTATAAGCATTTTCAATCACAAAGCGAATAACAGCAATAACTAACAATAACATTATATATATAAATTCCCAAATGCTAATATGCACATTAAGTTAACTTCCTTAATCACAAAAAGTGTAAACAGGTGGAAAAACACTAAATATTCACATCGTATATAAATGACTATAGAGCTTTTGTGCTAAACACCATAAACAATGCTAGATATTAAGGTAAAACAAATAACTCATAGTTAACCAATTGAGGCAAAGCAATAAGAATGTACAGTATGTCAAATTCAAAGGGAAAAAAGCAGAGATCGATAGATACAAGCCAACAAATGTGTGCCATATACACAATAACAGAGTCGCTCTACTTTTAGCATATTTTGCAGAGCTTGTTATGTAATTTTATTCCGAGCTCAATTAACCGAAATCTATAACGGTTTTGGCTCAGCTAACGGTAAACTTAATCACTTTGTACTTATTCCTCAATGTTTAATGTATAAATATGAAGCTAACTATGTACACTCGGTCCAAGAAGTATCTGCACCCCTACGCTGATTATCTGATGTGTACAGCTCGGTAGGGTTGGCATCCCTGCCTGCAACTATATCCATATGTCAGAGACGATCCTCTCTGACCATAGACTCCTGTCTCTGACACATGGATATACTGTAGCTGCAGGCAGAGGTGCCAACCCTATCGAGCTCTACACACCAGATGATCAGCGTAGGAGTGCAGATACTTCTTGGACCGAGTGTACCTGGGTCATATTAGTGTCAAGTTCTCATAATTACCACACTTCACTACAAATTCTACGTAATAGATGAGTAATCAAGAAAGTGATATGCCACCAGCTGACAGCAAAAACCGACTATAGGCTTTTTACATATAATATATATATACAATTATACATATATATATATATATATATATATATATATATATATATATATATATATATATATATATATATATATACAGTATATATATATATATATATATATATATATATATATATATATATATATATATATATATATATATATATATATACCGGGTATATATATACCGGTATATATATATATATATATATATATATATATATATATATATATATATATATATGTATATATGTATATATATGTACTGTATATATGTATATATATATTCCTTGCTAAATGTAAGGAATGAAGAGCCAGCAAACATAGTTGGATGGGGTATGGGAGGGAGAAGAGAAGAAGTAGTGGTGGAGGAGGTGGAGATCAGGAGGTCAGAAGTGTGGGAAACCATGAAAAAGGTGAAGTTGGGGAAAGCACCAGGAACAGATGGAGTGTGTGGGGAAATGTTGAGGTATGGTGGTGAGATAGTGATCGAATGGGTATGGAAAATGTGCAAACTAGCATGGGAGAAGAGGAATGCACCCAATGACTGGAAGACTGGCATAATAGTCCCCCTATATAAGGGGAAAGGGGAAAGAGGAGTGTGTGGTAACCACTGAGGAATATGTCTTTTCAGCGTAGTAGGGAAGGTGTACAGTAGGGTAGTGATTGAGAGAGTGAGAGTGAGAACGGAGAAATGGATAGGCGACGAGCAGGGACGTTTTAGGAAGGGAAGAGGATGTGTAGATCAGAATTTTACCCTGAATTGTGTTGTGGAGAAATACCTGGAGAAGAAACAAAAGGTGTATGTTGCCTTTATGGACTTGGAGAAGGCCTATGACAGAGTGGATAGAGAAGGCATGTGGAAAGTACTTAGAATATACGGAGTTGATGGCAAGTTGCTGAAAGCAACTGTTAAATTCTCACTAGGCTTACCATGTATATGCGGAATACCTAGGCCAAGGTCATACAAGAAACTATACAATTCCATATGAAAGGTCAAGGTCACAGGTCAAGGTCAAATAAAAGGTCAATATGCTGTTTCCTTTACTTTTCATGCAAACTTCACAAAATTTGGTGAGATAGTTGCACTTTAAATGAAAAGGAAAATAATACAATTGGACACACATATCATAAAAGTCAAGATAAAGGTCAAAGGTCAAAGTCAACTATTCTATTAATATATGTGGAACTAACTGATGGGTTTTAATGAAATTAGGCATGCTTATTTGATTTTCCAGGGCAATGTTTATGCAAAAAAAAAGTACTCTTACATAAAGGTCCAGGTCACAGGTCAAGGTCAGAGGTAAACTTTTACTATTTCTTTTTCTTTTTACTCAAATGTCTTCATTTTCACTATACAAGTTACTGGTAACCTTGATATCGTATTTCCCAAATCCTAGATAAATATTTTAAAGGGTAAGGTCAAAATAGTTGTTTTACTAGTATTTCTTATACTAACTGTTACATTCTCACTAGACTTACCATGTATATTCGGAATAACTAGGCCAAGGTCATACAAGAAACTATTCAATTCCATATGAAAGGTCAAGGTCACAGGTAAAGGTCAAATAAAAGGTCAATATGCAATTTTCTTTACTTTTCATGCAAATTTCACAAACTTTGGTGAGATAGTTGCACTTTAAGTGAAAAGGAAAATAATAAATGTTGAGACATAAAGGTCAAGATAAAGGTCAAGGTCAACTATTCTATTAATATATAAGAAACTAACTGATGGGTTTTAATGAAATTAGGCATGCGTATTTGATTTTCATAGGCAATGTCAATGCAAACAAAAATGTACTTTTACATAAAGGTCAAGGTCACAGGTGAAGGTCAGAGACAACTTTTATTATTTATTAAAAAAGATTACTCAACTTTTGGAAAACTGGCTGTGTTATGACTTATTACTTAAATATCATATATCAAATTTCACATAAATATTGTAATAGTTAAGGTTGGAGGTCAGGGTCAAAACAAGAGTATTTGTAATTTTTCCTAAACTCCTCCTAGATAGTTTAATGTAGTGTCACCAAATCATACAGGCAAATTCAGTTGGTCAATGCGACGACCATCCAAATATATGTATTTTATTTTAAGTCAAAGGTCAAAGGTCAAGGTCACAGTATATGATCACTATTTGTAATCAATATGTTTTTATATAAATTACTCCATATTCGTATTGCTAGTTAATACGAACATTGCTGTTAAGCTAACTAAATCCTGGATAAGAAATTCTAAGGTCAAAGGTCAAGGTTAAAGGTCGAAATATGATTTTTATTAGTATTTTCTATTTAATGTAAGATTCTCATTAGGCATATCATGCTTATTCGGAATGCCTAGACCAAGGCCATACAAGAATACACATAATTCCATTTGATAGGTCAAGGTTACAGATCAACGTCAAATATAAGGTCAATATGCTAATTTCTTTACTATTCATGTAAACTTCACAAAATTCATTGACAGTTGTGCTTTAAGGGAAAATTTAAATGATAAATTTTCAGATATCATGAAGGTCAAGATGGAGGTCAAAGGTCAAGATCAACTATTCCTTTAATACCTTTGAAACTAACTGACGATCTTTAGTGAAATTTGGCACACTTATTTGATTTTCTAGGGTTACACCAAAGGAAACAAAAATACAATCTTACATAAAGGTCAAAGTCACAGGCCGAGGTCAAAAGTTAACCTTCATAAACAAAAAAATTTCTTTTTTCGATAAGCTGACGACTGTTAGTTGCATTTTACTTAAATATCATATAATTCGATCATATATATACCGGTATATATATATATATATATATATATATATATATATATATATATATATATATACAGTATATAATATAATATAACATAATATAATATAATATATATAATAAACTGGTTTTATCTAAGAGATTCAATACTACTTGCAGAATTCTAGGTCGCAGAGTTGCGTATGCATCTTTTTGTTATTTTTGTTTTGGTAATGCGAAAACTGCACACCTACTTTATTAGAACATGGACTCTTGTCGTGACACTCCGTGGTTCGAATCATGGCAGAAGTAAAAACATGTATTCATGTAGCTCACATGTATTTTCCACCGTCAATTTCAGCTCAATAAGACTGAAGCGTTCAGAGCAGCTTCATTTCCAACATCTATTTCGGCTTTGCATGATTGGTAGCTAGATCTGTTCCATAGCGGACAGTATAATAATCTTGCCAAGGCCCTTGAATGTAATATAAAAATACTTTCTGTTTTACCTGTTGATCTTGGATGGCGTCGTTGAGCAAGTGATCGCTTTTAAATGAGGCAACAAGCCACTATTATATGATTCAAACACAAAATGTTATCTTTGAAAGTGCCTATTAAAAAAGGAAATGGGCTGAAAATATATAGTAATAATTTGAAACAATAGGTTAGTTACTTGCACTAGCTTTCGTCTCTACCGACGCCGACTAGCAACCCGCCTTACACTAAAAAAAAAAAAAAGGATGGATATGATATGGGTAATTTAATTGTTTGCATTAGATTTCCCTTCTAGGTATTAACAACCTCGTCTAATGTATGCTAGACAGTGTCCGGGTGGAAAACTTTCCAGCCCTCTCTGCCGTGACCAGGATTCGAACCTGGGTTATTGCGGCCACAACGCAATGTACTAACCACTATACGATCACGGCCACTGGGGCTATGTTATTGGTGCCTTACTTTCCAGTATATGTTACCAGTACACCTATGACAGCAGCATTGCAGCTATTGGCGCTTTGATTGCTTCCTTTTCATGGGCTAGGGTGAACATCGATCCCGCCAAAGAAGAGTTTTATGTACAGTATACAATACAATTATAATCAGCAATGCAATTGTATGATTGTTGTGGTGTAATATATCGATATTAAAACCTTGGTTAGTTAGTGAGTTAGAGAAGAGTGAAAAAGAGAGGGAGTACAAGGAAAGACTAAATGAAAAGTGGATGGAAGTGAGAGAGATGCAAGAGAGAGAAGTAGAGGTTGAATGGCAACAGTTTAAGGAAGGAGTGAAAGCAAGTGCAGAGGTAGTATGCGGCAAAAGGAATGTAGGAGGCAGAGGTATCAGGAAGGGAAGCGAGTGGTGGAATGATACGGTGAGAAAGGCAGTTGAGGAGAAGAGACAGTGTTTTGAGAGGGTTTTACAGGATGGTAGTGTTGAGGTATGGGAGAGGTACAAGGAGAAAAGGAGAGAGGCAAAACGGAAAATTAGAGAAACGAAAAAAGATGCAAACGAAAGGTGGGGTCAAAGGTTGAGTGAGAATTTTGAAGAACGAAAGAAGATGTTCAGGAAGGAGGTAAATAGAGTAAGGAAAGGAGGACAAAAGAGGGAAGAGTCAGTGAAAGATGCAAATGGAGAATTACTAGTGGAACCAGTTGAAGTGAGGAAAAGATACGCCGAGTATTTTGAATCTTTGTTAAATACAAGAGATGGAAGAGAAGCAGTGATTGAAGCAGAGGTGGATGGAGATAGGTTACCCAGGCCACCTAGGTGGCAGGGAATGAATGAAAGGATTGAGGAAAATGAGGTGAAAGAAGCAGTGAAACAAATGAGAGCGGGAAAAGCAGAAGGTTTGGATGGTATTGCTGTGGAGTGTATAAAGAACGGTGGAGATGTGATAATAGATTGGTTGGTGAGACTTTTCAATGTGTGCTTTGCTGTGTCAATGTTACCAATAGACTGGAAGAGTGCATGTATTGTGCCGTTGTACAAGGGGAAGGGAGATCGGCAGGAGTGTTCAAGTTATAGAGGTATTAGTTTATTGTCAGTGGTTGGAAAGCTGTATGGCAGGGTGTTGATAGAGAGGATAATAAAGTGTACGGAAGTTGCAATAGGAGAAGAACAGTGCGGTTTTAGGAGGGGAAGAGGGTGCGTGGATCAGATGTTTGCAGTAAGACAGTTATGCGAGAAGTATTTAGAGAAGCATAAGGAGATATTTTGGGCTTTTATGGACTTGGAAAAAGCGTATGATCGTGTGGACCGTGAAGCAATGTGGAAGGTGTTAAAGATTTATGAAATAGGAGGAAATTTGTTAGAAGCAGTTAAGAGTTTTTATGAAGGGAGCAGAGCATGTGTGAGAGTAGGAAATGGTGAGTTGAGTGAATGGTTTGAGGTAGAGGTAGGTTTGCGACAGGGTTGTGTAATGTCACCATGGCTGTTTAATATGTTTATGGATGGTGTGGTGAGGGAGGTGAAAAGGAGAACTATGGGAAGAGGATTGGGTTTAGTAGGAAAGAATGGTAGAGATTGGGAGTTGAATCAGTTGCTGTTCGCTGATGACACAGCATTGGTGGCGGATTCTGATGAGAAACTGCAGCGGGTAGTCAAAGAGTTTGGTGTGGTTTGTGGAAGGAGGAAACTGAAGGTGAACGTTAATAAAAGTAAAGTAATGGTGTGTAATAGGGGAGAGCATAGGGTGAATCTAGATGTGAGGCTGGATGGGGAAATATTGGAACAAGTAGAGTGTTTTAAATATCTAGGAGGAACGATAAGCAGGAGTGGAGGTATGGAAATGGAGGTAAAACAGAGAGTGTGTGAAGGAAGGAAGGTTTTCGGAGCAATGGGAAGTATGTGGAAGACGAGAAATCTCGGAGTGAAAGTAAAAAGTGCACTGTATCAAGGAATTGTTGTGCCAACAGTGATGTATGGGGCTGAGACATGGGCTCTGAAGAAAAAGGAGAAAAGAGGGCTGGATGTGATGGAGATGAGCTGCTTGAGGAGTATGTGTGGAGTTACTCATAGAGACAGATTGAGGAATGAAGAGATACGTAGGAGAGTGGGGCAGCAGGAACATTTGTCAGCCAGAGTGGACAGAAGGGTGCTGAGCTGGTATGGTCATGTTGAACGAATGGGAGATGAAAGGCTTACAAAGAGAATATGTGAGTCAGGTTCAAGGGGAGATAGAAGGGCAGGAAGACCCCCATTGAGATGGAGAGACTGTGTAAGAAAAGCTTTGGATGATAGAGGAATGACTATAGATCAGGCAGGGGAAGTGGTGGTGGACAGGAGTGAATGGAGAATGCTTGTGAATAGTTGAGTGAACACGTGGTCATTTGGAGTAAGGGGTCGGGCTTAAGTTGGACTAGATAATAGTCCATCAGGCGCCTGGCCCGGGGAGACGATTAATATGAAGGGTGCGCCTGGAAGTGTGGTGGGAGGGCTTGTGGCTTTGGCTCCGCTGCATGTCTGCCTGCCGAGATCGGAACCTCTCCGGGTGGTCGGGAGCCGGGGGAGTGCTGGAGCGACCTTGGTGACCCTGGTCTCTGGGTCTTCTCCTGGGTGACCTGGATGTGTGTGAGTTTGTGCTTTTTATCTGTGTTTATTCGTTGTTTTATGTTGTTTTTGTGTTTTCCCTGTTCTTGCTCTGTCTTGAGTCGGCTACCCCCAAAATGGGGATTGGGCCTGAGCATATAGATAGATAGATAGAAAACCTTGGTCACTTAGTTCCCAGATAACATTATTGCCATTCATGGAACACTACACTGAAATGTTGATCCCTTTGGGACTTTACGTAATATATACTTTACGGTAATTGGATTTCTTAAAGCGACGTCACACCGGCAGTATTCTAGCATTTATACTAGCCATTATCGGATTATGGCTTGTGATTCTTGAATAAAAGACACGAAGTCAGCCACACAGATGGATTAACTCACTAGCATTAATATTTAGTACCTGGACTGGATGACGTTCGCGCTTTAATATTTAGTACCTGGACTGGATGACGTTCGTGCATAAATCAAGCAATTGAAAGCAAAATTACCGAATATGTGATGACAAATTATAGTCAGAATCGGTTACAGGCTAAACAACGAAAGAAAAAAAAAACACACGTAGAAACTGTCCTGGCCCTATTTGTTTCAGTTCAATATCTCGATTTCTCATCAGAGTTGGTTGTGTAATTGTTGAGATGCTTATGTTCTGGGTGTGGTGTCCCGAGTTCGAATCCCGGGAAAATCTTATTCTTTCATTAATTTATTCAAATGTATTCGGGTTTGTAATCGAGGATTAATGTTAAGAAAGGGGTGTTCCTTAATTATGTGGACATTCAAATCCGTCTAACCCTTGAAAATCTTAAGGCAGCAAAAACAGTTCGTACCATTGCCTGACTATCTTCTTCGCCACAATTACCAACATTAATTATATTCCTTAACCCGAGATAAGGACAAAGACAAAAATAATAGGCCTAGTAAAAAAAAAAAAAAAAAATCAGGCGTCATATGGACAGCTTAGGGGCGCGTTGTTTACTAATTTTGCCTTACCTTACCTAATGTATGTACGCTCATCAACAACTCCAGCTACTTAATTAACACTAGAGTGAAATGTTCGACAGGTGTGACTGTATTCTGTTTCTAACCACGAGCCAAAATCGGAAATTGGTTAAAAAAAAAACACCGACAAAAAAAAACTGGCCGCGTGACGCCCTCTTAATACTAAATGACCATAAACGACTTGTCATCGAATCTACGGTCATCCCTACCATTCACCTTTTTAATCTAGGACATAGCTAACAATTACCTCCTTCCATTCATATATCTCAGATCCCGACCCAGGGAATAAATAACTAAGCGAATACACATTGAAGGGGGATATCGCACGGGAACCTTTTTGTGGAAACTCTGACGTGGCAACTTCTGAAATACGCTTATAAAGGAAATCTGTCACCTATAATAGTCTACCGACATTCTAGTTTCCAATACCAGTATCAAATACTCTCCAAATGTTGCCAGACTAAAGTAGTGGATCAAAAATTGACGATAAAAGATATAGTGTGAAACTGGCTTAAGAGAAATCGGGCGAAGTGAAGGCAGCACATATTAGGAGGACAAAACGGGGTATAGATTACTGTAGATACTGACCGGGGATAAAAGAGGTATAGAGGACAGCGTGACACGACAATAATGGAGCGAGAGGGAGATAGAAGGGTAGAGCACAGTATTCGATAGATAGGAAGAGCTCTTGCCAATATCTTTAAAAGCTCCATGTTGTATACCCCACCCTCAGTTATGTCTGTACAAAACGTTAAAATCCTACTCAATGGAACACTTATCTCCATTAGTACAACAAATATTTGTCAACACAAAAAAAAAAAATAATAATAATAATAATACATAAATAAATAAATAAAAGATAAATTTCCTTTGTCCAAAACTGTCTTGGGTACAATCACCAGCACAAGTAGCTGATACACTGCTATAACTTCTATGGAAAATTGCCCTCATGACGTCACGGCCTGCTACTTGGGGGGACACTTAAGTCTTTCATTAGTGCATCACCCAAGCTGTCTGGACATAATGTAGTCACTATTATCAAAATACCTAGTTACTGTGGTGCTGCAGGCTGTTCCAATAATTCCAATACCTATGCTTGATGCCAACTACATGTATCTAGACATATTCAGATGTATACATCCATGGTATATGGATGTTCATACACAGAGATCACTGTCTCGTCTCGCAGTAGAACTAGGAAGGTGGGTAACAATGTCAACACCGCTGCCAGCGTAGGATAATTAATAACAAAATTCTAGTTCATTGGTTTTATCATATATATCGTTGCTTATAGTCATCATTAAATACCTTAAGTAGCTTGAATAGCGGTACAAGTCACATAGATACGCCATGATCTAAAATAAGAGAAGCCGACACGTGTTGTTGTTTTTATTGGGGGTAAAAGCATGTGTGTGTGATTCCCCCAACTAGAAGTAAACAAACCAGTATGCGCAACAGCTCAATATGATAAACTTGAGATAGTGAGTATTGATTAACCCATACAGTGTCAACTGCAAAGGAGAAACATAGTAACAAAAATGTGCATCAACTGTCTATTGCGTAGCATATGTGCAGTGAGACTTTTTTCTATTCTGTTAAACATATCGAAATCCTTCAAGAGAGTCTGGCACAAATCTCTAATTTCCAAACCACCCTCCTTTTCTATCCCTCTATCTGTGCCTATGTCTTCTCTAATATCCTTTCTGACCATTCCATAGCTGGAGTTGTGAACGGCCATCACCCACTTCCTCAACCTATCAACTCCGGTGTTCCTCAGGTTCTTTCCTGTCTGTAGTTCTCTATATAATATTCATTAATGATCTTCTCATCTGTACCTCTAGTCCCATCAACTCATATGGTGATGACTCCACCTTACACTATTCAACTAGTTTTTCACAACAACCCAGCATGCAATCACTCCAAAAGTCATGTGACGAGACCATCGCAGGCCTATGTTCTGATCTATCAATTAATTTTTGATTGGTGCAGATAAAATCTTGTTTCTTGCAATGCTTCCAAGACCCAATTTCTCCCTCTATCTATCCGTTACAATCTTCCACAAGGCTATCAATTACTCTTCAACAATACACAAATCAACTCTTTATCTTCTCTCAATATTCCTGGTGTATCTTTTCATCCGACCTTTCTTGTAAAGATCATATTACCACTCTTGCTAAAACATCTTCCCAGACGTTTGGTATGTTCACCATCTCTGTGGGTTCTTCATCCCTGCACAGCTTCTTGCTCTGTATAGGGGCACAGAACGCCCATATGTATCGAGTATTGTTCGAATGTGTGGGGATGTTCCACCCATACCGTACTTCTTAAAATAGGCACCCCCCTTTCAACACAGTCCCACTCATGCTCTGTCCAACTCTCCAATCCAAGAAGTAGAAAATGTTGTCAGTCTTTCTTCTGCTCAACCAGTGAACTCTGTAACTCTCCCCCAAGCAAACTTTCCTTCATCCTATGACACAGACTGCTTTAAACTTTGTGTGACCAGGCATTTTAACCCCAACTTCCCTCGAATTTGGCTCTGTCACTCTTTTGGCTTTTGGAGGAGACACACGTTACAGGCAGTTTGCCTATTATCTCCTTCATACAAATCAATTTAAACAAAAATGGCTTTTGGTTTAAGTGCAACCCGAACACTAAATCTAACTCATCCCGAAAATTATCTCATCTGTCATCTGTCATGACATTCAAGTATGCTAAACAAAATAAAACATAGAATTGAATATTACTAATTAAAATATAATTTAAGTAATAACTTACCGGTATATATATATATATATACACATATATATATATACTGTATATATATATATATATTATGCATCACACATGAACAATCATTCAACTCATATGTGCACCCACAAAGGTACCGGCCAAAAACCATGTGGACCGATGTTGCGAAGTGTTGACAAGCATTACCTTGATGTAAAGGGTGTATGGCCTGATAGGATTTAGTACTATTTACTTGGATTATTTTATTGTGAAATTGAGGTTAACCTAATACCACAAGAGTAATTCCCTGGACGGGATTGTATGCCTCTACTACTGTAATACTCACAGTATTAACATTGCCAAGGCAGTGTACAATAATACTGTAAAGATAATGCTTTATGAGTACATGTCTCCCCATATAAAATACGTCTTAAGACAATTGGATGAAAATTGATTGGAACAGGTAGGATATAGGAGAGAAGGAAGGTTGGCTTGTCTTTATCTTCAATCCTTGTCTCTTTACCGCTGTCTCTGTTCTCGTTAGAGAGAGGGTTAGAGCTATTTCACTTGTCACTCACTTACCCGGATTTCTCGCTGTGATTACTCGTCCCAGAGGTAGAGCTATCGGTGTCCACGTTTGTGGAATGTGTGTTTGTCTACCCATCTAGTGTGATATTGGTGACTGTGTACTGGAGGAACCTGTTTGAAGGACGATATGAGACACTTACAATTAATACATAATTGGAACACTCTGATTCAAGATCACACACCTCTTTTGCGTCCAGAATTTGGACAATATTAGCAAATATTTATAAAAAGACTAGCCATATGTATACCTAGGCCAGGGATATTGAAGGGTAAACCACGCATTATATAATTCCTTATGGAACCGTAAGAACAAACACTACCTTAATATATATGAATGGTGCTGTTTCGCCACAGATTGGGGTGCATCATAATTATGCACACACGGTCTCATTTATTTTCAAAATGCGAAAAAGAATAATTCCACCATTCATCTTCACAACTTCTTCCTTGAGCATTATACATTCATTTCCACTCTTCTATGTGCTAGATTGTAAATAATATTTCTCCCCACTCCACATACACACACACACACACACACACACACACATATATATATATATATATATATATATATATACTGTATATATATATACGGCATATATGTATATATATATATATATATATATATATATATATATATATATATATATATATATATATATATATATATATTCATGGTGTAGTGGCTTAAAGCATGGACCACTTGTCCTGACTATCGATGGTTCGAGTTCAACTGGAAATATAAAACATTTAGTAGCTCACGTGTATATGTGAGATACACTCGATTATATATATATATATATTTATTAGTGGTTCCTCCATCATTGAGGATGCACCTTACTAAAGTATGGCCTATCTTTGAACTCAATGGCTCGCTGTTCAAACGACCCGCCTAGGAGAGTAAACATCAAGATTGCCAATCGTCGTTAGCGAAACGCTCTTACATATAACAAAACCACTCATGGACTCGTCCTTATGATGTGGGTACCACTACTAGATTTTTTTTTTTTTTTTTTTTTTAAAGCATTAGCCTAAATATTATCCAGCATAATGCGCTTCTCAGGCGTCTGCTGTTTATTCTGCGCATCACCCAGCTCTTATCTGGGTGCATATGTCCTTTGGTCTTCTCCTAGGCGCCGTCGGGTCCGGACGTGTTCGGAGGTATGCCCAGCCTCTGCTTCATTCTTCTCCTGCCTTCGACTTGTGAGTCTTTTCTCATATGTACATGCTATATGCTGAGGTCAGGGTAGCTTGTAGATAAGCTAGGCTATGTACACCTTTTCCCACTCGCCTTAGAAGACTGTTCTCCGGGTGTTTGGCAAGGTTTTTTGTCAGGAGTCCTTGTTGTGATAAGGCAAGGCTCCTATGTGTGTGTTTTCTTTCCACTAGGACTATTCTATTTTAGCTCTTATAGACATGAGGCTTCTTTTAGAGGATCCGAGGCCCGCTTTTCGGCTACCTATTCGGGTGGGTTAAGCGGTATTATCATCTCTTCGAGAGGACCATGTGCGTTTCAAGTTGTCTCATTAAGTGAGGGGCTTGGCACTTGTTCATGACGCTTTTCAGTCTACGTTCCTGTTTCTACGTGATGGGTGTTGGAATGCTTTGATGGACTTCAGGTTTGTGCTTTTTGAGTGATCTTTTGCCACCTGCCCCCATCTAGTTGGCCTCCTGCACGTTTTTTAGTTATGGCTAGGATGTTATTGATTATTGATTTATTAATGTATAACTATGCCATAATATGTGCACGTTGTGAAATCTAGTGGCTAGGAAGGTTTGGCCCTTCCGGCGGGATTTGTTAAGTGAGACTTTTGACAACGTGCCGCTAGTCACTTCACTGCGGTTTCCCCGCCGGGAAATTTCCGGAAGTGTCTAGAGCTATGTTGATTTCGAGTTGTCGTTGTTTGGCACAACAGAGGTCGAAATATTTCTGTCTAGTTTTGCCGGCGGTGGTAAGTTTTCGGGAGGCAAAATTTTACTTCACTCTGTCTATTGGGTTCCCCAGCTTGGCCATCGCCCACAGTACATTTCCGCCTCAAGGTCTAGCAGAAACCGTTCGTAGTTTGGGGCTACTAAGAACGCATACCTGGTTTATAAGTGGGGAGCCAATTCCGCCGGGTATAGGCTGAGCCAAATACGAACTCTATCTATCTATCTATATGCTCAGGCCCTATCTCCATTTTTCCAATTTTTATTTTTATTTTCTATATTATTCTATTTTAGTTTTTTTTCCTTTTTTCTTGGGGGTGGCCGACTCAAGACAGAGCAAGAACACTGAAAACACAAAAACAACATAAAACAACGAACAAACACAGATACAAACACAAATTCACACACATCTAGGTCACCCAGGAGAAGACTCAGAGACCAGGGTCACCAAGGTTGCTCCAGCACTCCCCCGGCCCCCGACCACCCGGAGAGGTTCCAATCTCGGCAGGCAGACATGCAGCGGAGCCGAAGCTACAAGCCCGCCCACCACACTTCCAGGCGCACCCTTCATATTAATCGTCTCCCTGAGCCAGGTGCCTGATGGACTATTATCTAGTCCAACTTAAGCCCGACCCCTTCCCCCAAATGACCACGTGTTCACTCAACTATTCACAAGCATTTTCCATTCACTTCTGTCCACCATCACTTCCCCTGCCTGATCTATAGTCATTCCTCTATCATCCAAAGCTTTTCTTACACAGTCTCTCCATCTCAATGGGGTCTTCCTGCCCTTCTATCTCCCCTTGTATCTGACTCACATATTCTCTTTGTGAGCCTTTCATCTCCCATTCGTTAAACATGACCATACCAGCTCAGCACCCTTCTGTCTACTCTGGCTGACAAATGTTCCTCTCACCTCTTTCTATCTTGAGCATCTCAGTAAACTGTGTAGCTAATTTCTGACACTGGTCGCCGGGATAGAGGGACGCCGGATTCTTGTGGCGCTGGGCGCCGGGAACCAAGTTCTTGATTAGATGGGATTAGGTCAGTGTTGGTCACTTTGGTAAGAAGTAATTACTCACATAACATCTGGAATTATACATAATACTCAAGTAACATCTAGTATGATACTATAACGTAAGGGGAACTAAGATTGTCTAGTGTTAGTTCAATTTTTTTTTTCTCGTTAACTTTTGATTTTAATTTAGCTTTTCCAGCCTAGCATGTCCCTATGAGCATTATTCTTGAATTGTTCAACCCTCAGGTGCGGTAGCCAAGTTACCACCCGGGACGCCTAGGAAGATTTGCAATCCCCCGGTGGGAGGGAGCGATGGATTTCAGTGGGTATACCTTTTGTACTGGCCCTAACTGTGCTAACCTTTCTGTCATCGGACACAAACAGTTTGTGAGATGTGTGACCTGTCTTGACAGGTCGAGGGGTCGGTGGCTCTCGAAAACATGTCCACAGTGCGCAGTGTCACGTAATGGCTTCCTAACTCACTCTGATAGCAAATGTAAGACAATTTTGCTGACCATTCAATCCATTTTCGTTCTGTACTGTATGTACCATAAATCTCTGCAATTAGATGATCCCTTATTAGACGATTTATTACAGACAGTGCCTTCTTCATACGTAACCGGTGGTTCTAAATTGAAAAAGACTGTAACGAAAGTTTCTGATGACTCTAGCAGTCGCGATGCTCCCTCCCGCCTCTCCAAGAGACCCAGGACCTCAGACGGGCTCTGCTTCGACCTCCCGGCACGCTAGGTTGCGCTCACCTCTGGAGAATCCCAGGTCTTCCTCCCCTCTGAAGTTACCAGAGGCGAAAAAGCACCGTCCTGACTTCGCTTCCTCCCTAGCGAAAGGTGATGACAAGTCTATGGACACGAAGAGATCCTTTGACGGTGTGACACGGGAGTTGGATGTGGGTGTGGTGGAGAAATTGCCAGTTGAGGGGGTCGACATCCTTCTCAGTAACGACTTTGCGGTGCCCACTTCCAAGGTTCCACCCTTAGTCGTTGCCGAGAGGGCGGCCGACACGAGTAGGGAGGGGCAAGAGGGGCTCGAGAGATCTCAGTCCGCTCAGGTGTCACAGCCTGGTACCCAAGTTTATGACCAGCAGAGGAAGGGTCGGAAGGAGAAAGTCGAAGCTGGTGGTCGGGTTGAGAGTTTGGACCCGGCCACACTCCTTGGTGACTCGGTACTTGACCCAAAGGTGAGCTCCGGAGTGGCCCCAGAACCTGTCCCCCCTAGTGACATGGTAGGACGTGATGGCACTCCGCGACAGAGTAGTTCCCAGGGACAACAAGAAGATCTTAGTCTTGAGAGTTGTGGGAACGGGGCTATTGAACCCGAGGACGGGGAAGCATGTCATGTGAACCTGTTAAAGGAGTTTGTGAGGCAACCACCTGAGCAGCTTACTGTCCCTATGTTGGTCTGCAGCGGCCAAGGTGGAGAAGGAGAGGGGGGCAGTGAGGCGCAGGTGGTGAAGAGTTGGGATTGTCATGCCTCGGCGGATCATGGCGTTATGGTTCCTAGACGATTGGTTAATAGTAGCGAATTCCAAAATTGCTTGCCTTCAACATGTACATCAGGTAATGTCTCATGTCACTGCCCTGGGCTTCAAAGTGAACTTGGCAAAGTCCAACTTGAACCCCACAAGGGCCATCCAGTGGGTGGGTCTGCTTTGGGACACTGAGTTACTCTCTCTGAGTCAGAGTGCGGACAACCAACTTCATTCTCTGACCACCACAAGGAGAATTTGGGAGTCTCTGGTTGGGTCACTCAACTGGATAAGGTTGACGGTTCCGTTGGGTTGTCTAAAGGTAAAAAGGCTTATTTTGGAGGGAAACAAATGCTTTCCGCTGTTGCCGGCGGAAACACTATGGCGAATCCTTAAATTAATCCACAACCTGCTGGCAGCTTGGGCGGAGCCAGAAGTGTTACACTCCTCTTCGACATGGACAACTCCTCCTCTGACTGTCTGGATCGACACAGACGCATCAGGTACCCTGGGATGGAGGTATCAGTCGCACCTCGGCCATCAAGGTCAGGGTCTATGGTCCAGGCACAATTACCTTCATATAAATGCCAAAGAGTTACTAGTCCCCCTGTGTTTCTTAAAGGAGCACGGCTCAACCTCGGCAGGAAAGTCCTTAGCCTTCAGGATGGACAATCTGACTACAGTCACATGCATTCAGAAGCAAGGGTCAGTGAGATCTCGAGTGTTACAAGGGTTGTCGGAAGAGATCTTTTGGCTAGCTGCAAGGCTAGAGATTTATCTTCATGCAACATATCTTCCCGGCGTAGCAAATATCTGGGCAGACGCTCTGTCTCGGCGACAGAGCACCCTAGTAGAATGGTCTCTCAAGCAAACCGTCTATCAAGAGATGATTGCTGAGCCATACCTTCCACAAGTGGACTTGTTCACGTCAGAGGCGACTCACAAGTTGCCTCAGTTCCTCACACGCCGGAATCAGACTCAAGCGGGAGGACCGGACCCCTTTCTGGTAGACTGGAACAAATGGGGTTCCATTTATCTGTTTCCACCTCCAGATGCATCCTTAATGTGCAGAGTAGTTCACAAACTACGAGATTATCGGGGCATGGTCTCGATGATTGCGCCTCTGCGGTCGGCCCAAGTGTAGTACAACCAATTTAAGACGTGGTGCGAGAACTCGGTGTCGCTCCCGATCTCGTACTTCCATTTAGACACAATTGGAAACCTCAAGACCTCTCTGACTTTTACCTTGTGGACATTCAGAAGGCAAAGTGGTTAACACCCTTTGGGGAGAGCGTGACTCACAAGTTGATTAATCAGTATACTCCATCAACACAAAGACAGTACCAATCACAATGAAAGGATTTTACTACCTGGATCGTAAAAACTGACCAACAGCAGTCTTCAGTGGCTTTAGTTTTTATCTATTTGAATTATCTTTTCGAAAGACGATCATTGACAGTTGTCACATTAAGGAATCACCTCACGGCTATTAGGACGCCCTTTTTTTATATAACTGGCCTTTCCATAGGCTACCTGAGGCGGAGGAGAAGGGTTTCATGCGTGTATGCTTCCTGTTTCGTCCCCCACCGCGCCAACTCATGCCCACCTGGTCTCTTGATTTAGTCCTCAACATGCTTCACTCTAATAGGTATTGTCACAGTCCTGCTTTCGAGTTAAAGTTAAAGAAGGCTGTTTTTCTTATGGCCCTGGCCACGGGTAACAGGGTATCTGAGTTGGCTGCGATGAGTTGTGACCCATTTTGCCTTAGCTTCTCTAGGCGTGATATGAGTGTCCATATAGCTCCTACCCCTAATTTTGTGGCTAAAACCGAGCACGCTAATCATGTGTTTACAGAATTCGAGGTCCCAGCCCTCAAGTAAGGCGATCGGCACCACCTATTATGTCCGGTGAAATCGCTTATTACATATATGCAGGAATCTCGACCAAATCAGGCCGGGTCCCTCTGGGTCTCGCGGACAGGTACACGCCTCAAGAAGCGGCAGTTGGCAGCTTTATTAGTGGAGGTTATCAGAGAGAGTAACCAGAGTTCTCTTGGGCGGGCACATGATGTTCGGAAATGGGCAGCATCGCTCCAATCTTTAACCCACAGAACCCCAGCGACGACAACGTATCGTCGGCAATGTATTTTTCTGTAAACCCCAGCGACGACAACGTGTCGTCAATGTTAATTACTCCGGTCCTATGGCACCTAGAGGGCTCAGATTTGTATGGGAACTGTGTAAGTATCCCACGCAACCATGCCGATGGTTGAAAACTCTCAAAGTCCAACTGTGCGCGTGAGCGCGCAAAAACATGTTTTTGGGGGTTATTGCCTTAAAAAATTTACTCTTGTAAAATCGACTTTCGGGAGCTCCATAGGACCAATTTTTGACCTTTTTGATCGTCCTTAGTGCATCTGTCCAACAACATGTTAGCAGACACTTGCAATTAAAAGGTTTAAACACCGCCCCGAGTTCTTTGAACTTCTTATAAAGGTCAGTGGTAGTCGAGGAACATAGTATTGGTCATGACCATATTATCTACTCACGTTAGCCCGATATATTGTCACTGTGTCATGACATAGGCAGTATATTAAAGACCCTAAGTCAAGATTACCTGAACGGAACTTCATCAACGATTAATATAACGGTCAGGATAGTCGAGTATTCCTAGCTCCATGCTAAAATATACTCGCGTTCATCCGATGAAGTGCCCAGTGTCAGGACATTTAAGGAGCCTCATTTAAGACTTGATATCCATTAATCCACCTGTATCCCAAACAACTGATCCACATGACATTCCAACCTGGACGGCCCAACGGAGACTCAGACGACTGCAACCTGTTACCTCAACTCATTACTCCAAGTGTTAATTCTGGAGTTTATAATAAAAACCATGGTATAACACTTTTTCTTCTGCTCTCACTTGGAAGGATCATATTACCAGTCTTGCTAAGGCAGCCTCCCAGAAGCTGGGTGTGCTCAACCGCCTCAAGGGGTTCTTTACACCTGCGCAGCTTCTTGCTTTGTACAGGGGCACAGTGTGTCCTTGTATTGAGTATTGTTCACATGTGTGGGGAGGATCCTCTCCCACCGCACTCCTAGACAAAGTAGAAATGAAAGCCTTTCGTATCATTAACTCCTGTCCACTCACCAACTCTCTGCAATCTCTCTCTCTTCGCCGCAATGTTGCATCTATCTCGCTATTCTATTGCTACTACAATAATCAGTGTTCCTCGGAGCTTTCCCAGTGTATACCACCTCCTCTACGTAGGATACGACGTAGTATCTGTCTTGCAACACAATCCCACCCCTACTCTGTGGAACTCTCCAACCCAAGAGCGAAACGCTATTCTCAGACTTTCTTCTATTCAACTGCTGAATTCTGGAACTCTCTCCCAGAATCAGTCTTTCCCTCTTCCTATGACTCAAATTGCTTCAAACTCCGTGTGTCTAGGCATTTTAGCTCGAACGTCCCTTGATTTTGGCCCTGTCACTCTTTCAACTCTGGGGGAGGCACTCGCTGCAGGCAGTTCTGCCTTTTGTCTCCCTCATTCACATAGAAAACAAATGTATATATATATATATATATATATATATATATATATATATATATATATATATAAAGAGAGAGAGAGTGTGAGTGTGAGAGAAAATGTACAGGGCCTTTATCACAGAGCATTCATAGCTTAGTTGGTCTGGTAAACCAGAGGCAGAGAGTCCGATCCTCCCTGAAGGCAACATGGACAGTTATTTTCACCTGTAGTGCAACTTGTTTATCAGCGTCAGTAGAGGGGACACAAACTACGCAAAGTAACACACACACAGATATAATTATATATATTTTGGTCTTGGCTATGTCAAAAGGGGACAAAAAGTAAAGCTGCTTGTAATGAGTGGCTCTTCAAATTGAGAGAGAGATACACAGCCAAATTCAAGGTACGTTAGAGTGAAAATATCAGGACACAGTTTAAATTGTAAAATGAGGGTAATATAATGGGGGAGAGTGTTCCAGAGTTTACTTGTCGAATGGAAGAAAGCTTGGGAAAATCAGTTCACCCTTGGGTTAAAGATTTGGACAGAATAGGGGTAGGAATGAGTTAAAACGCCGGTGCCACCTACTCTTTGTAAGTTTTAGATTTATTCTCTGTGCAGATAAATTCCAGAGTGCTTTAACTATTTAGATATATTTCTATTTGTTGTGTATAACGTAAAGGTTGTCAGGTGTGGAGAAAGCCGCCTTTACTGCCTATTCTCCCTCTCATATAATTGGGGTCTTATTTATCAATGTAATAATGGAAAGAGCAAGGCAATATGAATTTTACCTTTTTGTTCTGTATTCCTTATGTGTATAGGGAACATTAAACTCTCTCTCTCTCATCACCAACATAATGTGACACCCCCCACACCTAGACTGTCATATAACAAACATACCTCACATAGGTGTGGTGGAGTGGTCATGCCACTGGATTGGTAATCCAATGGACCCGGGTTCAAATCCCGATATGTCAATGGGAATATATTATTGGGATTGAATTTGTGCTGTACCCAGTATCAGTGCATTACCACAAAGCCCACCGAAATGTAAAAAAAATACCCTCATTGTTCCCTGATTAAATAACACTGTATGAATATTCCCATATTCAAAATATGTTACAGGGGGACAATGCCTAGTGAGTTCACTGCTCAATAGGTGGCGTTCTGAGAGTGAGGGTCTGAGTCTGGAGGGTGAGACAGTGAAACACTTGAACGAAGCAACCAGCCACTTCAGAGATGGAGCTGCTTCGAGCCATGAATGGATACTTCACATGTCTCACTCCCCAGACTGGAACAAGCCCTCACGGGCTTCACCGTGTTGAGCGTAGGAATGTACAGGCTCTCAGCCTATGCCCGAGAGGGAGTAGTTGGAATATAGAAGAAAAAAATATACCTATGAAACTAGTCGAGTGACCTTGACATGTTAAGTATCCTTCGGTAGTTTAGAGTGCGGATTTAATAAGAGAAGTCAGGTGGGGACATGACCGTGAGTTTAGATTTCTACTATTAAAAATGCAGCCTATTAGGGATTTCGATGTTAACACTATGTCATGACACGTGACAACAAAGATTCCTCAATAGGGAAAAGAACTCCTCAGACTTGTGGGATATTCGGCATGCCTTCAATCGTCCAACTGAATGGGAGGGTAATCCTAGGACTATCACTACTAGTATGCGTGCTATGAAAGCCCTAGAATTACTTGCCTTATTCAGTTCTCGTCAGGATAGTGACGACGTTGGCTGAGATGTCCTGGGGTAGGTGTGTGGGGGTCACAAGGTCACAAGTTCGATCAGGGGAGGATCTAAAGGATTAGGAGGATCCCTTGGAAACTGGTGGGCAGGTATTGCGGCTGTTGAGTGGAAGTAGGGCGCAAGTGCTTACTCTGCTGGTGGCGATAGTGGTCCTTCTTCCCCTGGCTGAATACTATTCGTTTCCTTGGAGTTTCTTGTGTTGTTGACGAGATATTAATATTTTTCCCGGGTGTTATTGGACGCTCTACTGAAATGGTGGCAATCTGGGCATCTCTTCGGGTGGTCGTAGTGGGCGGGGAAGTAATATCCGTAGGAAAATAATGTTGGGTATTACTCGTAGAGGGCTGGTGGTAGTTTAGTACACGTGGTATTCCTCCGTGTGCGCATTTCCTTGTTGATGTTCTCTTTTCCTCTTCTGTTGTCTTGTTTTTGTTGTTCTCCTGTACATTTTGTTATTTGTTGATGTGGGGTAGTTTTGGGATGCGTGGCATGGTATATATTGGATTACGCATGCTTCTCGTCTGTGGTAATCCTTTTTGCTCTACTTTAGCTACTCCTGTATTTTACACCGGAAGTCATTCTCCTTGGCGGCAGCCATCTTGTCTTCCTTGTCCGCCGTGAATTCTTTGTTGTTTATTTCTGCTTACATCTTCCATCGGTGTTGCTTTCTCTAACTTCTTCTTAGTTTCCTTGTTCTTATTGTCGGCGCCTTCTTAGCGGTGGTCTGGGGGTCTGGGATGTTGGATCTGGTGTTTGATTTCTCCTTGTTTCTTTTGTCCGTCGTCGTGATCCGTTTTGTTTTAGTTCCTACTTTCTTATGCTCTGTTTCTGGTTCCTCTGGAGTTTTCCTTTTCTTATTTAGGGGAGTCTTTGCTAATGGTGTTATCTTACTTCCTCCTTGGGAATCAAAGTCACGGCCTCGTGACTCCAGGCGGAAAGTAAATTAATTTCCTTGGCAGGTGAAGCTTGGGAGAGAATGTAGATATTCTCACCAGTCGAGGAAACGCTGGTCCGGGGTTCGTTGAGGGTTGATGGTGACGTTGATGAAAGAGGGTTTTTCTTCTATTATAGCGGTTGTTATCGCTTTATCTGGAAACACTTGGACGAGGTGTACAAAAGTGTGTTGTTTTTGTTGTTCTAAGGTTAATATGAGGTAAGCAGCCTTGACTTGGTGGCTGATGGATCTAGATCTCCTTCATACTTTATATCCTTCATTTGGGCATGGGCGACGAGGGGACCCAGCAATGGCCTGATGGCGTTGATCACAATTGATCTGAACTGAATCCAGGTAAGTTCTGGCGTTACCTGTGTGGAAACTAGGGAAACGGCTTTTTCCAAGTGCGCCAACAACACGGCGATTCTCTCACGGTCTTGGTTGTATGCCAGATCGAGTACTGGCTTTACCATATCCAGGTACACTTCCATCTCGTAAGTTTCCCCATCATATTTGGGGATGGGGATGTGAGAGCGATTAACCGCCATACTTCTAATGTTATAATTGCTCTATCGCTTCTATTTTTGTACTGAAATTATCTCTTCCTTCTCGAATCAAGAACCACCGTCTGCCACCAATGTTATACCAGGGTTTTTACTAAGTTTGTATATTGGTTATAGTGAGTTCTACCTAACTGTGGAATTCAGAGGTCATACAATACATACATATAAGTCAAATAGAGGATACATATAACACCGAGTATAATTGTAAAGAACAGTTTTATTTATCTTAACTCTTGCTTATACTTGTTATAGATAGTTACACATGAATTAAAATATGTTTATACAACAGAAATACTATCCTAGCACGATCGAGGATCTAGATGGAGCTCAGGTATATAAAACAGGTTTAGCTTGCCTCTTGTACAATATAAAACAATAACATATTCTTGAAACAGTGATGAGTCGGATAATACTGTGTGCTGATTAAATATTTATCATAACACTATCAGCACATAATAGAGGAGGATTTATACTGAGTCAAAAATAATGGACTCTAACTTTATCAGCTCATAAGCGTATGGGTGAAAATGAGACAGTCAATATATTGGGACTCTAACTTTATAAGGCACCTTGCGTACTGGTGGTAATTAGGCAGAGTCAATATTTTGGGACAGATAACTTGAATGTAAAGGCGTATTTAGGGTTGGGTGGTGGCTGATAACTACCGTGTTTGATGGAGGAGCAATAAAGGTTTGGTGGTTTCGCAAGTACGCCACGGTAGCCTTGTCCGTTTCCTAGTCATTCAGTGACTTTAACCTCAGACACAGGGACAAGTGGCTTAATTATCCACTTTGGGTAATGCACAATATTAACAAATATGAGGGCACGGTCTAAAACAAGTTGTGGCAAAATATCATACTGATCCAACTGTTTGTTCATAAGTTATTCCCGAAAAACGATGTAACACGGCCTCTGAAACCCATAGGACAACAGCAACGACAACACCAATGATAACAACAATAATGACATGAACAACAAAAACAATAACGCAAACAGCAGTTATAATAACAACAACATCAATAACGTAAACGACAAGAAGAACAACAACCACGAGAACTACAACAATAATATAAACAACAACAAAAACAACAAGAACGACGACAAGAACAAATACATAAATAGAGAGACGATACCGAAGAAGAGCAGCAACAACAATAACACAAACAACAATAGCAACAACATCAACCGAAGCAACAATAAAAACATTAACATCAGCAACAGTAGAAAAAACAACAACATTAAAAAAACAATAACAGCAACAGCAACAACAGTAACAAAAACAGCAACAATAACAACATTAACATTAACATCACCAACAATAACAAAAACGTCAACAACTACAAAAAAAACAAAAACGACATCAACAACAACAACAACAAAAAGAACAACAGCAACAACAGCAACCTTGATACAAAAGAGCCTACATGTCACAGCCTATGCTATAATTATATGCATAATTTCCTTCAGTTATGATGGCCCTATCAGAGTTTGAGTGCATAATACATATAAATAATATTAATAAATAAATCTAAAGTGTGACCTCTCTATATAGCGACAATAGATGCAACAACAAACAACAACAACAACAATATCAACACAACTACAACCATTATACAATATTTGCAACAAAAGATCAACAACAACAGGTTTTACAATCATTGCCACATGAATAATAACAAAACAACATAACTTTATACGCAACTTTATATACAACAGCAACAACAACAATTACAACAACAATAACAAAAATAACAACAATAATAGCACCAACAAAAATGCAATAATAATGACACCAAAAAATACAAATTATCACAACCTTGTAAAAAGAGCGTCCCCACATACTCTACTCGTGCTTAAATTACAACCAATTACATTGCAGTGAACACAAACGTAAAGAACAATACATAAGAGTACATGACTGTATTTGTTCAACAGATTATATAGATGAATACAAAATAACATGCATGCATACATTGAACAATTATGTGTATACAGTATACTGTATAAGTGTATATACAGTATATATATATATTATGTATATAATTATGTATATATATATATAAATATATATATATATATATATATATATATATATATATATATTATATATATATATATATATATATATATATATATATATATATTATATATATATATATATATATATATATATATATAATATATATAATATATATATATATATATATATATATATAATTATACATAATATATATATATACTGTATATACACTTATACAGTATACAGTATACACATAACTACCACTGAGCAGTGGCAGTCGTACAGCAGCTGGCTCAGAGACAGCAGATAGAACTCTGGATTGCCTTTGGTTGTGGAAAGGACTTTAGGTACATCCCAGCTCATGAAATATGTGCTTCACTTGGCACAGAAAGATCCTTGGCACTGCCTGTGTTCCATGCTTATACAGGTTGTGATACCGTGTCCCATCTGGTCCAGGTGGGGAAGACTGCATGGAAAGTGTGGGAGGCACATGATGAATTTACTGCGACATTCTATGAGCTGCACAATGCACCTGAACAAATTGGTGAAGCGACTGAGGCTTCTCTGGAGTACTTCACCATTCGACTCTATGACAGGACAGCAACTTCTCGTTCCATCAATGAAGTCAGAAAGAATCTGTTCATCCACAAAGGACGTCAGATATCATGTCTACCTCCAACCAAGGCTGCTCTACAGCAACACATGAAGAGGGCAGTACTACAAGGTGGGCACCACTGGGGCTGCACCACGGTGCCAGAACGACAGTTGCCCTCTCCAAGTGAGTGGGGATGGACTTGCCCAGAAAAGTGGAGGCCTCTGTGGTCTAATTTGCCCGAAGCCAGTGCAACCTGCCAGAACTACTGAAGTGTTCTTGCCGAGGAGGATGCACAGACTGCAAATATGTTGATGCGCATCTAAAATGCACAGCCTACTGCAAATGCAAAAGTGACTGTGACAACAGTGTCTGAAGCTTTAGGAGTGGCATTTTTATAGCCTGACTTGCCCTAAATTGGATTTTATGCCACATAATTCTTGTATATGATCTCCAAATGCAATGCTACATGTTTTTTAGAACAAGGAGTTGAGAAAAAACCATAGCACCTCACAGTTTTCCAGAAACTGCATTGTTGCTGCCGGTTGCTAAGGAAAATGATTTGCCTAGCAACCATTGCTATGCAACACTGAAATCTCGGTGGCTCCTGCCCTGAAATTGTAAAATAGGTCTTTGTGAACTATTGTGGAAAGTTTTATGCTTGTATCACCTTGTGAGCAATTCTTGTCCTATTTAGTACCGATTGCCCTCACTCTGCTTTTTGTCCAAAATTCACCCTTAGCTGCAGTTTGGTCCCCTTAATATAGGGCTTTGGAGAATTTTCCAAATAACTTCAAACATTAATATCTTTGTTAGAATATAATTACTACAAACTTAAATAATTGAACAGGCATCTACTTGTTTACTAAATATAATTTTGATAACGGCACTGGTATTGCAGTATTATAGGATTGGACTATACCTGGTTGATGCATTTAGCGAATCACGGACTAAACCCATTTTTGTAATAAAAATAAAGCCCTGTATACTATGCGTAAATAAACATTATAATGTTAACAAAATTGGCATATATAACTATGCGTTATAGATTAATGAAAAGTATGAGGTATTTATATACCTTTGTATATTAGATATTATATACTGCTTAACGATACAACAATTAATAATATTTTCGTTTTATGGACCACCTATTCTCTCATCCCTTAACCCAAACTTAACCCCCAATTGGCCAACCGAGAAGACAAGAATGAAGTTATACTTAGCTGAGAGACTCCGTTAATTTTAGTAAGGTTGATAAGTCAATGAGGTGTAGCGATATGTGCCTTTTACCCAGTCTAGTTTTACCATAAAGGATCTAATAAAGAGAGCTGACTCTCTGATTTTGGTTGTAGGCCCCTGATACTTACACCATCTAACACAAGCACCCACCAATAGAGAACGGTTAATTTCAAACAGTAACTATACAGTGTATACTCCTCACTAGAGAATGTACGTTCTTTAGAAAACGGATATATTCGAGCTGTAACTATACAGTTTCTAATATCTACTGCACTTGCATTACTCAATTTCTCTGAATTTTTCACAATTCATAATAGCTCTTATACATCTTAATAGTACTGTTTTCACTCATGATGTTTGTTATTGTGATCCCCATTTTGTCATTATCATTATTGTCCTAGCTTATAGTCCATATGTTACTACAACTAAATATTAAGCAACATTCCATGTATACAATATAGTATCTTTGCAGCAACAGCAACTTTACTTTTGTCTGTAGACAATATTTTATTTAATGTAATTCTTTGTTATATATGTAGGTTACTCAACATCTATATGTGTAGGTTACTCAACATCTATATCTTGTATTGGTTTTGTTCCTTACATTTAAATTTGTTTCAGTACCTGTATGGATTTCAGCCATATGTTCCCCATAGTGTTCGTACTTTTACTGAAAAAGAAGTAAACAAACACACACACTGTGAATCATGTAGTTCCTCATATTACTTGTACGGCTTAACTGTTGACATACTGGGACGCAATTATCTCCCATGAAGGAATATGTGAGACAATCACAGCAATCATGCCAGTGACTGTCTCTCCAGAAATTCATGTTTCTACAGCTCTACCCATGCACGACATTCACTAATAAATGCACATCCCTTCAGCAACAACATTCCCAAATGTGTGGAACACATATTTTGTCTCATTTTGCGTTTATATATATATATATATACATATTTTCTCTCGATGCCGCTTGTTTACTATCATATTTCGTGTCCTCGCTTAAATCATATTTTACTAAATTACTATACTTCCAAACATTATGACGATTGTATAATGTTTTCAATGTATACTGATCTTCATTCATTTTGCAATTGGCTTCTGCATCTGAATGGTATTTAGCCATTATGTATCACAACGTATTGGGCCTTGTATGGTGAGGTATGTAAAGGATGGCGAATGCGTAAACTTCATGGCATACCATAACTCCAATTTCCCATCCTACATTAAGTGCTTCATCAACTCTATATCGAAGTAATTACCCTCAAAGTTATATATATATATATATATATATATATATATATATAAATATATATATATAAATATATATATATATATATATATACTGTATATATATATATATATATATATATATATATATATATATATATATATTTTTTTTCTTTTTTTTCAGGCAGGTGAGATTAAAATAATAGGCACAGTTTGCATTATTGAGTTTTTTATTGATACTCTCAATTTTTCGTATAGTTTTTCTAGTATTTACAGGAAGTTGGTAAAGGAGGTTTGCAAAGGGACTAGCGAAAGGAAAGCGAAAACGACTAGAGATCGAGATTCTCCTGGACGACATCCAAAAACTGGAGAAGGATGGGAAAATTCACAACCTCACCGAACCTACAACCGACCTTACTAGCCGAAGCCGCTAAAACACGTGGTTCCCACAACAGCGGATTAACCCGGAAACTGCCGGGAGACTCTTAAGAGTTCCCCCGGCGGACTGCGGGAAGACTCTTAAGAGTAAGGGAAAAAGAAATCCATTTAAAACACCCAAACAAATGTTTTGTTTTGTTTTTATTTTTTTATTTATATATTTTTGTTTTGCCCCTGCGCCATGCCAAATATCACTCTTCCACCTCCCCTCCTTCCCCACTTTCCTCCCCTCCTTCAGTTATCACCTATTTTCCCTGTTATTCCCTTATTCTGTGGTTTATTTTCGTGCTAACATTAGCGAGTTGGTAGCAGGGCATTGTCATCACTGTAACCAAGCGTGGGAAAGAGCGAGAGAGAGACTATTGCGGAACTGTCTCCCCAGACAAGGGGAGGCCTGGACGCATATGGATAAGTATTAATGCTATTTATGGTAAAATAACTATGTTAGTGATGGGAACACTCAAATACGTCAGCACAGGAGTGTGGTGTCTCATACCCCCCATGCGCATCCACGACAAAGATGAATACCTGTAGAAGATGGACCACATCCTAAGCGACTCTACAAAATTCCGGAAAATCACCCGTAATCCCACCGAGGAAATAAAGCGGAAAACCAACACCACCATCACCGCCATCAACGTGAAGACAGGAGGGATCCACTTTAAAAAAACTCATCGGTGACTTCTCCCCCGGGTACGCTTACGGCACAATCAAAACCCACAAACCAGGTAACCCCCTTCGCCCCATCATCTCCCAGATCCCTACCGCCACCTACCAAATTGCCAAGACTTTGAACAAACTTCTGACCCCCTATACCCCTAGCCAGTACAGTCTTTCCTCATCACCTGACTTCCTGGAAATTTTGAGAGACGCCCCCCCAACTGACGACCATATCATCGCCTCCCTAGATGTAGAGAGTCTCTTCACCAACGTGCCTGTGGACCGCACCATTGAGCTCATCCTACATCGAGTCTACCACTGCCCGGACAACACACCCTTAGACCTCCCTGAAACAGCCCTGAAGACGTTGCTGGAAATATGCACCAAATAGGCGCCCTTCACCTGCCCGCGAGGTGACATGTACCAGCAGATCGACGGTGTGGCAATGGGCAGTCCCCTAGGAGTCCTCTTCGCCAATTTTTACATGGGCACCATCGAAGAAGAGCTCCTGACTACCAACCGCCCCTCCGTCTACTGCAGATACGTGGACGACATCTTCGTGAGTGTGAGGGACGCACAGGAGCTACGTGACCTTCAACAACGATTTATCGCCTCTTCAAGTCTAAACTTCACCTTCGAGGAGTCCTCTAATGGTCATCTCCCCTTCCTTGATGTCCTCGTAAACAACAACAACACCTCAGGCTTTACAACTACTGTATACACCAAACCCACCAACAACGGATTATGTCTCAACGGCGAAAGTGAATGCCCCCAGCGATATTTACGGTCCACCATCGCCGCCTACGTCAGGAGAGCCCTATCACACTGCACCTCCTGGCGAGACACACACAAGGAACTCGCGAGGCTCACCCAGGTGCTTGTAAACAATGGGTACAGCAACTCGGACATCGCCCAAACCATCAACAAACACCTTGAAACATGGTACAATCACGACATGCCTACTAATACAAACAATGAATACATAAAAATTTACTATAATAACCACATGTCCTCAGATCACAAGACAGACGAAAACATAATGAGAGACATTATCAGCAACAACGTTAAAACTACGAACCCTGACCAACACCTTAAACTTATCATATACTACAAATCAAGGAAAACCTCACAACTAGTCCTTCGCAACAGCCCGGCTACTGCTAAGAAACCGTCACAAGAGGACCATGTCATATACCGACACACCTGTAACAGTGAGGACTGTGGACCTCACACTTACGTCGGTTTGACAAGGACTCGTCTGTCACGTCGCCTTACCCTCCACCTTCAAGCCGGAGCTATCAAGGACCACTACCACACATCCCCACACCATCAGGAACTCACCAGACCCGACTTAGATAAACACACCTCTATTCTTGATAAAGAAATAGACTCACGCCGCCTATTCATTCTTGAAGCTGTATATATACAAACATACCAACCTACTTTAAACACACAAGCGGAATACAGCCAGATCTTACCCTCGGCACCTCCTTTCCAAAGCGAGGCCCCCCATGATGCCCCCAGGATTGCCCCCTCCACACACGCAGACAAATGAAGCAGAGGCCCCGCCCACTCCTGCGCCTAACCCATACTCACCGTCCAGCCAACCAACGTACAGCCAGCACACAATAAACCCTCTCTTGATCTTGTATTGCCTATATATTCTTGACTTATCACCTTCTAACTTCACTTCTCCTTGATAATGATGGCTGCGCCCATCGAAACGTCGGCACCCTTTGCAAACCTCCTTTACCAACTTCCTGTAAATACTAGAAAAACAATACGAAAAATTGAGAGTATCAATAAAAAACTCAATAATGCAAACTGTGCCTATTATTTTAATCTCACCTGCCTGAAAGAAAATATCCTCCCTGGCTACACTAATATATATATATATATATATATAAATATATATGTATATATATATATACTGTATATATACAGGATAATGCTGTCTATATACATATACATATATATATATATATATATATATATATATATATATATATATATATATACTGTATATACAGTATACTGTAATATTATTTAAACATCTGTAAATTGTGTAGCATCAGCGTCTAGACGTCAGACGGCCAACCTCGCTATACTGGTCATCTGAAAAGTGGCTGTTTCACACAACACTGGAGTTGTTCAGCTGATCAGGTGTTTTCGTCTTCAGATTGGTGATGTCAATAACAAGCATATGTAATGACACAAATGGCAGCATTCTCGGGTCAGCTATTTACTGAGATGATGTCTCTGGAATCTGTATTCAGTCAGTCATGACAATATTATATACTCGTATGTTAGTATACTATATACTGTATACTCGTAGATACGCCCTACTTATTACTAAACACTTCACCTTACCTTTCGGAAAGAATGATATATGAAATTCTATTGCTCCCGCTTGCATGCATGTATGCATGTATGTTATTTTGTATTCATCTACAGTATGTATCTGTAAGGTTTGCAGACGATGCACCACCGATAGCAGAGCCATCTGCAGGGGTGCTTGGTCAAAATTAGGGATACACTGAGAGCTCGTTTAATACCTCCCTCCTAATTAGATCCTTCTTAAGTATAGAATCATATTTCCATAATCGTCCATACATATTTCCATAATCGTCCATACATATTTTCGGCCATGAAGCTTTGATTGACGCAGAATTGATAGGCATGAGCTTGTCCGAAACTAAATAGACGAGACGAGTACAAATGAAAAAATAAAGGGGGAATAATTTGCTCTCCTTTTAATACCTCAAACCTAAGAACCCTACATATTATGTAAGTTTACCTTCGAAATAAAAAACAACAACAGAGTGAAGGATTTTGACTTAAAGCTACCCTACACAAACTGTCATTATAATTCGACACACACACACACACACACACACAATATATATATATATATATATATATATATATATATATATATATATATATATATATATATATATATATACAGTATATATGAACGGATATAATTATATAAAGAGTTTCCATCTATTCTAATCAACTGTTAATTTGAGCCAATTATAATACAGTGCACGAACTACTGACAGAGTAAGTAAAATAGGTGGATGGTTAATTAGTGTACACAGCATAGATAGATATTTACGTGTAGATAGATAGATAGATAGTTAGATAGATAGATAGATACATAAATAAACAGATTGAAAGGTAGATAGACACAGACAAACTATATACAACAACAACAAATACATATACCAAAGAGTTCGTGCATACTTTGATGAGCCCTTAATTGAAATTAATTAAATGTAATGAACACAGACATGGGTAATTAAGAATGGTTATACGTTAACCCATTCAGTACCGGTGCCATCCTTTTCATTATATTCTGGCAACTATTAGATGGTTATATTCAGCTTAGGAAGGATGTCAACCCGTTAAAACGTTACAGACTATCTCAATTATTCCTTCTAGCTACCACATATCCTTTTTAAGCTTCATAAATCGTCTAAATGTAGCTGAATTCAAATACACAAGACGTCGCCGGTACAGAAGAGATTAACTCTGCTGCAACGGTCAAGGCTTAGATACATTGATAGTTAGCTATGATACATAGATATATAAATAGATAAATATATATAGATAGATAAATATATACATATATAGATAGATAGATAGATAGCTACATAGATAGATAGGTAGGTAGATAGACATATAGATAGATAGATAGATATTTTGATTGATAGATAAATTGATATATATATATATATATATATATATATATGTTAGTAAAGCCAGGTAATAAATTTTCTTTAATACATACGAGGTTGAAAGAAATGGCAATTTCTGCGTTGGAAATTTTATTATTCAAAGTTTCCAGGTCTCTGATGAGTTTTCGCTGGGTGGCAGGAAGTAGATGAAGGAGATGAGCAAAATTCATGGTGGTACAGGGTTACATAAATGTACATGATGATACAGGATATACGACGCGTTTCACTGGACAACCAGCATTATCAAGTAAGGAAGGAATGATATAAAAGGTAAACAGGAAGGGTATATATAGAGGGTGGAGGATCAGAGGAGGCGGAAAACAGGGGGCAAAAGTCTGCTATTGGTGGAAGCGTAAACTAGGAGAGAGAAATGGGTTAACCGCTTCACGCATGCGCACTGGATGCGGGATGGTGGTCAGTAGGTGGGGTCGAAGCTGATTGGCTGCGTGTCAAGGGGCGTGGCCTAAGTTGTGTGGCGCCTGCAGAAGACGAAGCTGAAGGAGGTAGCGCGGGGGGCTGCGTCAAGGGCACCGGGGGGCGAGGAGGGGTGTTAGGTCCTGTAGGGTAGTGCCTTTTGGCAGAAGGAAGGATCTGAAGGTCCAGAGTTTGGTTGTTGATGTTGTTGATGGCTTGGATATATAAAGCTTCGAGTATAGGTAATCTCCTTGGGTCACTTTCTTTATCGAGTATGGTGGTGTGTTTCTCTAACTCGTTGCGTGTGAGGTGAGGGTGGTTAGGGGTGAGATAGTGGTCTTTGATGGCTCCAGCCTGAAGGTGAAGAGTTAACCGACGTGAAAGACGAGTCTGCGTCATACCAATATAGGAATGAGGTCCACAGTCCTCATAATTACAGGTATGTTGGTAAATGACGTGATCGTCGGTCATCGGGCTCTTTATCTTGGTGGAGGCTGGTTTGTTGCGGAGAACGAGGTTGGAGGTCTTGGGGGATTTGTAATAAATTATTAATTTGATTTTGTTTTCCGGGTTGGTTGGGTGGACATGCTTGGAGATTATTTCTTTTAAGACGGCCTCGTCATTTTTGTGTTCAGAGGACATGTAATTGCGGTAGAAGATCTTAATTTCATTGGGGGGGTCAATGTTGGGAGGGCTTTGGGTGTACCATTTTTCAAGATGGTGGTTGATGGTGCTGGAGATGTCGGAGTTGGAGTATCCGTTATTTACTAAAACTTGGGATAGTCTTTCTAGTTCCTGGTGGGTGTCGGCCCAGGTAGAGCAGTGCGTGAGGGTTCTCCTAAGGACCATTGACATGATTCTACGTCGAATTTATCATTGCCCTGATACACCTACACTGGACATCCCGGAGAAGGCCCTGAAAACACTACTGGAGCTATGTACCAAGGAGGCCCCATTCCTTTGCCCCCGGGGCAGCATGTACAAGCAGATAGACGGTGTGGCGATGGGCAGCCCCCTAGGAGTTCTTTTTGCGAACTTTTTCATGGGTACCATCGAGGAAGAGCTCCTAGCTGCCCAACGACCAGCCGTCTACTGTAGATACGTGGATGACATCTTCGTGCAAATCAAGGACCTCCACGAACTACAGGAAATCCAGCGTCGCTTCATGACCTCCTCCGGACTTAACTTCACCTTTGAAAAATCTAACAATGGACAACTCACCTTCCTCGACATCCTCGTAGCTCTGAACGACCATGGGTTCAAAACCACCATCTACATTAAACCTACTAACACAGGACAATGCCTCAAACGGCGATAGTGAATGCCCCCGCCGTTATCTTCTATCCTCCATCTCCGCCTATGTTAGGAGAGCCCTCACACACTGCTCTACCTGGGCCGACACCCACCAGGAACTAGAAAGACTATCCCAAGTTTTAGTAAATAACGGATACTCCAACTCCGACATCTCCAGCACCATCAACCACCATCTTCAAAAATGGTACACCCAAAGCCCTCCCAACATTGACCCCCCAATGAAATTAAGATCTTCTAAACGCAATTGTATGTCCTCTGAACACAAAAATGACGAGGCTGTCTTAAAAGAAATAATCTCCAAGCATGTCCACCCAACCAACCCGGAAAACAAAATCAAATTAATAATTTATTACAAATCCCCCAAGACCTCCAACCTCGTTCTCCGCAACAAACCAGCCTCCACCAAGATAAAGAGCCCGATGACCGACGATCACGTCATTTACCAACATACCTGTAATTATGAGGACTGTGGACCTCATTCCTATATTGGTATGACGCAGACTCGTCTTTCACGTCGGTTAACTCTTCACCTTCAGGCTGGAGCCATCAAAGACCACTATCTCACCCCTAACCACCCTCACCTCACACGCAAAGAGTTAGAGAAACACACCACCATACTCGATAAAGAAAGTGACCCAAGGAGATTACCTATACTCGAAGCTTTATATATGCAAGCCTTACATCCCAACATCAACAACCAAACTCTGGACCTTCAGATCCTTCCTTCTGCCAAAAGGCACTACCCTACAGGACCTAACACCCCTCCTCGCCCCCCGGTGCCCTTGACGCAGCCCCCCGCGCTACCTCCTTCAGCTTCGTCTTCTGCAGGCGCCACACAACTTAGGCCACGCCCCTTGACACGCAGCCAATCAGCTTCGCCCCCACCTACTGACCACCATCCCGCATCCAGTGCGCATGCGTGAAGCGGTTAACCCCTTTCTCTCTCCTAGTTTACGCTTCCACCAATAGCAGACTTTTGCCCCCTGTTTTCCGCCTCCTCTGATCCTCCACCCTCTATATATACCCTTCCTGTTTACCTTTTATATCATTCCTTCCTTACTTGATAATGCTGGTTGTCCAGTGAAACGCGTCGTATATCCTGTATCATCATGTACATTTATGTAACCCTGTACCACCATGAATTTTGCTCATCTCCTTCATCTACTTCCTGCCACCCAGCGAAAACTCATCAGAGACCTGGAAACTTTGAATAATAAAATTTCCAACGCAGAAATTGCCATTTCTTTCAACCTCGTATGTATTAAGAAATATATATATATATATAATATATATATATATATATATATATATATATATATATATATATATATATATATATAGAGAGAGAGAGAGAGATATGTAGATAGATATATACATTTATAGACAGATAGAGTGATAGATAGATAGATGTATATAAATACATTTGATATATAGATCAATACATTCAGTACATACATACACACATAGATAAATATATATAAACAGACATTTAGATAGGTAGATAGAGACCAATTAACAAATACACAACAACAACAACAACAACAAGTCCTCTGATCAACTCTTAATTAGACCCAATTCAAATGCATTGACCACGATCCTGAAAAGGTAATTAAGGGTTCTTAATTCTCCTGTCATGGTCTTCGTATAGCTAGGTAGGCAGATAGATATATAAGATAAATGGATAGATTGGATGGATAGATTATATAATTATATATATACTGTATATATATACTGTATATATACGGTATATATATATATATATATATATATATATATATATATATATATAATATATATATATATATATATATATACTGTATATTCAGAGTGCCCCAGGAGAAAGAGCATAACTTTGGGAAATTATAAAACAAGGTATTCCAAGTCTAAAATGTATATAAATATATATATATATATATATATATATATATATATATATATATATATATATATATATATATATATAGAGAGAGAGAGAGAGAGAGAGAGAAAGACTGTAGATATGTGATAGATAGAAAGATAGATAGATAGATAGGTAGATAGATAAACAGATAGATAGATGGATAGATAGATATATAGATAGATAGATTATTAGATACACATAAATAGATGAAGGGATGGATGGTTGAACGGATGGATATATGGACGGATCGATAGATAATTATTATGTAAATAGGCCTAAATTAATATATAAATAGATGAGTATATAGATATACTGTAAGGTAATAGATAAATAGATACAGACACATATATAAATACATACATATGCAACACCACAAACAATCACAACAACGATAGTACAAGGGAACAAAAGAAAACGTCACCGTGTATTGTGATCATCCCCTAATTAAACCCAATTAACATTCAGTGAACACGATACTCAGTGGTCAATTAAGAGAGCTGGCTGGTTGATTAAAATACAGATATTTTAGATGCATAGATAGGTTAATGTATAGATATACACATACACACAGATAAACATAGGGCTCTATAGTCTATTTATTTTAACCTGGTGCAAGATTTACTCCTTTAGATGTTGTTTTCTTGATCTCGATGTAAACATATAATAGTGCTATGTTTCATTATCGCTTTATTGCCAACTTTTACAGTTAACAACATATATGGCTATAACTAACTTGTAATTGCTGAGTATTTAAGATATGGACAAGTCAGTTTCTCGCCAGCATCACGAATAACGGACTATACTGCAGATATGCTTGTATAGCTATATGGATATTGATATAGATAAATTACTATGCATGAGTAGCAACAACCCGACTGCTCAGCAGAGTAAGATTTCTTTTTCTTTTTACTATGTGTAAGGCAGAGACAAACGGCAGAGCTACCTACAACGAGTGTCCCTTCAAATTGAAGGAGTGATCGGGAGCCAAATACAAATAAAACAGGTAAACAGACAGATATATATTTCGAAATTAATTTAAATTCGCGTAAAGTGATTGGAGTTGTTAAATTGAGCCAAGGGGTTGAAGTGGCACAGAGTGGTCGGATTTAATTGTTTGGTCGAAAAGGACTGAGAGGTCTAAATTAGTAAAGTGATTTATTGGATTGAGTTGATACATTTGATTATGTAGTCAAATGGAGTGAGGAGACTTTTTATGGCTAAACAGTCTGGTCAAACTGGTTCAAGTCAACAGAGGAGTGCAAAGGCAATAAGCAACAACAGATCTACTCATCCTTACGAGGCTGCTTGTAGTATAGTTAACCTAACCTATGTATAAATAAAAAGATGTTTAATAATTATATATATATATACTGTATATATATATATAATTATACAGTATATATATATATAAATAAATATATATATATATATATATATATATACCGTATATATATATATATATATATATACAGTAAATATATATATATATATATATATAAATATATATATATATATATATATATATATATATATATATATATATATACTGTATATATATATATTCTATGTGTATCAAGGACACAAATGACAGAATGCCTGTGACGAGTGACTCCCACAAAGCTGAAAGAGTGACGGCCAAATTCAAGGTGATGTTCGGGTCAAAAGGCCTGGACACACGAAGTTTAAAGCAATTTAAGTCATGGGATGAAGGACAAATTGATTGAGGGAGAGAGTTCCAAAGTTCACTTGTTGAGTAGAAGACTGAGAAAATATGCTAATTCTTGGGTTGGAGAGCTGGATAGAACAAGAGTGGGACTGTGTTGAAAGGCGGGTGCCTCGCATTCGCTGCAAGGGGCTCTAGAGCGTATGCTCTGAGAGAGCTCTGAAGAACACTGATTGTTGTAATAGTGATAGTAGAGTGAAAGAAATGCAACATTGCGGCGTGTAGGAAGAGATTAGAGGGAACAAGGAAGAGGAAGTGAGTTGACGAGACAAAATGCTTTTGACTCTACTATTTCGAGAAGTGCGGTATGGGTGGAGCATTCCAACGCATGCTAACAATACTCAATACTCAATAGATTCTCGATTAATATGTGGAGCAAGTCTGTTACTGCTTGTATTACTTTTTAAACCAACAATACTGGGAGAAAGGTATCTCATTAAATTATAATCAACAGTTGTAAGTAATATTAAAATCATGAGTGTCAATAAATCATGTTTACATAAGCATAAGCAAGGGGAGGTGTGGTGGAGTGGTCTTGCCACTGGCCTGGTAATCCAAAGGTCCCGGGTTCAAATCCCGATGTATCAATGGGAAGATATTATTGGGATGGAATTTGTGCTGTACCTAGTATCAGTGCATTACCACAAAGCCCACCGAAACGTCAATAAAATACCCTCATTGTTCCCTGATTAAATAGCACTGTATGAATATTCCCATATTCAAAATATGCTATAGGGGTGCAATGCCTGGTGAGTTATCTGCTCAACAGGTGGCGTTGTGTGTGTGTAAGTGTGAGAGTCCGAGTGTAGTGGGTGAGACAGTGAAGCACGGGAACGAGATGGCTTCAGGGATGGGGTCGTTTCGGGCCATGAGTGAGCACCGTGCCTCATGTGAAGGCAAGATGGCAGGTGCTCGTTGTGCTCTACGTGCTTCACATGTCTCACTCCCTAGACTGGAACAAGACCTCACGGGCTTCACTGTTCATTGTAAAGCGGTGAATGTTAAGGCTCTCAGCCTATGCCCGAGAGGAAGTAAGTTGGAATATAGAAGAAAAAAAAAAAAAAAAAAAAATATAACATGTTTTTACACATTTAATTCTCTGAGCCGGACAACATTCTGCCTGAAAAACAAGCAATCTCTAGTATAATTTTGAGAGAAAGTTTAAATACTTGAGAACAGCTTGTAATTAGTATAGACAGAAGATGAAATTTAATATTTAATAACCTATAGGGGACTCACCATTCAGAACAGGAGATGGAAAGGCAAGTGATAAAAGACAAAGGTGGATATAAAAGCAGAAGAGATACACTCCCCCTCATATTCTGACAATGACTAACTTGCTCAAGTTGCTCGCTGAGCAGAGTCCAGCCCCGGGAGTGCAACATGCAAGGTAGCGCCTGCAAATTAATTATTTTCATTATTCTGTAAAGAAAATTATAAAAAATCTTACTTATATTTATTCAAACTACAACATAAATTATATTTAGAGGGCATAAGTAGGTTCATTTTGAGTTCATTGCTCAATAGGTGGCGTTCTGAGAGTGAGGGTCTGAATCTAGGAGGTGAGACAGTGAAGCACTGGAGCGAGGCAGCTTTTTTTTTTTTTTTTTTTTTTTTAAGAGACAATGAACGGAGGAAGGAAAAGCACAGACAAAACAAAAAGATCCATGTGCCTAAAGGCATCCTCCATTCATAAAATGTTTGTAACAACTGGATTTAAACATTTGTAGATTGTAAGTTTGTGGAAAGCAATTCGAGGGAAGTGAATTCCAAAGAGTAGTAGCTCTGGGGATAAATGAATTCTGATAAGCAGAAGTTCTGCATTGTGGAGGAGAAAGTGTAAATTCATGGGCGCTCTCAGCTGCCCTAGTTCTACGGGGAAAGATGTGGAGAGGCGGCACAATTGAAGCAAGTTCCTCGGAACAATTGCTGTGAAAATATCTGTAGAATAATGCAAGGGATGCAACGTTTCTTCGTATGGATAATGTAGGAAGGTCCTGTGTGATTGCAGGGTTATTGATTAATCTAATAGCTATATTTTGAATTTTGTCCAACTGCCTCAATGCAACCACTCCACTCCCACCCCACAGAGGTGAACAGTAATCCATCTGAGAACGCACACGACTTTTATATATCACGGCCAACTGCTCGTCAGTGAAGAATTCTCGAACTCTGTACAGGAGTCCCAGTTTTTTAGAGGCATTCTTAGCAATGCCTCTAACATAATGTGTCCAGCTCAAGTTAGTAGTTAATGTTACACCGAGAATGTCAATACTAGGGGAAGTGGGAATATTTACATCATTAAAAATATATGGGAGTCAGTGAGATTCTGTCGGTTAGAAAATTGAATGTACTTGGTTTTCTGTGCATTAAAGGAAACTAGATTCTTTTGTCCCCATCCATTAATTCTAGAAAGGTCCTGGTTCAGAGAAATTGCAGTGTTTATTTTTGAATTTATAAGATCGGGTTGGGTGAAAGAATTGGTAAATGTGAAGGAACTGTGGAGTGTTGAGTCATCTGCGAAGGAATGTATTGGATTATGAGTGGTAGATATGAGATCATTGATATGAATGAGGAACAGAATAGGGGCCAAAACTGATCCCTGGGGAACACCAGCATTTATTGAGTGAAATTGAGAATAAAGGCCATCTACCATTACACATATTTTTCTGTTATGAAGATAAGAAGAAATTAGTGGAACTAATGATGCAAGGCCGTAGTGTGACATCTTCGACAATAAGGATTGATGCCAGACTCTATCAAATGCCTTTGATATATCCAGTGCTATTGTATGTGTTTCACCATGTTGGTCTGTAGCTTGGTTGATTTGATGCGTAAGAAGGCAAAGATGTCTGCAGTTGATCGACATCGTCTAAAACCATATTGCCTATCACTGATTAATTTATTATTCTCAAGATGCTTAATTATGTGATTATTCAATATAATTTCAAAGACTTTACCAAGAGTGGAAGTTATAGCTATTGGTCTGTAGTTTGATGGATCTGAAGAGGCACCTTTTTTAGGAACTGGATGGATGTTTGCTTCTTTCCAGGGTACTGGGAAGCATGAGGTATGAGTACACAGACGGAAATTTTTTGCCAATACAGGAGCGAGCACCAAGGAGCAATTCTTAAGTACTATTGGAGGAATTTCATCTGGACCAGGAGCCTTATCTACTGAGAGATTCTGCAAAATAGTTTTGACATGTCTGGTATGGATCTTAAGTGAGGGAATTTCAGGCGAATTAAAATTAAGTACAGGGACATCTTGATTTATTTCATCTAAGGTTGAGTTGGTGGAGAAAATATCCGCAAGAAAGTTAGCTTTACCTCGTGGGTCACTTACAAGATTGCCAGTCGGAGATTTTAATGGTGGAATGGATGAAGCAGTAGTGAAGTTGGATTTAAATGAGTTAAGAGTAGACCAAAATATTTTGTTATCATTTGGATTATTTAGAAGTTTATTTGCCTGCTTGTGGAGAAAGTTTGATTTAGTTAGATTTAATACAGTTTTGGCATGATTTCTGATGTTTCTAAAGTAATTAAAGGCTTCATATGTTTTTGATCTTGTGTATGCATTGTAGGCTATTGCTTTTTGTTCAGTTACTCTAGCACAATTATGGTCAAACCATTTAGGTGAATTAGATCTTTTACTGTACTTTTGATGAGGAATAAAAGTTTCCATTCCAATTTTTACAAAATCTTGTATGTGGCTCAAGGTGGAGTGTGCATCATTAGAAAAGAAAGAGGTCCAGGGAATATCAATAAAGAAACCTTGAAGACCCTCCCAGTCTGCCCTATCATAATGCCATTTAGTCACCAAAACAGGTTCAGAGTGGGAAGGTGTGGTAGGTGATAGACAGGTGGCCTGTATCAGACAGTGATCAGAAGATACAAGCGGGGACCTCACTGTAACGTCATAATTTTCTGAATTGGTTGTTAAAAATAAGTCCAGTAGGTGGGAATTATGATTATGATTATCTGGTACACGGGTGGGTTGGTTGACTAGTTGAGTGAGATTAAATGAGTCTGCAAATAGCTCACATTCAAGACCAGCATCATCAGTCCTGGCTGAATGAGTGAGCCATTCAACATTATCGACATTAAAATCACCCAACACAGTGATTTCAGAAGAAGCATTTAAGTTGAGGACACTGAGTTGTGAGGACAGAGAATCAAAAAGACTTTGCTCTGGAGGAGTATTTGGGGAACGGTAGATGTAACATATGTATTTAAATTTACCAGCAGAATTTAATTTGTATATAGAATAATCAAAATAGGGACAATTGAAACTAGTAACCTCCTCCAGGGCAATTTCAGATTTTGCGAAGCAACATACACCTCCTTTAGGTCTGAAATTTTGGAGCAGTTGATAACCTGGAAAATTAAATCTAGACGTGTCAGATGTGGATGTTACTTGAGTCTCTGTCAAAAAAAGGAGAGTAGGGGATTCTGCTTGAAGAAATTGGTGTACAGAATTGATGTTAGAGTGAAGTCCCCTTATATTGCTAAAGAAAAAGCTGCACCGACGAGCAGCTTTGGGACGTTGCAATGCTCTTGACACAGTCGCATGATGACGACCGGGAGGGCCCTGTGTCAATGACCCAACCCTGCCTGGGGTGGATATCCGAGGGACCACCAGGTTTGCTCTTAACAATTGTACTGCCATATTTATTGGGTAAGGTGTATGGTGTTACATGTATGATATGTAGTGGGAAGAGTAGTGTTTTATGGATAGAGGATAGCAATGTAAGGCAATGTCGTGAAGTTGGATGTGTATGTTATATAAAGAGGGTTTTCCTGATACCCCTGATGTGTGAGGCAGAAAGATATGTATCCAGCTACCAAGGCCTGGGAGAGAAAATGGAATTCAGGCTATTCCCTGAGTCTCCCGAAACCTTGGCGGTAGTACTTCCCTGGGCGCGGCTGCCTACCCCTACTACCTACCAAAGCTTCAGAGATGGGGCTGATTTGAGCCTTGTGTGAACAACTAAGCCCCATGCTTCCTGCTAAGGCAAGATGGCAGGGCCTTGTTGCAGCAAAAAATGCTTCACATGTCTCACCCCCTAGACTTGAACGAGACCTCACGGGCTTCACCATTCAATGATTAGCGGTTGAATGTACAGTTGGTAAAAGTTCCAGCTGACCCACCCTCGCTCTGGGGCTAGCAGAATTATCTGGCAATACTGGTGTAGGAAGGGGGTGTGTCTTACAAAGATTGGGATTGGTAGATCTGATTTCGGCTATATCATTGTTAGAACATATACTAAGAAAGGGAAAGTAAGCCTATCTCAAATAAAAATGCATACATCGCAATGTATGATCCCGAACATTCACCCAATGTTCGTAGATTTGTTTAAATATTCAAATTATTATATCCACTGATTGGCAACTACACCAGTATTGCCAGCTAATTCTGCAAGCCCCAGAGCGAGGGTGGGTCAGCTGGAACTTTGACCAACTGTACAGGCTATTACTATAATATATTTTATTTATTTCGGGCGGGTGCCCAACCCCGAAAGGGGTTGAAATAGGGAAGCTATCCCCCCGCCAAAGGTGGCTTTCTAGGGCTTTTCCTAGCTGATGCTGAGAGGATTGGGTTCTAGTCATGTGGTGATGGGCTGGTCTATCAGAGTGAGAACTGAGCGATCTCTGCCATACCCATAGCTTACTCTGACTGTTCCTTTTACTTATGTATTTCCTAGATCTCAAGTGACGGCGTCTTTTCCATGGATTGACCTCCCAATCTACCAAGATTGGAAGCCAAAGCGTCACATTTTTCCTTTGCCCCTCAACTTTCTCTTCATAATTGCTGAGGGGCACAGGGCCCTGGGTGGGGCTTTGGTTTCCCGGGCGTTTCCGCACCCTCCTCAGCTCCCGGCCATGGAGTGGCTTCGGTCACCCAGGCTTTATTGAGGTAGGCAGGGAGGGTTCTGTGGGGGTGCTCGGTTATGGCCTTGGCCTTGCTCGGGGCCTTGGGGCTGTTCGGCCAGGCAGCTTGGGGAATAACAACAACAACAACAACTGTACAGGCTCTCAGCCTATGCCCGAGAAGGAGTAGTTGGAATATAGAAGAAAAATAAATTGTTGGGAATATCCAAAGACCTACAGTTATACATTAAGGAAAACCCTGGCTACGAATAGCAGTGGAAAGTTGTCAGCGGTAGCCAGATTTGGGGACCTTTGTCCGAGAGTTGAAAAAATTGAGTCCTCACTTCATAGCGCGATTGTTTACCTAGCATATTTGAAAGAAGATGAAGGGTTGATTTGTGTATTGTTGAAGAATAATTGATAGTCTTTCGGAAGATTGCGATGGAGAAATAGAGAGAGAAATTGGGTCTTGGAGGAGTTGAAAGTAACAAGATTTTCTCTGCCCCAATCATAAATAATTTTGATAGATCGGAAGACAGGCGCTCTATGGCCCTTTTACGTGAGTTTTGGAGTGATTGCAGGTTGGGTTGATGTGAACAATTAATTGAATAATGTTAGTTAGAGTCATTATATGAATGGATAGAACTAGAGGTACAGTTGAGGAGATTATTAATATATATTAGAAAGAAAATTGGAGATAGGACAGAACCCTGAGGAACACCGGAGTTGATAGGTTGAGACAGTGAACGATGGCCGTCCAAAACTGCAGCTATGGAACGGTCTGAAAGGAAATTAGAGACAAAAGGCACAGATAGAGGGATAGAAACCGAAGGAGGGTAGTTTGGAAATGAGAGATTTGTGCCAGACTAGAGTCTGGCACAAAACAGATATGTCTAGCTGAATTGGTTCATGTCAGTTAACTTGGTTCGAGGCTGTTGCGTTGGTCCATGTCAGTTGAATTGGTCCAAACCAGTTGATTTGGTTCGAGTCAGTTGAATTGGTTTATGTAAGTTGAATTGGTCCATGTCAGTTAAATTGGTCCATGTCAGTTGAATTGGTCAATGTCAGTTGAATTGGTTCATGTCAGTTGAATTGGTTCGAGTTAGTTGAATTGGTTCATGTCAGTTGAATTGCTTTGAGTCAGTTGATTTGGTCCATATCAGTTGAATTGGTCCATGTCATTTGAATGGGTCCAAGTCTGTTAAATTCGTCCGAACCAGTTTAATTGCTTCGAGTTAGTTGACTTGGTAATTGGTCTGAGGCAGGCGCACATGTGGTCGAATTGGTCTGATGTGGTCGAATTGGTCTGAAGTGGTCGAATTGGTCTGAGGTGGTTGAATTGGTCTGAGGTGGTCGAATTGGTCTGAAGTGGTCGAATTGGTCTGAGGTGATCGAATTGGTCTGAGGTGGTCGAATTAGTCTGAGGTGGTCAAATTGGTCTGAGGTGGTCGAATTGGTCTGGGGTGGTCGAATTAGTCTGAGGTGGTCGAATTGGTCTGAGGTGGTCGAATTGGTCTGAGGTGGTCGAATTGGTCTGAGGTGGTCGAATTGGTCTGAGGTGATCGAATTGGTCTAAGGTGGTCGAATTGGTCTGAGGTGGTCGAATTGGTCTTAGGTGGTCGAATTGGTCTGAGGTGGTCGAATTGGTCTGAGTGATGCATTGGATCAAGTGGTCAAATTGTGCAGAGTTTTCGAATTTGGCTGAGTGGACAAATTTGGCTGAGCGATCGAATTGTGCAGAGCTGTTGGATTGAGGTGAATGGACCAATTGTCTGGTCGGTTTAATTGTACTGATCGGACGAATTGAGGTGAACGGTTGAATAAAGCCGAAGAGTTATTATATATTATTATTTGTATTTATTATTATGTATCAATAGCCAGTTCAATATTTCTGCCCTATTTAACAGTTTGATTCGGTTGGCTAAGAGAGAATGCAGCCATCAAATCTGTCTTCAATTCTGGTCATACATGTTGAAGACAGTACGTGGCATGTCAAATGTTTGGAACCAAATCTTGAGGTTATCCAATCATCACCATAATGTACAGTATGTGTGAAGTTCTTAGGTAAGTGGACCGGTATGTCTCACAGTTGGTATCATGAAGATATTCTAAGCACTTCTAAAGTAATGGGCGGGGGTGGGGGAGACTAATCAGAACACAAAGTTAATCGTTTCTCTTCGGGTACCAAAGGTACTGACGAAAAGCTTCATTTAAATCCGATTTTTAGTTTTTGAGAAATACTGCTGACAAACAAACAAAGATGACGACTACATGATCTCTGAATACTCTATATATCGGAACGAAAACAACAAAAGAGTAAAGAAAGCAAAGATTTCCTATGTATTCTACTTAAACATAATTAACATTCAGTGAACAAATACTTAATGGTCAATTAAGAGAAGTGGTGGGTTCCCCTTTCTGTCATGGTCATTGTTTGGTGTGTGTGTGTGTGTGTGTGTGTGTGTGTGATTCCACTTAACAACTATATTTACCGCCCCATAGCGTAGATATTGGCAAACAATAATATATTTTGATACAAAGAATATTGATGATACAATTGTTCAGTTACGATGGATCACAGTATTACAATGCCTTAGCCATGTGCAACATAGGCCAATTTTACTCATCATAAGATGAAGAGAGACAACACAGCTTATTGAGATAAAATTACGAGATAACCTCGTTCACAGGAAAACTTGACAAAATACTTGTACAGTGTGTGTGTGTAAGATTTACATAGATACACTGACCACAAAGACCTTACGATCCCAGAGAAGTGGTCAGGACTTAATTCTAATAGGGATAGCTAACCCGTGAGTAAGGGAAAATGGAAGGAAAGGATAGCAAAGAAGAAGGCTCTCTCCCCACCCTCCGTCCCTCCGGCAATTGCCGTACATGAAGACATTTGGAAGTGAATAACCTTACAGATCTTGGAAACCGCCTGAAGACATTTATAGTAAGTAAGAAATGGAAAGGACATTTCATGCACACCTTCACCTGCAGTAATATATACAATTTTGTATTATACGTTAGCACTCTTCAACTGGAAGCAGTGTTCGTTATTACCACATCATTCTATCATTGGTTATTACCTACTCCATCCAAATGTGTCTGTGGTATGAGTCTAGACATAGGCTACAGTAGATCTTGACTGGACACGAAAATGGAACTTTGAAGTAAGGGACCCAAAATCGGAGAACGAACACCCAAGTTTGAACCTCGAAACCGCGAAAATATCACATTTTGGCGGTTTCCAGGTTCAAACTTGGGGCTTCGTTCTCCGATGTTGGGTCCCTTACTGCAAAGTTCCAATTTCGTGTCCAGTCCAGATCTACTGTAGTCTATGGTCTATTCTAGACTTTTATTAAATGCATCTATGGAGACGCTATCTATTACTATATTTGGGAGCTTATTCCACTCACTAATTATACTATGAGTGAAGATTTTTTTTGTTAAGAGAGAGAGAGAGAGAGATTGCCTGAGGTGACTACCACAATGTATGATTCATAACATAGTCAGTAAACCTTTTCAGCAGAGTAACAACCCAGGGCAAATTTAGTTTTAAGACTGGAATTACTGTGAAAATTATTGCAATAACTGTTATGCCAGGGGTTTTACCGGGTTTGAATTGGTGTTTGGTAGGTTCTGCTCGACTGGAGAAGTTAAAATCATACAACACATGCACACAAGTAGTAAAGGATAAAATATAACACTGAGTATATCTATAGAACAACTTTAATTAATAGCTTAATACGTAGAACAAAAATACTTGAATACACTAATACACTGGATATATATATAAATTGGGCCTAGCACGGGCGAGAATCCACGAGGGAACTAGGAATACACTTGACACTCATTCTCTTAAATCAGATAGTAATATACACCTTGAAGCACTGGTGTAAGATTATTAATTTTCTTTTAACCTTCTACTTCTTTCTCTATCTCTTTTTAATGGAAGAGATACACTCAGGTTTCTTGGTATAATATTTGGCTATCACTTCTATCGTCTTCACATAAATAAATACAATATACCTGGTCGCACTGGTGTAGGAATTAAATAGAGTTATTTAAGTTACTCGATAATGCCTAAATATTACACCGGGGTCGCACTGGTGTAGAAGTTGAACAGAGTTGCTTGAGTTACTCTATTATACTTAAGTATTACACCGGGGTCACATTGGTGTAGATTGTAGAAGTTAAAGATATTAACTTTAGCACTCTTAATCTATCACTCTGGAGATCTGGAGCTGCTGGTACAGTAGGGATAGAGATGAGAGATACCAAGTCCTTTCGTCTGTGCTCCGTCGAGCCGCTTAGGTGGTTCTGCAGTGTGGAGGGGTTGGATAGGGATACAGATGGATTAGTTGGTTTTGGGTCTTGAATGGTAGTTCCTTAATGTCATGACATAGGGTGCATAACATCAGACTAACACGAGCATGAACGAGGACATGTCCTGGGTTACTACTGCTCGTCTATCCTGACCTTTATACTAATGTGTGATGAAGTTCTGTTTCGGTACTCTTGACTTAGGGTCTTTTATACAGCATCTCTAGTGTCATGACACAGCGACAAGGTATCGGGCTAACGCGAGGAGATAGTAAGATAATGAACTTACTAATTGCACTCGATCTGCCACTGACCATTATAAGAGTGTACAAAGAACCCAAGTTCGGTGGTTAAACCTTTTTACTGCATATGTCCTCGACCATGGTGTTGGACAGATACAGTATGGACTTCTATTTGTTAAGTGCCGTTATCCAGACGGTATCTCATAAAGCCCGAAACCACTAGAGTAACCTTACCATGGCAAGAAATACTTTAATAGTTTGAGAGTGCAGTTTTGGAAAAAGAAGTAAGGTGGGGACATGTCATGCGGTGATGCTTCTAATACCAAAGGTGAAGCCTAATAGTGATCCTATTTTTGAGCACTATACCATGGCATGTGAAAATATTAGTTCACCTAGTAGGGAAAAGAACTCCTGAGACCTTAAAGGATATCCACCATGGTTTCAATCACTTCCTGAATGGGAGGTTTAATTCTTGGACTTAAACTCTTACATGTAAGATTATTCAAACCTAGAATTGCTTGCTTTACCTTGGTTCTCTTCGGGATAGTGACGACTTTGGCTGCTATGTCCCAGGGCAGGTGTGTGGAGGTCAGAAGGTCATAAGTACAAGGACGTATTCAGAGGGGGAATAAGTGTCTCCTGTTTGTGGATGATACAGTTCTGATGAGTGATAATGAATGGGAGTTGCAGGGTCTGGTAAATGAGTTTGGAACAGTGTGCGGAAAACGGAATTTGAAGGTAAATGCGGGGAAGAGCTAGGTTATGGTCTTCGAAAGGGGTGAAGTCACAGAGTGTGAGGTGAAGCTGAACGGTCAGGCTATGGAGATCGTCAACTCTTTTAAGTATCTGGGCAGTGTGTTGAGTAAAGATGGGACTATGGATGAAGAAGTGCGGGAGAGGGTTGTAGGAACAAGAAATAGGGTGGTCAGTATGGAAGTGAAGAAGTCCTTGCATGACAGTGTGGTAATCCCGACACTGACTTACGGAAGCGAAGCATGGACGTTGGTTGAGAGACTCAGACCAAGAGTGAGAGCAGTGGAAATGAAATACTTAAGAAGTGCGTGCAGAGTTACATGGAGGGATAGACAGACTAATGAGGAAGTAAGAAGGAGGTGTGGTGTGGAGGTAGATGTGCTGGAAAGTGTGAAAAGGAACAACTTGAGATGGTTCAGCCATATGGAACGTATGGAAAGTGAGAGAATGACTAAGAGGGTGTACGAGAGCGAGGTAGAGGGACAGAGAGGGAGAGGTAGACCGAATGAGAGGTGGAAGGATGGAGTGAGGAAGTACATGAACGAAGGCGGTGCTGGTTGGGGGGAGGGGCGTCGACTGACTTGGGACAGAGGTGCATGGGGGCGGTTCGTTCGTGGCCACCCCTTCGGGGATCACGGCATCAGGCAATAGATAGATAGATAGATTAACACCTTATTAGCGGGCTAGCGGTCTATTTATATGTACCGCCCAGCGGGGTGTTTTTAGCCAAAATAGGGCTGTTTACGTGATAATTTTCATGCCTAAATAAGACCCAGAGCGTAAAACAAGTATCTATCCCTGAAAGGGCATAAACAGAGCTTTCCAATGACACCATAACGATCCTTTTATGACGGCTAGTTTTCTTGCAACAACTGCGCAACACGAGTGCAAAAAGCATGTAATTCGGTACTTTCCCCATACAATTCAGTATGTAGCGAGTGAGAGAGGGAGGGAGGAGGTGGGATTCGTGTCAGTAGGTTCGCCGCGGTGGTCTGGAGCAGTCATACGCTCGCTACTCTCCTGCCACCACTTGTCTCTCTCTCTCAGCAACATTACGTGCTGAAATTGCCACACGACCTATGTCGCGCGCCGCCAGATAGTCCAGATTTATTATACTCGACTTATGTTGCGCGCCGCTAGTTAAGGGTTAAGTGTCTAGACCCCCTAAAAGTTCGCGGGCTGGTGGTGAGTTCTCTGAGCGGAAGAGAGGCGCAACTGTCCAGTGGGTACTTGTCTATGTTGGTCTTGTTCTGTTTGACTATATAAATTATGATCTTTTTCTTCTGAGCTTCTGTATTGTCAAATGTGATCTTGATCGTCTTTCCTGGTGTGGGTTGTAGAGGAGGATTAATGGTGGCAATTCATGCATCCTAGGCATTCTGGCGTAGTGGAGCGCATTCTGATTTGGGGCGGCCATTTTGTAGTGATTTTGGCTTGTTTTTGTTTGTCTTGTGGAGATTTGATATTGTTGTTGATTTTTTATGTGGTGGTGAATTTTTCTTCTCCTGTTGTGGCTTCCTTTTCTTGTTTCTGGTTTCTTCCTTGTTTGTTCGGTGTGTATTGACTGGTTGCATTCCCTGGTTCTTTGTTCTTTCTATTTTAGTTTCTTCTTTGTTTGTTCTTCTTCGTTTTCCTTGTTATGTTTGCTGCATTCTCTGGTTCTTTGTTTCTGCTGTTTTAGTTTCCCCTTCATCTATTCCTCTCCGTTTTTCTTGTCGGGCTGGCATGGTGATTATCTTTAATTTGGGTATTTTAATAACAATAGCATGAAATATATTTGATTTGGCCATTGTGGCACTTCAACATGACATAAGAGAAGTTGAGAAGCATATTTTAACTTTGTATACTTACCTGGGGTTAAGGGATTAGAATATGCCCCACATGCCTTCTGCGTGTCGTAAGAGGCGACTAAAGAGGTTGGGTCGGTGGGGTTACGACCCCCACCCGTGAAAAATACGTAGCAACGATAAACGAACAATCAGCCTTGGATACGGACCTTAGGATACTGTGTTGACGAACCCTGACCGACTATGGACAAGCTTACGGACATTCTGAGAATAGGTACATGGAACGTGAGTGGCATGAATGATGGCACAAAAGAGAGAGAGGTACTGGAAGTGTTAGTGAATGCCAGGCTGGATGGATGTGGAATGGCGGAGACCAAATGGAAGGGTACAGATGTGAGCGAGTGGGAGTGTGGAATGGGTGTGTGTGCTGGAGTGAGTGAGGGAGCAGCAAGAGAAGGTGCGTGTTTGTTTGTAAGTAACAAATGGAAGGAGCGTGTAAGAGAATATGGGTCTGTGGGTTCAAGGATTGTGTGGGTGAGAATGAAAGTAGGAATACAAACGTGGGTGATTGTGTGTGTGTGTATGCTCCGACAAAGGATAAACTTGTAAGAGAGAAAGAGAAGTTCTTGGTGAATGTGGAGGTGTGCCTGGATAAGTTTGACAAGAACGAAAGAATATTTCTGATTGGGGATATGGTAAGGTGGGTGATAGGAAAGTTGATGGAGTGGTGGGAGGGTGGGGGGTACCGTCAGAGGCGCATGGGAATGGTAGTGCACTTGTGGATGTATGTGTGGGGAGGAGGTTGTGGATAGCCAACACCTTCTTCCGACACAGAATGTTACACAGGTACACATGGAAAGTGGTGTGGACGATGAAGGATAAGACAGTGGTGGAACGAAAGTCACTGACTGATTATATATGTGTAAATGAAAGAATGAAGAAATCTGTGATGGATGCTAGGGTGTATAGGGTATTGGAGGGGGTCTGTCTGATCATTATGTAGTAGTAGCTAAGGTAAGGATACAAAAGAAGTGGGTGAGGAGAGTTGGAGGGAGGCGAGAGGAAGGTGGAATGGTGAGGAGGGTGGATAGGCTACAGAAGGAGGAAATCAGGGAAGAGTACAGGAGAGCAGTAGAAAGACGACTAGGGGGGTTCGACCTGGAAGATATGGAGGAAGTGGAGGAGATAAGCAAGGTGTTTAAGGAAGAGATCTGTGCAGCATGTGAGGAGGTGTGTGGAGTGAGGAGAAGAGGGAGGGGAGTGAAAGGTACACAGCATGGTGGACAGAAGACGTAAAAATAGCTGTGGAAGACAAGAAGAAAGCGTATAGAGAATGGTTGGGTAGTATAGGGAAGGAAGATTTGGAGAGGCAGAAACGAGCGAGGTACGTGGGGAGAAAGAGAGTGGTGAAGAGAGTAGTGAAAGAAAGTTAGAGAAGAGTAGATGAGGCATTTGGAAGGAATCTGAGTGTAAAATGGAGGGAGTGTAAGAAACTGTTCTGGAAAGAAGTCAAGAAAGTTAGGGAAGGTAGCAAGGGAAACAGTAAGGGTGTGAAAGATAAGAATGGGAGAATGCTAGCGGAGAAGCAAGAGAAAGTCGAAAGATGGAGGGAGTACTTCAACTAGTTGCTAAATGTAAGGAATGAAGAGCCAGCAAATATAGTTGGATATGGTATGGGTGGGAGAAGAAGAGAAGTGGTGGAGGAGGAGGTGGGAATCAGGAGGTCAGAAGTGTAGGAAGCCATGAAAAGAGTGAAGTTGAGGATAGCACCAGGAACAGATGGAGTGTGTGGGGAAATGTTGAGGTATGGTGGTGAGATAGTGATCGAATGGGTATGGAAAATGTGCAAACTAGCATGGGAGAAGGGGAGTGCACCCGATGACTGGAAGACTGGCATAATAGTCCCCCTATTATAAGGGCAAAGGAGAAAGAGGAGTGTGTGGTAACCACCGAGGAATATGTCTTCTAAGCGTAGTAGGGAAGGTGTACAGTAGGGTAGTGATTGAGAGAGTGAGAGTGAGAATGGAGAAATGGATAGGCGACGAGCAGGGAGGTTTTAGGAAGGGAAGAGGATGTGTAGATCAGATTTTTACCCTGAATTGTGTTGTGGAGAAGTATCTGGAGAAGAAACAAAAGGTGTATGTTGCCTCTATGGACTTGGAGAAGGCCTATGACAGAGTGGATAGAGAAGGTATGTGGAAAGTACTTAGAATATACGGAGTAGATGGCAAGTTGCTGAAAGAAGTGAAGAGCACGTATGAGGGTGTAAAGGCGGCAGTACGTGTGGAGAATGAGCAGAGCGAGTTCTTTGACCTGAGTGTTGGGTTGAAACAGGGGTGTGTGACATCCCCGTGGTTGTGTACTGTATATATGGATGGAGTCATGAAAGAAATACTAGGAAGAGCAGTGGATGTTGGTGTATCGCTGATATGGGAGGGAAATGAGTGGAAGCTACCTATACTGCTTTTTGCGGATGATGCAGTTCTGATGAGCGATAAAGAATGGGAGTTGCAGGGTCTGGTAAATGAGCTTGGAACAGTGTGCGAAAAACGGAATTTGAAGGTAAATGCGGGGAAGAGCAAGGTTATGGTCTTCGAAAGGGGTGAAGTCACAGAGTGTGAGGTGAAGTTGAATGGTCAGGCTATGGAGATCGTCAGCTCTTTTAAGTATCTGGGCAGTGTGTTGAGTAAAGATGGGACTATGGATGAAGAAGTGTGGGAGAGGGTGCAAGAGGGGAAGAGGGTTGTAGGAATGTTGAAAGCAGTAACAAGAAATAGGGTGGTCAGTATGGAAGTGAAGAAGTCCTTGCATGACAGTGCGGTAATCCCGACACTAACTTACGGAAGCGAAGCATGGACGTTCGGGAAGAGACTCAGACCAAGAGTGAGAGCGGTGGAAATGAGTTACTTGAGAAGTGCGTGCGGAGTTACATGGAGGGATAGACAGACGAATGAGGAAGTAAGAAGTAGGTGTGGTGTGGAGATAAATGTGCTGGAAAGTGTGAAAAGGAACAACTTGAGATGGTTCGGCCATATGGAACGTATGGAAAACGAGAGAAAGAGTAAGAGGGTGTACGAGAGCGAGGTGGAAGGACAGAGAGGGAGAGGTGCACCGAAGGAGAGGTGGAAGGATGGAGTGAGGAAGTATATGAATAAAGGCGGTGCTGGTTGGGAGGAGGGACATCGACTGACTGGGGACAGAGGTGCATGGGTGTGGCTCGCTCATGGCCACCCCTTCGGGGATCACGGTGTCAGGCAATAGATAGATAGATAGATACTTTAATGATCATGACTAACGGGAAGGAACTGCTTTAAAGCTTGCTTAGAATAATTTTTCGTTTACTGTTTTGTTACTTAGAAGAGAGAGAGAGAGAGAGAGAGAGAGAAAGAGATAGAGAGAGTGAACGTGTGTCATTATATATGATTTTTGTGTGTGTGTGCGTCTGTGTGTGTGTTTGGTAGTCAGAATAGGAGGATTTAAGCTGGTTATAAGAGTATACCCTGTTTATAAGGAAAATAACTGTTGGTCAACTGATAATAGTTATCTTGGGTTATTTTAGTGAAGGGGGTCTCTAAATATATATACACAAGAATAGATTAATTTGTACTTAAACATATTTTAGTATACTGTAATGCTAACATTAAAGAGCATAGGTCATGAGAAGTGCGTGCAGAGTTACATGGAGGGATAGACCAAGGTCCATGGATACAACAGGTCGACCCACGCGCAGCTTGCTGACGTCACGCTGCTGAACGAGAACTAGAAAGAAAGAGGGATACGCTCGGCCACTCTCCTTCCAGTACGCCTAGCTCCGTCTCTAAATAGCCGTGAGACGGTTATCATGGGGACGGCGTCAACAGGCACAACTTGATTCCCGCCTATCCTCTCTCACGACCTCATAATACTTTGTATTCTAGCTTGTATATATGGTCCAATCATTTTTATATCAAATGTAGGCTATTACTATATAACAATTATAATATTATATTTAGCATATACAAAATGGGATAACTATTTTCATGTTTAATTTGTAGGTATTGCAGAAAGCCTGTTGGCCCATACAAGGCAGATCCCTCTCACACTCAACTCATGCCTATCTAGTTTTATCTTGAAGCTCTCTCAAAATTAGCATAATAAATACACTTCAAAATTAGCCCAATAAATACATCTCAAACTTAGTCTTATAAATACATCTCAAAATCAGAGCTACACTGTCACACGGCATTATGGTCACTGTTATATTATGAAATATCGAAGTTGTATTTTCTCGGCAGGAAGAAATAGAAAACGGAGGATGCCGCTCCCATGGCTGCTTCTTTGAGTATGAGCGGTCAAAAGTTGGAGACTCATTAACCTTTCAGCAGCGTGTGGTCATGCGCACAGAGTAGGAGTTTGAGTGATCTCGTGGGTTGACCTGTTGTATTTATAGACCTTGGGATAGACAGATGAATGAGGAAGTATGAGAGCAGTGTGGTGTGGATGTAGATGGGTTGGAAAGTGTGAAGAGGAACACCTTGAGGTAGTTCGGCCATGTGGAACGTATGGGAAGCGAAAGAATGACAAAGAGAGTATACAAGAGTGAAGTGGAAGGACAAAGATTTACATAGATTTACATTGATACACTGGCCACACAGACCTTACGATCCAAACGAGGTGGTCAGGACTTAATTCTAGTAGAGATGGCATATCCGATAGAAAAGGAAAGTTGAAGGAAAAGATAGAAAAGAAGAAGGCTCTCTCCCCACCCTCCGTTCCCTCTGGCAATTGCCGTACATGCAAAAGTTGGAAGTGATTAACCTTGCTGGGCTTCGAAATCCCCAGAAGGAATTTACAGGAAATATTGGCAATAAAGAAAGGGAAAACAAGAAAGGGAAAACAAAAAAGAAATACAAAAATCATGCAATCCTTCGCCTTAGCAGCATGTCAATTTTGGGGTTAATTGGAATCATCCAACCCATCACCCTTAGTAGTATGTACATATTTAGTGATGTTTATTATTCTTATTTTTTATTTGTGAATTATTTTTTTTCTTTTCTAACGCTCTCTTCAGCTGAACAAATAATAACGGTGATAATTACTACCTACTCCATACCAATTTGTCTGTGGTATGAGTCTAGATTTTTCTTAAATGTATCTATAGAGGAGCTGTCTATTATTTGATTTGGAAGTTTGTTCCACTCATCAATTACACTGTGAGTGAAGATTTTTTTTTTTGTATCTAGATTCGGTCTCCGACCTAATAATTTTAAATTGTTTCCTCTTGTAGATGTGTCTTCGGCTTTTTTGAATAACTTATCTAGATTAATGTTACTGAACCCTTTTAGAATTTTAAAACACTATCAATAGGCCTCTCATCTTTCGTTTCTTAAGTGAAAATAGATCAAGTTCTCTCAGTCTTTCATCATATGATTTATTTCTCAATGAAGGGATTAGCTTAGTGGCTCGCCTTTGCACAGAAGAGGGAGAGGTAAACCGAGAGAGAGGTGGAAGGATGGAGTTAAGAAGTGAAAGCGGTGCTGGATGGGAGGAGGGGCGTCAACTAACTGGGGACAGAGGTGCATGGGGGCGATTCGTTCCTGGTCACCCCATCGGAGATCACGGCATCCGGCAATAGATAGATAGATAGCTCATGAAACATCCCTTTCCATTTTATCACTTCTGTAGCATATTAAAGCATGATTGATACTGTACAGTTGTCTTGGTTTGCTATAAATTTTGATCTAAAATAGTAAACAAAGCCATTTAAGATTTGTTTACCCTTTCATTGTGGAACCCGTTCAGGAACGTTTTGGCAATTTAAAGCAATTTACGGGCCCTTAAAGCCTATGGAGACAAGTGCGAGAGCGTGGCAGGCCCCCGTCTGCTCTCCAGCACGGCGGCTGGGGCACTGATGGGCGACAGCCATATCTTGCGAAACATATACAGTGCAGCCAAAGGCAAATGTAGCGCGACATTGCTCATTATTAACAAATATTTGCCGATGTCTATGGTGGCGCTGCGGGTGAACCATGTGCGCTACAAAGCTCGTTCTGGTGTCATTTTGAATGATTTTCTTCTAATTTTTGGCCGGATACATTTCATTTCATAATGATTCACGAGTGCCTGAATGAGCCCTAATATAGCGGAAATATGTCCGCAGCGTAAGTGTTAAGCTTAGAAAGTTTACGGTGAACCCTGTCGCCTCTCTCTTGTGGTAGTGATAAAGAAATTAGACCACGGGATTCGAATCTGTTCTGATATTGCCTTATCCCCTCCAATCCCAGCGACGTATATATCCGTCCGTAGATAATTAACTCCCCAGTCCCAGCGACGTATATATCCATCAGTAATGTACTTTCCTAGTAACTGCCTGTGCAACCCTGTACCAGTTACCACGACCTTTTGAGCACTGCTCCCGTGTTGGCAACACTTCTCAGCTTATATGAGACCCACTGAAGGGTGACAGAGCCAGTCTTGCCTCACCTTTGGAGGTGGATAGGTGGTCTCTCCTGCCATTTTTGCCACATTGCTTGGGACTGCTGGGTACTTTTATTACTGTATCCTACGGTACAGTACGGGTTTATCTAGCTTACTCAGGGGAGGTGTGGTGGAGTGGTCTTGCCACTAGACTGGTAATCCAATGGACCCGGTTTTGAATCCCGATATGTCAATGGGAAGATATTATTGGGATGGAATTTGTGCTGTATCTAGAATCAGTGCATAACATAAAGCCCACCGAAATGCCAAATCAATACCTTATTGTTCCTTGATTAAATAGCACTGTATGAATATTTCCATATTCAAAATATGCTATAGTGAGTTAATTGCTCAATAGGTGGCATTCTGAGAGTGAGTGTCCGAGTCTAGGGGTTAAGATGGTGAAGCGCAGAGGTGAAGCAGCTTCAGAGATAGGGCTGCTTTGAGCCGTGAGTGGGTGCTTTGTATATCTCACTCCCTAGACTGGAACAAGACCTCATGGACTTCACCGTGTTAAGCGGTAGAATGTACAGGCTCTCAGCCTATGCCCGAGAGGGTGTAGTTGGAATATAGAATAAAAATAAAAATGAAAATAAACTCTTATATATTTCGTACATGATGAAGTAATGTGAAGGCAGTATTTGATATTTATATCACATGAGTGTAAAATTGATCTATCCTTAAGTATCTATCAATACAATTATTCATATTTTGGTCTCATTAATCACAAATAGATATGTATTGGCAGCTCAATCCATATGGCAACACTAGTGATACCAGCCCTAACAGTAAAAAGATAACATTGTAAAATAGCATATGGCCAACATATCAAACAATTCCATCTTGATTTTCACTTTCACAGTGCATTATTTGATAGCTTGTCATTATTTCTAAGCTTCAATATGAAGCCTATGCTGCTCATACAATTACTCATACCTCTCTTTAAATATCTGTCCATCTTTGTAACTGCTTTCACAGCATGGAGTGCTTAACAGAGATACTGAGATTCAAACTGGTGGCCAGTGACCTGACTCCTGAAACTCTTTGACTGATTCTGTTAATCTATGGGTATTCCTAATTCCTCTGTATACGTCAAGACATGTTAGAAATGCCTCTCACCACCACCATCCAAAACACTAATTTATCTATATATACATTTATAAGAAACTTGGACTACTTTTATTCGACAGAGGAGGTATATTGTACACTAACTATGATAATGAGGATAGCAGACATCGTGAGCTATCACATTTAATAATAGTCTCGGTCACCCCCACCCCAGCGAAAACTCCAGGACATAAACGCTGCTATAGTAAAGGCCTGGAGCGCCTTTTCCATGCGGCACAACCGCCGCACCAGCTGCCACCAGAACAGGATGCCTTCTACTACCACCACAATAACAGTAGAACCAGAACAAGCCCTTCTAGCCCTCATCATCATCAGCCAGGGTAACACAAGCAAAGTGAACACTATGGCAAGCAACCAAGCAACCATATCATAACATCACCCCCTTTTGTTTGGTCGCTGCCAAGTGTGAGATTGGCACAAGCTTGGGATCGTTCCCCAGCCAAGTGTGAGGCTGGCAACCTTGTGAAGCACCTTGCTCGCCAGCTGTGTGTGAGACCAGCACCACCTGAGAAGAGATTCACATCTACCAAAATTAAAGACTGTGATGTGAGACCAGTCAACAAGAGTAGCTGTAGTCAGAAGAGAATCACCTCTACCAAAATTTAAGGCTGTGGTGTGAGACCGGCCAATGAAACCCCTGATAAGAAGCAAAATATTCTTAAGTCCTCCTACATCAAGTCAATAATACAAAATGTATTTAGCGTTGTCTCAAATTTTCAGTCCCTTCTCGTTATCAGTTATTTTTCCCTGCATGAAGACACTACACATAAATACTATCCTTAATTGTCCTCTATTTAATATAATTTGATTATGATTGGACACTCTAGCACCAACATAATTAAAGATATTCAATACGGGTGGATGGGACTCGTTAGCCTTGGTCGGCAACTCATCTAGGGGAGACAACCTTTTACAAATCCGGGTGGATGGGACTCGTCAGCCTTGGTTGGCAACCTGTCTAGGGGAGTAAACCTGATACAAATCCGTACTGCTTACCTAAGGGTAAGGCAGGTTAGTGGATGGATTAGCCAAACACCACTGTAGAAAAATAGTGCTAACAAGATACACAGAGGGCCTCGGAGTCGGACGGATCCAAAATTGAGTGGTCAATCATGTAAGTCCTTCACTAAACTGGCTCGGGTTGTCCCTCTCACAGGGAATAGGTCCGCTTGGGGGCATTCTGTGTATGGCCACCCTCGTAAGGGGAGTAAGGCGTCCGGCAATAGATAGATAGATAGATAGAATAGCATGAGTTCACTGTGAATAACAACATCCATCATGAACATCTCGTATTCTAGTGATTTTCGACCATAAAATATTTACTGTTCCCTATCATCGTATTATTAACACTCAGGCCACGGGGCCCATAATATGTCGGGCGAGAGAACCATGGCCACCCCTGCGGGGCCCGACAATATCCGGTCGGGATTTTGAGCACATTATCGGCTCTGAGAGAGAGTCCACGCGTTGGGAGGACGATAGGCGGACTCTTACCGTTCGGCATGGCCCTCGCGCCGCGACTGACGTAATATCTCTGCACCATTCCACACCCTCGGTCTCGCGAGACAAGGAAAAAACGCAGGAATTTACCGTATTTTAGGGTTTTTGCCCTCGTGTTGCGCAATTGTTGCAAAAGAACCCGTGGTCGTACAAGGATGATTCAGGTGTCATTGGAAAGCTCTATTATCGACCTTTCACGGATACACAATTGTATTACGCTCTGGCTCTTGTTTATGCATGAAAAAGAGCATGGAATGAAGCTCGTTTAGGGTAAATATGCCCGCCTGCCAGGTAGTAGAAGTTACAAACATCCCCGTTTGACAGGGGTTAAGAGTCGGGCTGAAACGAAAACGAACTTGTCTAGTATACAGGCAAGCTAAGCTATTGTATTTATAAGTGTCTGTGAACTACCATCAAAGTATTCGTAGGCACCATTTCCATGTATTCTGATTGAATATAAATGTTGTATTTATATCATTGTACTTATATGTAATCTTTGATTGAGTCTAACAACTTATGAGACTATTTACTTTCATAACTTTCATCACGCTATACGTGCATATATTTAGCTCACAACATCATTCCCATGTGGTAGAGGAAAAATAAGATTATGTCCCACGCTAGCTACGGGACATAAGTGTGCCAAACCCAACCTCTGAAATGGCTGCTCTTGCCTTGATGGTTGTCTTGGGGTATTTGGGGTGGTTTTATTCTCGCAGGGAACTGGAGACTTATTTACAAGTAACTTTACCCCATTTTCATCATGTCTGTGTCTGTCTGTCTCGCTCTCTCTTTCTCTTTAGAGTATGTATATGTGTTATGCCAACAATTAAATAGCTTCTATCTCTACCTCACCAGCTACTAGGACACAGAAACCGAAATAGGAGAGGCCCAGAGAGCCTTTCGCATGCGGAACATCTCTCGCGCCAATCACCACCAAAACATCATGCCTTTGATAACCAAAACCACAGCAGCGTCAGAGCAAGCCCCTCTAGCTCTCAACACCTACCAACTGAACAATGCAGAAGGACTAGACACTATGTGCATCAAACAAGCAACCTGTATCAAGATATTCCCTTACAATATTTGATCACTGGTATGTGTGATACTAGCTTCGCTAAGTTTAATACTAGTACTATCAGGTCCACTACTGACCACCCTGCTAGGTGTGATATTAGCCCTGCTAAGTTTGATACTAGCCCTGCTAATTTTGATACTAGCTCTGTTAAGTTTGATAATGGCCTTGCTAAGTTTGATACTAGTCCTTCTAAGTGTGATACTAGCTCTGTCAGAACTAAGACTGACCCTGCCAGGTGTACTGGCAATAAGTCATGTGTGACATCGACAAAAGTATAGTCTGTGGTACCCGTGAGGCATGAAGCTCACACACCGGGTCATCGACCGGATACACTAGAGCAAAGACTCACCTCTACACCCCCTTTAGCATTTGATGTGATACCTGGCACAGCCTATGGTTCTAGACCTGGGACCAGCGAGGAGAAGAGAAAACACTCTGATGACTTCCCAGTCCATAATTCGAGGCCTGGCAGATCGAAACCTGATGATATACAAAGACCTAGGACCCCATCAACAACACGAAGCGAAAAATCCTTAAGTCCCCCCTCAAAAAGTCACTAATATATATATCAAGTAGTGCATCTATAACTTTTAGAGCCCTTGCTTGCCTTCAAGTATTTCTCCCTTCAAGAATACACAATACACAGCCTTGATATCCTCTATTGAATACTTTATTTTTACGATTGGAAATCTGGTATCAATGTTAATAAAGACATCAATACCAGGAATTTCACTCTGATATATATACAAAACCCATCACATACACGTTATACTTAGTGACTTCCATATAGATATTTTTATCTTACTAACTGTTGGTCATTCTTTTTTCGGAACTTCGGTGAGACATTCTATATTGCGTTAGACATATCGAAAGCCTTCTATAGAATCTAATTGCTAAGCTACCTTCCTTCAGTTTTTTACCACACTCTCTGTGTCTTTATCTCTAATTTCCTTTCCGGCCATTTCATAACTGCGGTTATAGATGGCCATCGCTCATGCTCTTCCACAGGACTTTCCTTTGTTCTTCAATAATACACAAATCAACCCTTCATCTTCTTTCAGTATTTTTGGCATTTCTTTTTCTCCCAACTTTTCTTGGAAAGGTAATAATACCACTCTTGCTAAAACAGCTTCCCAGAAGTTAGGTGTGCTCAACCGTCTTTGTGGGTTTGTTACCTCCGCAGAGCTTCTTGCTCTGTATAGGGACATAGTGCACCCATGTAATAAATATTTTTCACATGTGTAGAGGGGTTTCACCCATACCGCACTTCTCGAATGGGTAGAGTCAAAAGCATTTCGCCTCATCAACTCACTTCCTCTTACTAGTTCCCTACAATCTCTTTCTACACACCACAATGTTACATCTCTTTCAGTCTTCTATCGCTATTACAATAATCAGTGTTTTTCAGAGCTTTCACGGTGTATACCTCCTCCCTTACAACGAATGCGAGGCACCCGCCTTTCAACACAGTGCCACTCCTAATCAGTCCAAGTCTCAACCCATTAATTAGCAAATTTCCTCAGTCTTTCTTCTACTCAACTAGTGAACTCTACAATGTTCTCCCTCCATCAATCTTTCCTTCATCCGATGACTTAGACAGCTTTACACTTCAGGTATCTAGGCATTTCGACCCAAACGCCCCTGGAATTTTGTTCTCTGTAACTATTTCGGCTCGGGGTAGACACTCATTACAGACAGCCTGCCTTTTGTCTCCTTCACACACAATTTTTTTTTATATACTGTATATATATATATATATATATTTTTTTTTTCTATGTGAAAGAGGGAGACAAAAGACATAACTGCCTGCAGCGAGTGCCTCCCCCAGTTTTCAAAGAGTGACAGGGCCGAAGTCAAGGGACGTTCGAGATAAAATGCCTGGACACACGGAGTTTGAAGCAATTTAAGTCATAGGAAGAGGGAAAGACTGATTCTGGGAGAGAGTTCCAGAGCTCAGCAGTTGAATAGAAGAAAGTCTGAGAATAGCGTTTCACTCTTGGGTTGGAGAGTTGCACAGAGTAGGGGTGGGATAGTGTTGCAAGGCTGGTACTATGTACCCTACATAGAGGAGGTGGTATACACTGGGAAAGCTCCGAAGAACACTGATTATTGTAGTAGCGATAGAATAGTGAGAGAGATGCAACATTGCGGCGAAGAGAGAGAGATTGCAGAGAATTGGTGAGTGGACGGGAGTTAATGATACGAAAGGCTTTCCTTTCTACTTTATCTAGGAGTGCGATGTGAGAGGATCCTCCCCACACATGTGAACATTACTCAATAAAAGGACGCACTGTGCCCCTGTACAGAGCAAGTAGCTGCGCAGGGGTAAAGAACCCCTTGAGGCGGTTGAACACACCCAGCTTATATATATATATATATATATATATATAGAGAGAGAGAGAGATAAACACACACCTTCGACCGGCTAGATTTTCAACTGTCCCAGTGCTATTTGTACTCATGTTATTGTATCTATAAGTAACACCCCGTTCTTAACATTAATTATCAATTACAAACCCCAATGTACTTGAATACACTAATGAAAGCATATGGTCCTCCCGGGATTCGAACTTGGGACACCACACCCATAACACAAGCACCTATACCATTACACCACCAACACCTTGGTGAAAACCTTGTTAACTTTAATGCTTCCAAAACCCAATTTCTCCATCTATCTACCCGTCAGGATCTCCCAGCGGACTATCCCTTATTCTTCAACAATACAAAAATCAACCCTTCATCTTCTCTCAATATTCTTGGTGTCTCTTTTTCTTCTGCTCTCATTTGGAAGGACCATATTACCAGTCTTGCTAAGGCAGCCTCCCAGAAGCTGGGTGTGCTCAACCGTCTTAGGGGGTTCTTTTCCCCTGCACAGCTTCTTGCTCTGTACAGGGGCATAGTGCGCCCTTGTATTGAGTATTGTTCACATGTGTGGGGAGGTTCCTCTCACACCGCTCTCCTAGACAAAGTTGAAAGGAAGGCCTTTCGTATCATTAACTCCCGTCCACTCACCAACTCTCTGCAGTCTCTCTCTCTCCGCCGCAATGTTGCATCTCTCTCGCTATTCTATCGCTACTATAATAATCAGTGTTCCTCAGAGCTATCCCAGTGCATACCACCTCCTTTACGTAGGGCACGTGGTACCCGTCTTGCAACTCAATCCCACCCCTACTCTGTGCAACTCTCCAACCCAAGAGTGAAACGTTACTCTCAAACTTTCTTCTACTCAACAGCTGAGCTCTGGAACTCTCTCCCAGAATCAGTCTTTCCCTCTTCCTATGACTTAAATTGCTTCAAACTCCGTGTGTCCAGGCATTTTGGCTCGAACGTCCCTTGATTTTGGCCCTGTCACTCTTTCAACTATGGGGGAGGCACTCGCTATAGGCAGTTATGCCTTTTGCCTCCCTCAATCACATAGGAAAAAAACACAAAAAAACACACAGTTAAAGGTTGAGTACAAGATCACAATTAATATCCATTTTCGAATTTTGGATATCAATCTAATCATGTACTCAGATACAACTGCATCATGGAAGGCGTAATGTTTTAGTGAGAGGAAAGTAATGGCAAACGCAATATACACACTTAAACTATACATTGGTTTGTTAATTTCTGTAATTTACGATGGTCATTAATTTATATATAAATCGCTTAATTTGATTATACAGTATGTGCAGGGAACCCTGGGTCAGCTGGAAATCTTGTCAACTGTATAATCACCTGCACTTATACAGTACCTTGCACACTGCTGTATGATGAACTCAAGACTGTGAACACTGAATGGTGTTAACACTGATTATGTGCACACAAGAAAGTTTCCAAGTGTTGCAATAGTCGGTCAAAATCGTTCATTATAATCTGTACCACTCTTCACTTCAAGAGATTGTACGTACAGTACAGTACTCATACACAAATACCCACTCTCCTCTTTTTCTCTCGCTCTCACTCATACTCTCTCTCTCTCACTACCAGGGACGACGATCGAGGACAGAGAGGACCGAGGACCACCAGAGATGATGATCGAGGACAGCGAGGACCGAGTACCATCAGGGACAATGATCGAGGACAGCGATGAACGAGGACAACCAGGGACGAGGATCGAGGACCGAGGTCAGACACGTACATAAATGTAGATCCGACCAGAACCAAAAAATTGATTAAAGAGCGTTCCGTGAATTCTAAATAAAAAACTTTAAAGGTTTACTATGCAAACGCTCGTAGCATACGCAATACATTTTCAGATTTAGAGGAACTAGTGTATACAGAAAATTAAGATGTTATTGGCATAACAGAATCTTGACTCAATACAGAAGACAGAGACTTTTTAGCAGAGTATTCACTTCCCGGTTATGTAATGTTTGAGAAAAGCCGAATAAATAAAAATGGAATGTGGCGTTTTACTTTTTATCAAAGAAAGTTTTAACCCGACCCTTTTGTCAAAGCCTCAAATTGTGAACGTCGACACATCCTTTGTGCTAATAAGGAATAATAAAGGTACAAAAATAATACTTGCATTAATATATACAGACCTCCAACTCAATCAGTGCAAACTGACCGAGAAATTTATGAGCATATTGCAGACGTAAGTAACTCGCAAGATACCGTAATTTTTGGCGACAAAGAGAGTTCGTTATATTAATTTGTTAGATCTCCAACCTGTGGAAATAATGTCCTTGACCTTGTACTTTCAACAAAAGAAGAATTGATAGAGAATTTGAATGTCAGTGATGAATTCAGTAACAGCGACCATCGTACGATAACTTTCAGTTTAAAATATACTAGTAACGCACCAAATAGCAGCATCGAGAAAGTCCCTAATTTCAAGAAAGCAAACTTTCGTAAACTTGGAGCAATGTTTAAAGAAACTGACTGGAGATTTCTAATTATCAATAACAACATAAATACATCTTGGGAATCATTTGCAAACACTTACCTAAAGGCAGTGCAAGACTGCATACCATCGAAAATAAGGCATACAGGCCATTATGATAAGCCCAAATGGTGGAATAAAGAGATTTCAGACTGTTTGCTTGCTAAAAAGTTTGCTAATGATAGATTAAAATCCTCACAAAATGACGAAGAACGGGTGAAATTTGTAGAACTACAACGCGAAGCCAAAAAGTTAATTAAGCAAAGTAAAAAGACCCTGGAGTTACATGTTGCGAATCAAAGTAAAACAAACCCAAAATAATTCTATAGTTATATCAGAAAGAAGAAAGTAGTTACTTTAACTGTTGGAACGTTATTCGATGAAAATGGAAAATACAGCAAAGACGAAGTACAAATGAGTAATGTCCTCAATACCTTCTTTGCATCAGTTTTTACTACAGAAGACCTCAGTGATATCCCTACAGCATCGGTGGTTCCGATAGATCATTCTGATGTTCTAAGCAATATCACCATTACAGAGAGAGGAGTATTGAAATGTTTAGCTAAACTCAAGGTAAATAAATCGCCTGGACCTGATACAATCTCACCTAGAGTTCTAAAGGAAGCTAAGCATGATTTCTCCAAACCACTGACATTGCTATTCAATAAATCCTTGCAGTCTGGAACTATGCCTGATCAGTGGAAGCTAGCCAACGTAACACCGATATTAAAAAAGGCAGCAAATCCCTACCGAGTAACTATCGTCCAATTAGCTTAACCCTCAGTTGTATGTAAAATACTAGAAACACTCATAAGAGACAGATTCGTAAATCACTTAGAAGGAAAATAACATATTTAAAGATACTCAACACGGCTTTCGTAAATAAAGTTTCTGCTTAACAATTTAACCTCTTAGACTTAGTCCACGATATATACCTTGATTTTCAAAAGGCCTTTGACAAAGTTCCCCACAAACGTTTACTGCTAAAATTAAAAGCGCATGGAATACAAGACGGTGTGTTGAAATGGATAGAAAATTGGCTCAGCGACAGAAAGCAAGGAGTAGTCATAAATGGTAAGGCATCTAAATTAACCAATATAAGTAGCGGGGTACCTCAGGGGTCGGTACTAGGACCAATTCTCTTTCTAAAATATATCAACGACATAGATGAGGGTCTCACCTGTACAATCTCAAAGTTTGCTGACGATACAACAATTGCAAACAGCGTACTCTCAATAGAACAAGTTGACAATATGCTAAACAATCTAGATAAGTTGTCATGTTGGACCCAAATTTGGCAAATGAGTTTCAATGCGGATAAATGTAAAGTACTACACATCGGATACCGAAATGAGAAAGCAACTATGCAATGAATGGCACTCGGCTTAAGACTGTAGACAGAGAAACCGTTTTGGGAGTAACAATATCGAGTAACCTAAAACCGAGTCAACAATGTTCAGAAATTGTTAAGAAGGCAAACAAAATAATTGGCTTTATAGGCAGGTCATTTGAGCATAAATCCAAAGAAGTTATCCTAACTCTTTACAATTCCTTAGTCCGCCCTCTTCTAGAATACTGCGTTCAGTCCTGGTGCCCTTATTACCAAAAAGATATAAACAAGCTAGAACAAGTTCAACGTAAAGTTACCAAAATGATACCTAGCCTAAGAAACAAACCATACGAGGAGCGAGGAGCGTCTTAGAAAATTAAATATATTTCCTTTAACCCAGCACAGATTAAGAGGCGACTTAATTCAAGGGTTCAAAATCATCAAAGGCATCAACAATATGAACTGTAGCAAGTACTTCACTATCGACCAGTCTAATTACACGCAGGGAAACGGTTGCAAAATTATTGGTAAATCTTTTAACTCGCACGAATCTAAGAATTTCTTCTTCAATCGAGTTGTCAATTTGTGGAATGGGCTTCCCCGAGGCGAGGCATTACAGACTGCAGCACTGTTGATTCATTTAAACATCGCCTAGAAAAATATCTTACATTAAACCCGCGACTAACTGCATTTGTAAATTAATAACTTTATTTTATTCCCTTTTCAGATTCATCAAAGTATTATTGCGTTTATATGTTGCTAAGACGTTACTCTCTTGTTCTCAGATATACGAAAGATCCTTATAACTGTGTTATGTTACTAACCCATCTGTTCCCTACTAACTTCCTACTACTGCCACGGACATTAGTTCCAGGGCAGTGGTTTCCTTTCCAATGTTCCCTTACCCACTCTAAACTACTGTTTCGACACTTGATCCGCAGTGTTTTGGAGGACAAGCAGCCTAGAGGGGTCACTAGACCTGTTGTTGCTTGATTTCCTTTGTACTCCTTTGTACTCTCACTCTTACTCTCTCTCTGTCTCTCGTCACGTAAACAAAGATAAAAACAGACAGCAAACACTCACAGACAAGCTCATTATCATAGCAAGCAAACACTGACAGTCGACCAATACACTCACACGCACGCACACACACACACACACACACACTCTCTCTGTCTCTCTCTCTCTCTCCACTTGTCCTCCATATTCGTTCTCTATATTTTCGGTGTTAACTATATCCCCCCCCCCTCTCTCTCTCTCTCTCTCTCTCTCTCTCTCTCTCTCTCTCTCTCTCTCTCTCTCTCTCTCTCTCTCACACAAACACACACCCACATCCACATTCGGTGGATAGAAGGATGATAATTGGGGAGATAAGGAAAGATAGATAAGAAGGAGTAGGAAGGAGGGAAGAGGTAGAACGAAGAGGGAGAGATGAGGAGAGGAAAAAGAACAGACATAAATTATAAAGGATGGAAATAAAGAAGAGGGAGGAAGATAACATTACTGTCCTGAGCGTGTAGATAGAGTAGCTAGAATAAAGGGGAGGCGAGAGAGAAGGAAAGGAAACAATAAAGTACGGAGAGAAAAGGAAGGAACAATGGATGAACAATTGAGCTGGACACATTATGTTAGAGGCATTGCTAAGAATGCCTCTAAAAAACTGGGACTCCTGTACAGAGTTCGAGAATTCTTCACTGACGAGCAGTTGGCCGTGATATATAAAAGTCATGTGCGTTCTCAGATGGATTACTGTTCACCTCTGTGGGGTGGAAGTGGAGTGGTTGCATTGAGGCAGTTGGACAAAATTCAAAATAAAGCTATTAGATTAATCAATAACCCTGCAATCACACAGGACCTTCCTACATTATCCATACGAAGAAACGTTGCATCCCTTGCATTATTCTACAGATATTTTCACAGCAATTGTTCCGAGGAACTTGCTTCAATTGTGCCGCCTCTCCACATCTTTCCCCGTAGAACTAGGGCAGCTGAGAGCGCCCATGAATTTACACTTTCTCCTCCACAATGCAGGACTTCTGCTTATCAGAATTCATTTATCCCCAGAGCTACTACTCTTTGGAATTCACTTCCCTCGAATTGCTTTCCACAAACTTACAATCTACAAATGTTTAAATCCAGTTGTTACAAACATTTTATGAATGGAGGATGCCTTTAGGCACATGGACCTTTTTGTTTTATCTGTGTTTTTCCTTCCTCTGTTCATTGTCTCTTAAAAAAAAAAAAAAAAAAAAAAAGAAGAAAAAAAAAAGAAAAAAAAAAAAAAGAGGGTTAGATAGAAGGAATCATTTAAGAATGAAAGAGGAAGGAACGAGGAATGGAAAACTAGAAGAGGAAGGAATGAAGGATAAAAGAGAAAGAACAGAGGCATGGAAGGATGGGAGAGGATGAAAAGATGAAAAGGGAAGAGAGATGGAAAAGAAGGAAAGAAGGGTGGAAAAGGAAGGCAAGAGGGAAGGTGAGAAGGATGGAAGATGAAGGAAAGACGGATGGAGGAGGAAGGGAAGAAGGAAGGTGAGAAGGATGGAAGATGAAGGAAAGACGGAAGGTGAGAAGGGTGGAAGAGGAAGGAAAGAAAGGAAAGAGATAATTAATTGTAAATGGAAGAGTGCAAGAGGAAAGAGGAATGGAAGTGAATGAAAAGAGAACAAAACGAGCTAGAAAGATGGAAAGAGGGAGGAAGAGAACTGGAAAGAAACAGCGAATGAAGTAAAAGGTATTACAAGAAGGTACGATGGAAGAGACGGAAAGAGAATGGAGAGAGGTATAGAGAGAAGGAAGGATAGAAGGGTGGAAAGTAGAAAGAGAGACGGAAGGAAAAGGGGTGGAAGGAAGGACAGGGATGGAGAGAAATATATAGAGAAGGAAGAAAGAGGGATGGAAGGAGGATAGGAAGAAGTAGAGAGAGAAGGAATGTAGAAGGATGGAAATATATACATAGAGAGAAAGCAAGAAGAGGGATGGAAGGATGAAAGAGTCTGGAAAGAGGTATAGAGTTGTGGATGGAAAGAGAGATGGAGGGTATGAATCACAGCACTATAACCTTTCTCGTCCTTCACGGCTCAATGATGTAAGGCCGCCACCTGTCTCTCTACATATGCCTCTTTATTTACCCTTCTGTTTATCCTTCTATCTGTCTATCATTGTCTGTCTAAAATACTGCCCACCCATACACTTTTCAAGTGAAATTCGTACATTTGTCGGTATGTATAAATCAACGACTAATGCAAATATAAATGAAGTAAGAGAAAAGGAAAAAGGTATAATGAATCACGGAATCGTTCATGGTTAAATAATGTAAAGCCGCCTCTAGAAGAAGAATCTCAGTCAAATGAATTTTGAATATATATATATATATATATATATATATATATATATATATATATATATATATATATATATTTATGTTTATTGGATGACAAATATAGCTGACAGGGCTAGGATTCGAACCGTACAGGCAGGAGGTCCAGTCACTTAAGAACATAAGAACATAAGAAAATGGAAGTCTGCAAAAAGCCGATCGGCCCATACAAGGCAGATCCCTGTCACACCCAACCCCAATTACAAGGCCCAATTATAGACCCATCTCACTAATACCTTGAGTACTGACCCCACCAAAACGGTCAGAGATTAACACAAGATTACGGGGGTCTGCTGAGCGCCGATTGGCCCACACCTGGTAGATCCCCCTCACACCCAACCCATCTCGTCCATATGCCTATCCAATTTCATCTTAAAGCTCCCTATCGTTCTTGATCCCACTATATCACTTGGTAGCCTATTCCACCCATCTACAACTCTGTTACCAAACCAATATTTGCCTATATTTTTTCTGAAACGAAATTTATCTAATTTGAAACCATTTGTACGAGTTATTTCGCTATCGCTGAGATTTAGTACATTTTTCATGTCTCCTTTTTTAATTCCACTAACCCACTTGAATACCTCTATCATGTCACCTCTAACTCTGCGTCTCTCTAACGAATGTAAGCCTAATTTCTTCAACCTTTCTTCATACGGAAGATTTCTAATATTTTGGATCATTTTTGTCATTCTACGTTGTACTCTCTCCAATGAATGTATGTCCATTCTGTAATAAGGACACCAAAATTTAACAGCATAATCCACTTACACCATCATGATAGTTAAAAGAAGGAATTTGATACTTCTACCGGTATTTCTTTCCAACTCGACTCTGATGGGGGGACAGACAGTCTTTTAATCGAAATCCGGCTGCTCTCAGCATGACAAGTTGTATATTGGATGACAAGTATAGCTGACAGGGCTAGGATTCGAACCGTATAGGCAGGAGGTCCAGTCACCTACACCATCACGAGAGTTAAACGAAGGAATTTTATACTTCTACCAGTATTCCTTCCCAACTCGACTCTGATGGAGGACAGGCAGTCTTTTAATCGAAATCCGGCTGCCCTAAGCATGACAAGTTGTTTATTGGATGACAAATTCCTTCTTTTAACTCTCGTGATGGTGTAGGTGACTATACCTCCTGCCTGTACGTACGGTTCGAATCCTAGCCCTGTCAGCTATATTTTCATCCAATAAACAACTTGTCATGCTTAGGGCAGCCGGATTTCAATTAAAAGACTGTCTGTCCCCCTATCAGAGTCGAGTTGGGAAGGAATACTGGTAGAAGTATCAAATTCCTTCTTTTAACTCTCGTGATGGTGTAGGTGACTGGACCTCCTGCCTGTACGGTTCGAATCCTAGCCCTGTCAGCTATATATATATATATATATATATATATATATATATATATATATATATATATATATACCGGTATATATATATATATATATATATACAGTATATATATTATGCTATTATTCTTAGGCTAGGGTCTACTGCATGCTTAGTTGGATAACACAAACATATGGTAACAGGAATATACAATGGGTTTTATTAATGCAGAAGAAGATAAATGGGCGAATATATAAATACGAAAATACACAGCAATAAAATGCAATATGGAGTCCTCAAGGCTTCATGTGTATTACTGGACTTCTATGTCGCCGTCAATACCATCAACTCATTCTTATTAGTAAAGGTTAACATAAGCAAGTATCGTACAAGTAGGCAAAATCGTTAATTCATCAAGTATGTGCAAGTAATTAATAAATAAAATCAATGAGACTATTAACACACTAAGCATAAACAACGCAAGCAATTCACTATGTATAAGCAAGTAACTCGTCAACGTGAATTTGATAACAATGAGCAGCTGGTCTCTTGTGGTAATAGTAAGGCATTCTTATGCAATGCTTAGTTCGTTAAATTGTGCGTTATGCGACAGGCAATATTACTTTTGTATTCCTCAGAACTCTATTTGTAAATTCTCTTTGAGCCTTTGGTTTGGGGCATTTATTCATCAAATCTAGGCTCTTATTTCATGTTGCAAACTGCTAACATCCGTTGCTGAGGCATCGACGGATCCTAACTAACTTGGTAATTACAAATAGTTATAAGCAAAGCTAAGCTAAATCTAAGTTAATTAAACTCCTGATGACTAGCTCATCAATCTTGTGACCATGTGGAAAGCGAGTTCTCTAGCGACTATAGTGTTTCTAGGTCTTTCTGGGCAAGACTCTGAGTTATTATTGTGAAATCATTTAACTATCTGTTTTCAATGACATGTATCCTGAGTAATGACTCCCTTCTCCATGTACAAAGGAGTACAAAGGAAATCAAGCAACAACAGTCTAGTGACCCTTCTAGGTTGCTTGTCCTTCAAAACACTGAGGATCAAGTGTCCAAACAGTGGTTTAGAGTGGGTAAGGGAACATTGGAAAGGGAATTACTGCCCTGGAACTAATGTCCGTGGCAGGATTAGGAAGTTAGTAGAGGACAGATGGGTTAGTAACTGAGGGGGGGATAAAATAAAGTTATTCATTTACAAACGCAGTCAGTCGCGGGTTTGATGCGAGATATTTGTCTAGGCGGAGTTTAAATGAATCAACGGTGATGCAGTCTATAACGTTTCGGGGAAACCCATTCCACAAGTTGACAACTCGATTGAAGAAGAAATTCTTAGATTTGTGCGAGTTGTGGAAAGTAACGAGCCTTATCAAGATATCTATCAGTACTGCTAAAAGTACTCTATCGACCATTTAACGGCCCTATAGTTTTCTATTACAACTGCAACAAAGGTGATGGGGCTGGTCTTCCTGGACCAGGGCGTCTCGGCAGCTTATCACCTCGGTGTCGGCTGTGCCTTCGTCTCAGCTTTGCAGTAAGGCCACACTAGACAGAAGGTCTTCCTATCAGGGGCGTTGTCAAGGGCGACCACAGTTAGTGGGGTCGAGCGCCTCAGTCGCTGGCCTGGCTCTCGTCTCTCAGGACCTTTAGTAGTTTGGTCTCCCAGTGGGTGTTCAATTCAATGAAGTAGGCGTTGGGGGCACCAAGGGTGTGGCGTTGAATTAGTGCCTATAGCTTCAGGGCAGTTAATGGTCGGAGGAAGCTGCAGCAGTGGCTGGGGGAGGCTTGAGGGTTCTTTCAGTTTTGCCTCTATGGGAGCTTTCCACCGATACTGCTGGTGCTACTGCAAAAGGGGTTTTAGGCTGCGAGGAGAGGAGGGGAACCGAGTTCAAAGGAACAGCGGTGACTGTATGCTGAGGGGTGGGTTAGGGGTCCTTATAAGGCTGGCTGGAAGACCAAGGTGTCCACCACCAGTCAATCAGCATGCTTCCAGGTTTGCCAGACCTGACTCCTGATCTTCCAACTTGGTTGATGCTTTGATGATCTCTTGTGACTGGGTTTCTTTCATTTACAATCTTGGGTCTGCCAATAGGGTAGCAGCCCAATAGAGCATCTCTTACAATCCTGTAGCCAGCCAGCATATTTTGGAGAGCCTTTCCCCAGTCAATGGGAGAGCGTGGTTGTAGGGTAGGCTTCGCCCCCTTGTGGGGACGGGTGGAGGAGGAATCCGAGGTGTCTATTGGCCATTTTATTAAACCATGGTAAGAGCTTTTCCTACGACCTTTCCCGACCAGATTGACCCTTATACAGATAAGCGATAAGGGTCAATCTGGTCGGGAAAGGTCGTAGGGAAAGCTCTTACCATGTATTAATAAAATGGCCCTATGTCTATGTGGGCAACCATGGGTGGCTTGGATTTCATAAGACTGGGGAGGGGTAACTTGCTTGCTTGTTCCTTCTGGGGATGCTTGTAAATCTTAGGCAACTTCCCAACAATGTATACTAATAATAATTGTAGGAGTAAAAAAGGAAGAAATACAGGCACTACGAGTTCCACCAAATTGGATCAACCAGCGACTTGGATTAGAAGTTGCAGATCATGATCTCTGGTGCAGATGTAACGTTACAAGCCTCACCCAGTTTCTTGTGAGTGCACCTCTGTCACACACTATAGGCTGCTCACTATCCTGCAAATTCTCTCGAACAATCTGGAGGTGCGCACCTGCAGCCTAATTGTTGCTCGTGAAGCTTCAAAACAAAATATCTTAATAACCAACAGCTTCCCGCTATGAAATTTCACCAAGAGCTGCTCTGCCTGGATGTTATTAAGGAGAAAATAGTGTAAACACGGGCAACATTGTGAAGAAAGTATGGAAAAGAAAAAAATGTCATTCTAAAAGCACCTGGGAGACACCAACCAATCAGGACGCAGTGCCAGAGAGGGTGCCAGGTATATAAGCTGACGCTGACAAGCCAGAGCACACCCGGTCACCAGGGCCAGACCAGATAACAAATCTAGGTTTACCGTTCCCCAGATCCAATACTCCGGTGCAGTAAAAACTGGATGAGGTGGTGACATAAGCAGGGGAGTCAAGCCTAGGAGTGCAGTACAGAAGGCAGCGACAATTAAAACTTGCGGTTTCATCTCCGACCCAGAGCTTGCAGCCAGGTATCCACTGGCCTATGAATACCTGTCAGTGGTGCATGCCTTTTCTATGGCATTGCAAAAGGAGAAGGGTGGAGATGCTACTGTATACACCGAGAGTGAGCTGAATAGTATAACATACCCCTGCTACCTAGCTGAAATAAGTATAATCGATGGTGCCAGACCAAGCGAGCTGCAGCCATACTAAAAATGAGAAGCTAAGTGCACAGGTGGTGACTACAATTTGCTGCAGTAATTTTTTTAAGGATCCTAGGGTTCATAAACTATTAAGAAAGGAGAAAGTAATTAGATGACCTTTTAATTCAATCGAGGTTAGCTTAGCCTCCTTTATAAAGAGAGAGATAATTATATAGACATTTCAGAAAGCATCATAGCCTAATTTGAGAAGAAAATAATGCTGTATTATTGAGCTTTACTTTTAGTAATACATTTTTAAGAAGACATCATGGTGTTGAAAGCCTAATTGAATATTTTAACCAAGGCGACTCAAACCTTAACCCTTCCTCCCCGGGTGTCATTTTAACATGACACCACGAAATAAGGGCTGGTACCCGGGTGTCCTTACCTGGTCAGAAAGCTTGAAAGCCTATTCAGCTTGGTCTGAACGCCGTGCGTCCGACGCATTTAAACAAAGCCGATCGTTGCGTCACCGCACCTCCGAAAACAAGATGGAGAAGACTCGTTTGTTATTGTACGTCTGTATGTCGTTGTTTCAGTAGTGAAAAGATCGTCGTATTGCTAACATCGCCTGAAAATGCTCTTCACTAAAATCGTCATCACAACTGAACCAGTTGACTTAGAGAGCTCTACTCAATGCCAGTCTACATATTGGAAACCGCACTACAATTATAGATGCGTGGGAAATTTCTAGCAGTTAAAATTAACCAAAATACGGTAGCCTAGGCCTAGACGTTTTTCGGCCAGATCGCCCGGGTAGCCCACCCTGTCCTTTGGAGATACAGCCCGGGCCAGGAGGGTTAAATGAACATTGAAGATATTTTGTAACTAGTTTCAAAGTACAGTAAGATGATACGTCTGTTGCATACATGTGTGATGCAAGAACGAGCATTCACTGAGAGATTGGGTGTATTAGTAGATGTATTAGCATAAGATTATAGTGACATGTACATTTATTTGGTGTTTTGTGTTGTATAGGCAGTACTGTAATGCGACGGATGAGTGAATATTAAAAGTGAGAACATACACATTAATTTATTGTTTTGGTATGCTAGTAGGTGTTTGTGCATGTAGTAAGCATTTTGGTCACATTGGTTGTAACAAGCTTAACCCTTTTGGTGTGGCGGATTGTATAGGTAAGAATATGCCCCTAGAGGCTATTCTCCCACTAATTCCGCTCAAAATACGTCGCCCTAGCACCATATCCGTAGCCCTTAGCGAATTAGAAAGAGCTCCAATGAAAATGATGGGCCAAACTCTCCCTATAGCATCCCTACCTCCTCACACTGCTGAGGAAAACTGATAAATACATTGCTGGTTTCGTCGCTAACTAGACGACCACCCACATTGCACTCTCGAGGGAATGTATTCTATTTTTTGATAATTTTCATTCTCAATAACTCTATGATAGTTACCATTATTATATCACGTTTTGTGTTTACAAGACAGTATGAGCAGTTGAAATAAAAATAAATGAACCTCATTTTCGTACCTGGTATAATAGCTATCACAATTACATCAAAAAGTGGCTCGGTTTTCATTGATTTTCAGATTCTAAAACACCTCTTCTTTGGACGCACACCTTTCCTCAACCAATGCACTAAACACACTGAAATAAGTATGGCTGGCAAGCTAGAACTTCCTTGAAGCGTCTGGCAACAAGCGGGGCGGGTTGGTGCAACCAACTCACACATGACCTCACACAAGAACATTAGTGATAACTGGATGACCCTAATTGGGGCTTAAGGATATACAGCCTAAAATATAACATTCTATTACTTCTATTGTGTACTCACATAACTGAATGGATTTATGAGACTACATTTTGTGAATGCCAACATATTATTGCCCAATTTGATCACTCGTCCCAATTCAACATCTCAGACATTAAGGATTGGGGAATCCCCTAAATTATCTCATGACTCTAGTTCTACATCTTAACATCTTGTTTACTCAAACATGTCTTACAGGAATTTGGTTTACTGTATTCAGTGGGTACCAATTTACTTATGGTGATTTAAACCATTGGTACCAATTCAACCATGCAACCAATTCGATCACTAGACCCAATCGAACATGTTCACATTTTACATATCTGTAGGCAAGTAATAGTAATTCCCCTAGTGAGACTACACAAGTGCCCCATCATGAACTTCAGTGAAATTTATCATCTGGGTGTATACTCGTGAAGATGGTGCGTGATGATTGTGATCAGATGGTGATGATGAGAGGTTAATGTGTGCTTGAGGCATGTCAGGTGCTGGAGTGGTGGCTGTGAAGGTGTGTGTGGGAGTGGGTTGGGGTTAATGTGTCTGTGTATGCAGACTTATTATGTGAGTGTGTGTGTGCATGTGTCGAGGGGTAGGGAGAGTAGTTAAATATGTGTGTTTGGAGTTAGTTTGTGTTGGGGGGAAAGGGTTGTTGATGTGTGTGTGGTAGGTGAATATATTTGTGTTTGTTTATATGTTTAGCTTGAATAGATTGTAAGCACCAATTGAGCAGGTCAATATACAGGGGAGGTATAACAGAGTCAACACTGTCTCCTTATCTTAAATCTTTGTTACTGCGTTCCCAGTCCTATTACACGTTATACTTAGGAACATATATAGGAACATTAATACTACTCTCATATAGGTTTAAGTAATATATTTGCAGTATAAATAATTATGTCAAATGTAATTTAGAAATCAACTTTACACCCATCTCAGTTCAGAAGTCATCACCGGCTCTTGTATCCCTGTGTCAGGTTGAAAACACTGTATACAGGCTGTCATTATTAGGTCATGTTTCAACACATACCCCAGTCACTAAGGTTTGAGTTAATAGGGAATTCACTTAACACTTGAGCAGCAGATTTCAAGGTATCAACATCGGTTATAGAAAGTTTTATTTTTCATACTTGGGAAGATAGACTCTGAAGATATATTTATACTTTGTTCATATGTACATCGTAATTACAACTCATACTTTTTTCCTGCATTCAAGTTTTGTTTCTGAATAAATATCCTGGCTGGTTATCCTGATTGTAATTTCTCACTACCAATACATATTTTAGTACAAGTATTTAAGTTCAAGAGATGGTGGATGGTGGTACAAGTATTTAAGTTAAAGAGATAGATGGTGGCAGCGAAATAATACATCTACCAGAGTCTAAATCTACTACCTATATAACCAACACCCTCCTCACCAGCATGGTTATGAAGAGGGTTATTAAGAAGGGCTATTTACAGTCCCTCCCTAATCTATAATTATAACTTAGTCTAGAGCGTAGGTGTGAGTTTCATTCTCTCAACTACCTTAACTCATTACTGTATTTCCTGTTTCAATGTCCCATTGTTCTCTCTATACTTAAGCCCCTGGCCAGAGGGTCCAGCCCGCCCATATAAAGTCCCAAATATGACAGTTCAAACCAGTTCACCCACAGGGCACACAATGCCCCCAATCTCACCCGACGTTGACGTTCTCGTAACTACTCCTCAAAATGTTCTGGACCACGGCCTGTCACTCTTACCATCAACTTTGTTCAATATTTGCGGCCTTTCCTCTAACTTTCCCTCTGTTGAACACCACCTCTCCTCCAACAAACATGATATAATTTTCCTCACCGAAATTGAGGTGTCTGAAACAACTGTCAGCAACCCTTTCTCTGTCTCCTCCTAATTTCTCTATCCAAAAGAGGTTGTTGTGTATGTGTGCACAACATATTAATTTGTTCTTGTGTTCCTGACTTTGATTCCTCGGGCTCAAACTTTCATGTCACTCTCAAATTTAATATTTCTGTGCTATCTATCTCTCCCCTGACTGACTTTCCCAAATACTTTGACTGTCTGAGTTCTAAAGTAGAACACATCCTATCAACCTCTCCTTTCTCAGAAATCTCCATTATCGGAGATTTCAATGTTCACCACTGTCAATGGCTCTCTTCTCATTTCACTACCAAACCTGCTGAACAGGCTTACATCTTCTCCATTCAAAATTACCTGGAGCAGTTAGTTCAGCACCCTACTCGTATCCCTGACTGCCTTTGAGATTGGCCCAACATCCTTGACTTCTATCCTCTAATCTTTCTGCTTACACCGTAAATCTTTTCTTTCCACTGGGCTCCTCCTATTATAGCCTTATAGCTGTTACCTCTCCTATCTCTCCAGAGTAGCCATCCTATCCTCTCAGCTGGCGGTGTTTGTGGCATTTCGGTGCTGCCGAGTGTTATTACCCCCTTTAGTACGTTGATATACTTATTTATTCAGTCTGGTTAAAAGTATGCAATTTTATTTGGCTTAGGAAAAACAATCAAGACTCAGGGAGCTGAACAAAATCTCTAGTAACTACTTTGAAGCATTGGAAGCTTAATTATTTCACTTTGGCTAACACTAACGATTTTTACTCAAAATGTTAATCGCAAATGGGTGGTTTGTGATCAACTGGCCAGTTTCGTGTATATTTACGGAAGGTGATGGCGGGCCAGTCAAAATTGACTAGCGGGTCAGGTCTGGCACGCGGGCCGTAGGTTGCTGACCCCTGTTATAAGCATTTCTTTTCCCATTACTTACTTCCAGATTGGTTTCCTTAACCTGTAAAATGCAAAAGCCTCACAGAAGGTTCTCCTGGTGCACTGGGATAGGCTTCGTGGAAGCATAATTTTCAAACACGTGCCGAAACCGCGGCAAATGAGGGATAAGTATGAAAATTGGGAGACAACTAGGACTAAGTGGGTACTCTGACTGTCACAATCTTCCACACGACTATCCCTTACTCTTCAACAACACACATTAATGCTTCATCTTTTCTCAATATTTTTGGTACTTCTTTTTTTGTCTGACTTTTCTTAGAAAGACCATATTAGCTTCGCAGGAGCTAGGTATGCTCAACAGTCTCTGTGTTTTTTTTACCCCCGCACAGCTTCTTACTCTGTGCAGAGGCAATTTGCATCCATGTATCGAGTACTGTTCCCATGAGTGTGGAGGTACCAATCATACTGCCCTTCTCGAACGGGTAGAGTGAAAAGCATTTTGTCTCATTAACTCACCTCCTCTTACTATTTCTCTACAATCTCTCTCTACATGCGGCAATGTTGTATCTACCTCTCTCTTCTATTGCTACTACAATAATCAGTGTTTTTTCAGAGCATTCTCAGCGTATATCTCCTCCCTTACGGAGAGGAGGTGGCACTCGCATTTCAACACATATCCATCCCTCTTCTGTCGAACTCTAACCCAAGAGTGAACAAATTTTCCCAGTCACTCTGGAACTCTCTTTCTCAATATATTTGAGATATCAGCCCTTTTTATAAGATGAGGAGGCGATTAGGGCTGCATAAACTACACCGTATGTATGGGTCTTTACTTGCTAGGGATAGGTATCAGAAAAATAGTCGAATAAGGTTTTACACGTTTTATTATTATTGTAGGTAATGTGGACCCAAATGGCCACAACAGAAATCGTAAACATGAATGGGTTAATCAGTGCGGGCAGTAACCGTCATCAATAATTATGCAACAGAATATGGCAATCAAGGAATGCACAGGTATAGTCTTCATTGAGTACCTGTCTCAAATAATAGAAACAATCAGACAAATTATATACACGAAATACAGAGAATATACAAGGATGATATTATGAATAATGAAAATGAGGCTCGATTGTGTGTGGTTGGAATGTCAGGGGGGATGCTAGCTGGGCTGTAATATGATGTAAG
>CM064572.1:28332942-28342942 GCA_032716605.1 Paralithodes platypus | reverse complement strand
AGAGTTCGCTTTATCAATTTGTTCGAACGCCAACCCGTGGTAATAACGTTCTTGACATTGTACTTGCAACAAAAGAAGAATTAATAGAGAATTTGAATGTTGGTGATGAATTCAGTAACAGCGACCATCGTACGATAACTTTCACTTTAAATTTTACTAGTAACGAACCAAATAGTAGCATCGAAAAAGTCCCTAATTTCAAGAAAGCAAACTTCCATAAACTTAGAGCTATGTTTAAAGAAACTGACTGGAGCTTTTTAATTAACAATAACGACATAAATACATCTTGGAAGTTATTCGAAACCACTTACCTAAAAGCAGTGCAAGACTGCATACCATCGAAAATACGGCGTCCAGGCCATAATAATAAGCCCAAATGGTGGAATAAAGATATTTCAAACTGCCTGCTTGCTAACAAATTTGCTAATGATAGATTAAAATCTTCACAAAATGACGAAGAATGGGTGAAATTTGTAGAGGTACGACGCAAAGCCAAAAAGTTAATTAAGCAAAGTAAAAAGACCTTAGAGTTACATATTGCGAATCAAAGTAAAACAAACCCGAAAGAATTCTATAGTTATATCAGAAAGAAAAAAGTAGTTACTTCAACTGTTGGACCGTTAGTCGATGAAAATGGAGAATACACCAAAGACGAAGTACAAATGAGTAATGCCCTGAATACCTTTTTTGCATCAGTTTTTACAACAGAAGGCCTCAGTGATATCCCTACACCATCGCCGATTCAGATTGATAATTCAGATGTTTTAAGCAATATCACCAAGCAATATCACCGTTACAGAGAGAGAAGTATTGAATTGTTTAGATAAACTCAAGGTAAATAAAACGCCTGGACCTGATACAATCTCGCCTAGAGTTCTAAAGGAAGCTAAGGATGAGCTCTCCAAACCACTGACATTACTATTCAATAAATCCTTGCAGTCTGGAACTATGCCTGATCAGTGGAAGCTAGCCAACGTAACACCGATATTAAAAAAAGGCAGCAAATCCCTACCCAGTAACTATCGTCCAATTAGCTTAACCTCAGTTGTATGTAAAATGCTAGAAACGGTCATACGAAACAGACTCGTAAATCACTTAGAGGAAAATAACATACTTAAAGATACTCAACACGGCTTTCGTAAAAAAACGTTCCTGTTTAACAAACCTCTTAGACTTCTTCCACGATATCCTCAACCTCTACGATGAGAGTAAAGCTGTAGATATTATATACCTTGATTTTCAAAAGGCCTTTGACAAAGTTCCCCACAAACGTTTACTGCTAAAACTAAAACCGCATGGAATACAAGACGGTGTGTTGAAATGGATAGAAAATTGGCTCAGCGACAGAAAGCAAAGAGTAGTCATAAACGGTAAGGCATCTAAATGGACCAATGTAAGTAGCGGGGTACCCAAGGGATCGGTACTAGGACCAATTCTCTTTCTAATTTACATCAACGACATAGATGAGGGTCTCACCTGCACAATCTCAAAATTTGCTGACGATACAAAAATTGCAAATAGCATACTCTCAAAAGAACAAGTTGACGATATGCAACACAATCTAGATAAATTGTCATGTTGGGCCCAAAATTTGGCAAATGAGTTTCAATGCGGATAAATGTAAAGTACTACATATCGGATACCTAAATGAGAAAGCAAAACTATTCGATGAATGGCACTCAGCTTAAGAATGTAAACAGAGAAACCGATCTGGGAGTAACAATATCGAGTAACCTAAAACCGAGTCAACAATGTTCAGAAGTGTTAAGAAGGCAAACAAAATAATTGGCTTTATAGGCAGGTCATTTGAGCATAAATCCAAAGACGTTATCCTAACCCTTTACAATTCCTTAGTCCGCCCTCTTCTGGAATACTGCGTTCAATCCTGGTGCCCTTATTACCAAAAAGATATAAACAAGCTAGAACGAGTTCAACGTAGAGTTACCAAAATGATACCTAGCCTAAAGAACAAACCATACGAAGAGCGTCTTAGAGAATTAAATCTATTTCCTTTAACCCAGCGCAGATTAAGAGGTGACTTAATTCAAGTGTTCAAAATCATCAAAGGCATCGACAATATGAACTGTAGTAAGTACTTCACTATCGACCAATCTGATTACACGCGGGGAAACGGTTGCAAAATTATTGGTAAATCTTTTAACTCACACGAATCTAAGAATTTCTTCTTCAATCGAGTTGTCAACTTGTGGAATGGGTTTCCCCGAAACGTTATAGACTGCATCACCGTTGATTCATTTAAACTCCGCCTAGACAAATATCTCGCATCAACCCGCGACTGACTGCGTTTGTAAATGAATACTTTATTTATCCCCCCCCAGTTACTAACCATCTGTCCCCTACTAACTTCCTAATCCTGCCACGGACATTAGTTCCAGGGCAGTAATTCCCTTTCCAATGTTTCCTTACCCACTCTAAACCACTGTTTGGACACATGATCCTCAGTGTTTTGGAGGACAAGCAACCTAGAAGGGTCACTAGATATGTTGCTTGATTTCCTTTGTACTCCTTTGTACTTCCTGCCACCCAGCGAAAACTCATCAGAGACCTGGAAACTTTGAATAATAAAATTTCCAACGCAGAAATTGCCATTTCTTTCAACCTCGTATGTATTAAAGAAAATGTATTACCTGGCTTTACCAACATATATATATATATACCGGTATATATATATATATATATTATATATATAAATCTATATATAATATATATATAGTATATACTATATATATATATATTATATATATATATATATATATATAGATAATATATATTATATATATATATATATATATATACCGTATTCTATAATTAAATACCGTATTCTATAATTATATATATATATATATAATATATATATATATATATATAATATATATAATAGATATATATATATATATATAATATATATATATATATCTATTATAATACAGTATTATAATATATATATATATAATATATATATATATATATACCGGATATAATTATGTATACATATATATATATATATATATATATCTTTATCTTGGTGGAGGCTGGTTTGTTGCGGAGAACAAGGTTGGAGGTCTTGGGGGATTTGTAATAAATTATTAATTTGATTTTGTTTTCCGGGTTGGTTGGGTAGACATGCTTGGAGATTATTTCTTTTAAGACGCATGTCTACCCAACCAACCCGGAAAACAAAATCAAATTAATAATTTATTACAAATCCCCCAAGACCTCCAACCTCGTTCTCCGCAACAAACCAGCCTCCACCAAGATAAGGAGCCCGATAGCCGACGATCACGTCATTTACCAACATACCTGTAATTATGAGGACTGTGGACCTCATTCCTATATTGGTATGACGCAGACTCGTCGTTCACGTCGGTTAACTCTTCACCTTCAGACTGGAGCCATCAAAGACCACTATCTCACCCCTAACCACCCTCACCTCACACGCAACGAGTTAGAGAAACACACCACCATACTCGAGAAAGAAAGTGACCCAAGGAGATTACCTATACTCGAAGCTTTATATATCCAAGCCTTACATCCCAACATCAACAACCAAACTCTGGACCTTCAGATCCTTCCTTCTGCCAAAAGGCACTACCCTACAGGACCTAACACCCCTCCTCGGCCCCGGTGCCCTTGACGCAGCCCCCCGCGCTACCTCCTTCAGCTTCGTCTTCTGCAGGCGCCACACAACTTAGGCCACGCCCCTCGACACGCAGCCAATCAGCTTCGACCCCACCTACCGACCACCATCCCGCATCCAGTGCGCATGCGTGAAGCGGTTACCCGCTTTCTCTCTCCTAGTTTACCCTTCCACCAATAGCAGACTTTTGCCCCCTGTTTTCCGCCTCCTCTGATCCTCCACCCTCTATAATAACCCTTCCTGTTTACCTTTTATATCATTTCTTCCTTACTTGATAATGCTAGTTGTCCAGTGAAACGCGTCGTATATCCTGTATCTTTATGTACTTTAATGTAACCCTGTACCACCATGAATTTTGCTCATCTCCTTCATCTACTTCCTGCAACCCAGCAAAAACTCATCAGAGACCTGGAAACTTTGAATAATAAAATTTCCAACGCAGAAATTGCCCTTTCTTTCAACCTCGTATGTATTAAAGAAAATTTATTACCTGGCTTTACCAACATATATATATATATATATATATATATATATATATTATATATTCTATATATATATATATATATGTGTATAGCCAGGTAATAGATTCTCTTTTAAACAGACGAGGTTAAAGCAACAGCAGTTTCAGCATTCAGTATTTTATTGTTACAGCTTTCAATATTTCTAACAATTTTCCTCTGGGGTTCAGAGATGAGGTACAACAGGTTAGCAAAATTCATGGTGGATCCAACGTTTCACAAGTAAACATCTTGCATCTTCAGGGAATGGGCAGGTAATGATTAGAATAAGGACAAAGCAACATATTTATACAAAATTCGAGGATCAAGAATAGCTAGGTGGGCGGAGCTACTGGGTGTGGGGTGGCTGTTCATTGGTGGAAGGCAGTCTATTCGCGAGACGGGCACTAATTTTGCTAACCTGTTGTACCTCATCTCTGAACCCCAGAGGAAAATTGTTAGAAATATTGAAAGCTGTAACAATAAAATACTGAATGCTGAAACTGCTGTTGCCTTTAACCTCGTCTGTTTAAAAGAGAATATATATATATATATATATATATATATATATATATATATATATATATATATGTATATAGTGAGTTAACTGCTCAATAGGTGGCATTTGAGAGTGAGGGTCTGAGTCTGGAGGGTGAAACAGTGAAGCACTTGAACGAAGCAACCAGCCGCTTCAGAGATGGAGCTGCTTCGAGCCATGAATGGATGCTTCACATGTCTCACTCCCCAGACTGGAACAAGACCTCACGGGCTTCACCGTGTTGACAGGTGGAATGTACAGGCTCTCAGCCTATTCCCGAGAGAGAGTAGTTGGAATATAGAAAAAAATAAAAAATATATACAGTATATATATATATATATATATATATATATATATATATATACATATATATATAGACTAAAAGATATAATTATATATATTTTTCTTCTTTGTGAATGAGGGGGACAAAAGGTTATAACTGACTGCAGCCAGTGCCTCCCCCAGAGTGAAAGAGTGACAGTGCCAAAATCAAGGGACGTTCGAGCTAAAATGCCAGACACACGGAGTTTGAAGCAATTTAAACCCTCCTCTAGCGGGTGCTCTGTGGCCGTTTTGGGCCTTTCTGGGCCGTTCTGACTGCTATATCAACCATCAGTATGAAAGGAACTGTATTGCACCGAAAACTAGGTGGAAATCGCTACACAATGGACGCCACATACAGCTACGTAGCACTCGTGGAGCACTGACAGTGTTACCTCGAAGATGGAAGTTTAGCTGATTTTGCTACCTTGCTCACTTTTAGCGAACTATTGGTTACACTGTCATCCTCACGCGCGGTGGGGGAACTGGAGTTAGTGTGGGCCGGGAGGCTACAGATGTCGGACGTATGGATCATTACTATCCCACCCATTTTCACTCGATTTCCACCCTTTTTTCACCCGTTTTTTGCCAGTTTTTTCAACTCGACTTATGTGGTGAGCCGCTTTTTAAGGGTTAAGTCATAGGAAGAGGGTGTTACGACTGAGGTTTAAACATATCAGGGCTCTTATTCATTGGACTAGTAATGGCATAAATGCTACAACGGAAAGCGCTAGATCCAACCTCTGATGTATATTCCCAGTGAACAAAGAACACAAATACTCTACAGAGTTCTATATGCAATAATAGGTTATTATACTCTCAATAAATGTGCGTCTACTCTAGGCTTAATGTTATGTGAAAACAGCCTATTACTACCTATAACTGAAGGTGCTTGGTTATGGTATGCAAAGTAAGGTGGTAAGAGAAGTTACAGCTTACGTTACTTTAATCAATAAATGTCAGGCACTTCTGCATGAAAGAAAGTGCACTAAAGTCCTTCAACACTACCAAGGAATCTTCTTTAAATGTTAGATGCTATAAAGATGCTCGTATCGGAAATGGAACCCAAAAAGGCAGGCAGCGGAACCAATGCTACGTGCAGGCTATGCACACAAAAAGGCAGAATATATAATGCCGTCGGAGCCAAGAATATCCTAAACACTACAACAATAATAATGATCGCCACAACAATGCAGTATTCCTATCAACAAAAACGAGCCTAAGTCAGTGTGTCTCAATACATCAAACTAGGCTGCGAAATGCTTGTGTAATCATAAATGGGTATGCATAATAAGAGTAATTAGGTTAATATACTTAATGTCTACTATGACTGATAAAGTCTAGCTAGAGTCAATGATACGAGATACTGGTGCGCATGGCATGCCGCATAGCCTAGTGCAAATCTCAAGTATGTGCGTCAAATATTACGTTATAGGGAAGGGTAGCTCTCTTGAGAAACCTTAATACCGAAGTATTAAGCGTTCTCCTGGCGTACCTCAAAGACAAACAACGAGCTTAGAACAGTGCAGAATGGTATAGGCAAAAAGCCCTCATTTGGGCATGCTCTACTCTCAATGGCACACAGACTAGAATTTACTCAATCAACTCCAGTTCTCAGGTATGTCGTGCAGCTTTTAACTAAAGCCAGCACTCATAGGAAACAAACAATACCTTATAATATCAGACTCCTAGTCTAGCATTATCTAATCCAGCAGAACACTAATAATTATAGGAAGCGGTACTGAACAATATGAATGCCAACCAATGCTTCGTGATCAACTTATCTTAACAACTAAACATACATGGGTTATATCAGACCTTAACGCACAATACAACTGGCCAGCATGAAGCTGATTATGCAGAGTTATCCAGAGGAGATATAATATGAATAAAAGGTGGTGAAAAGGTTATGGAAAATGAGAGAGATAGGCAGAGGAAAAGATTCTCAGGTGCGGTGCGGAGGACAGGTATCAAAGGATAAGAGGGATGCGTTCTAGAAACCAGATGGAGGGAGAAAGTGGCGAGGGAGCTGTATATATACTAGCACTAGCTCTAGCCGCATGGGAAAAAAGCGGTAACAAGTCCTCTAACCACTACCAAAGTAGCTAGCAAAACATTACGTCACCAAGCATGGTAAAGAACTCCCTCAACCAATCCCCACGAGGCCAGCCAGCTATGACGTCATCGAGTATAGCAAAACACTACGCGCCTCCTCTCACTCTGTTCTACTCTCTCTCTCTCTCTCTCAATTCCTATCAATACTACTTAATGATAAAACATATACTTTGCAATTAAATATATAAAGCCTTGACATGGGTGAAAACAAAGAGCCTTTCTGGACTGCCCATGACACAAGCTTTCATATGAAATAAAGCACACAACAATACACAAACTGTAGCCACATCCACTGTCCTGGCGATCCTAGCGAGTCACTGTAGGACAAGCCATGCGGTTCTAACGGAGTGGTAACGTCACAAGGGAAAGACTGATTCTGGGAGAGAGTTCCAGAGCTCATCAGTTGAATGGAAGAAAGTCTGAGAATACTGTTTCACTCTTTTGTTAGATAGTTGCTCAGAGTAGGGGTGGGATTGTGTTGCAAGACGGGTACTACGTACCCTACGTAGAGGAGGTGGTATACTGGGAAAGCTCCGAGGAACACTGATTATTGTAGTAGCGATAGAATAGCAAGAGAGAGATGCAACATTGCGGCGAAGAGAGAGAGATTGCAGAGAGTTAGTGAGTGGATGAGAGTTAATGATACGAAAGGCTTTCCTTTCTACTATGTCTAGGAGTCCGGTATGAGAGGATCCTCCCCACACATGTGAACAATACTCATTACAAGGACGCACTGTGCCCCTGCACAGAGCAAGAAGCTGCGCAGGGGTAAAGAACCCCTTGAGGTGGTTGAGCAAACCCAGCTTCTGGGAGGTTGCCTTAGCAAGACTGGTAATATGGTCCTTCCAAGTGAGAGCAGAAGAAAAAGAGACACCAAGAATATTGAGAGAAGATGAAGGATTGATTTTTGTATTGTTGAAGAATAAGGGATAGTCCTCTGGAGGTTCCGAACGGGTAGTAAGATGGGGAAATTGTGTCTTGGAAGCATTATATGCAACAAGGTTGTCTCTACCCCAATTGGAAATAGTAGCTAGATTAGAAGATAAGTGTTCTATGGCTTCATTACGTTTGTTTTTGAGGGAATGCTGGCTGGGGCGTTCTGGAAAACTAATTGAGTAGTGTAGAGTAGAGTCATCTACATATGAATGGATGGGACTTGATGTACAGTTGAGAAGATTATTTATGAAACTTAGAAAGAGAATAGGAGATAGGACAGAACCCTGAGGAACACCGGAGTTGATAGGATGAGGAAGTGAGCGATGGCCATCAACAACCGCAGCTATGGAACGGCCGGAAGGAAATAAAAAACAAAGGCACATATGGAAGGATAGAAACCGAAGGAGGGTAGTTTAGAAATTAAAGATTTGTGCCATACTCTATCGAAGGCCTTCGATATGTCTAGGTGCAACAGAAAAAGTCATACCAAAGTCCCAAAAGGAGGATGACCAAGAGTTAGCAAGATTTGAAAGAAGATCACCAGTAGAGCGACCTTTAAGGAAGCCATACTGGCGATCTGAGAGCAGATTATGAGAAGAGAATTGCTTAAGAAATTTGGAAACAAGAATAGCTTCAAAAACATTAGAGATACAAGAGATGAGAGCAATTGAACGATAGTTGGAGGGTTGAAAGCGGTCACCCTTCTTTGGGACAGGTTGAATGAGAGCAAACTTCCAGCAAGAAGGGAAGACGTTAGAGGAGAGACAGAGACGAAAGAGTTTGCCTAGGCAGGGGGTCAGCACGGAAGCACAATTTTTTAGTACAACAGGAGGAACACCGCCTGGACCGTACGCCTTCTTAGTATTAACACCTTACGAGCGGCCTATGCGGTTTATTTATATGTACCGCCCAGCGGGGTGTTTTTAGCCAAAATAGAGCTGTTTACGTGATCATTTTCATGCCTAAATAAGACCCAGAACGTAAAACAAGTATCTATCCCTGCAAGGGCATAAACAGAGCTTTCGAATGACACCATAACGATCCTTTGTGATGGCTAGGTTTCTTTCAATAACCGTGCAACGCGAGTGCAAAAAGCATGTAATTAGGCACTTTCCCCATACAATTCCGTGTATATAGCGAGTGAGAGAGGGAGGGAGGAGGTGGGATTCGTGTCAGTAGGTTCGCCGCGGTGGTCTGGAGCAGTCATACGCTCGCTACTCTCCTGCCACCACTTGTCTCTCTCTCTCAGCAACATTACGTGCTGAAATTGCCACACGACCTATGTCGAGCCCCGCCACATAGTCCAGCTTTATTTAACTCGACTTATGTTGCTCGCCGCTAATTAAGGGTTAAGCCCAGAGAGGGTAGAAAGTACATCATTAGAAGAGATTAGGATATTAGGCATAAGTAGGAGAGAGGGGGTGGAGAGGGAGGAATAGCACCGGAATCATCCAAGGAGGAATATAGCAAAAGTTTGAGCAAAGAGTTCAGCTTTGTCAGAGGATGAAGTGATAGTCCGTGCCATCAGAGTGGAAAAGGGGAGGGAAAGACGAGGAAGAGAAATTGTTGGAGAGGTTTTTGGCTAGATGCCAGAAAGCGTGGGAAGAGCTAGCGTTTGAAAGTTCAGTGCATGTATTCGTATTTTAGAATGTATTTACATTCATAAACTGAAGCCATCTTTAAATAACTATGAAACTTCAACTAAATTATATACGTTAAAATAGCCATTCTTGGGTTTTAATTGCTCGATGTTCATATAATCAGTGATTCATTATCTGTTTGTAGTTATCAGTTTATGTTCGTATATTTTCTGGAAAGGTTAGTTCATTTAATAGATGGCTAGTTTGTATCTCTTTTCAACCTAAATATTTATATACGATGTACTGAAGATAGATTTTTATTATTAAGTTTAAGGTTAATGGTGTTGGCATTTGC
>CM064572.1:28301584-28332842 GCA_032716605.1 Paralithodes platypus | reverse complement strand
AAACCTCAAATTGTGAACGTCGACGCATCTTTTGGGCTAATAAAGAATCTAAAGGTACAAAATAGATACTTGCATTTATACAGACCTACAGGCTCAATCAGTGCAAACTGACCGAGAACTTTACGAACAAATTGCAGATGTAAGTAACTCACAAATATACCGTAATTTTTTGTGCGACTTTAATTTTACGCTGTGACCAAGTGGGGCATATACCCTTACTTCACACTCCTCCATGACTTGGTATAACGAACTTGCAAGAGAGTTCGCTTTATCAATTTGTTCGAGACGCCAACACCCGTTGGTAATACCGTCTATTGACATTGTACTTGCAACAAAAGAAGAATTCATAGAGAATTTGAATGTTGGTGATGAATATCAGTACCAGCGACCACATCGTACGATAACTTCGACTTTAATTTTTACTAGTAACGAACCAAATAGTAGCATCACAAAAGTCCCTAATTTCAAGAAAGCAAAGGACAGGAATTCCATAAACTTAGAGCTATGTTTTAAAACAAAAAGAAACTGACTGGAGCTTTTTAAATTAACCATAACGACATAAATACATCTTGGAAGTTATTCGAAACCACTTACCTAAACGCAGTGCAATACGTGCATACCATCCGAAAATCACGGCTTCCAGGCCATAAAATAATAATCCCTAAATGTGTGTAAAAAAGATATTTCAAACTGCCTGCTTGCTAACACCTTTTCTAATGATAGATTAAAAATCCTTCACAAAAATGACTAAAGAATGGTGAAATGGTGTTAGAGGTACGACCGCAAAGCCAAAAAGTTAATTAAGCAAAGTACAAAGACCTTAGGAGTTACATATTGCGAAATCAAAAGTAAAGACAAACCCGAAAGAATTCTATAGATATCGCAGAAAGAAAAAAGTAGTTTTACTCTCAACTGTTGGACCGTTAGTCGATTAAATGGAGAATACACCATAGACGAAGTCCAAAAGAGTAATGCCCTGAATATACCTTTTTTGTCATCAGTTTTTTACAACAGTAAGCCTTCAGTTGATTTATCCTCGACACCATTTTCCCGCCGATTTCAGATTGATAATTCAGATGTTATCTAAGCAATTTATTAACCAATGCAATTATCACCAAGCCCTAATCACACCGTTGTACAGAGAGAGAGAAGTATTGAATTGTTTACGATAAAACTCAAGGTAAAATAAAACCGGCCTGGACCTGAATTACAATCTCCGCCTAGGAGTGATTCAAGAGTTAGAAGAAGTAGGCAGAACTCGAGCCTAGGGAAGAAAGAGTTCTAAAGGAAGCTAAGGTATGAGCTCTCCAAACCACTGACATTACTATTCAATAAATCCTTGCAGTCTGGAACTAGTGCCTGAATCAGTTTGGAAAGCTAGCCAACGTAACCACCGATATTAAAAAAAAAGGCAGCAAATCCCTTACCCAGTAACTATCGTCCAATTAGCTTAACCTCAGTTGTTATGTTTAAATGCTAGAAACGGTTTTTTCATACGAAAACAGACAGTCGTAAATCACTTAGAGGAAATATAATAAAATATTAAAGATACTCAAACACGGCTTTCGTTTTACAATTAAAAAATAAAAAAAAAAACGTTCCTGTTTAACCAAACACCTCCTTAGACTTCTTTCCACGGGGAATTATCCTCAACCTCTACGATGAGAGGGGTAAAAGCTGTAGTAGATATTATATACCTTGATGGTTTAAATAAGGCCCTTTGACAAAGTTCCCCAACCAAACGTTTTACTGCTAAAACACTAAAAACCGCATGGAATAACAAGACGGTTGTGTGTTGAAATGGGATTCGGAAAAATTGTGGCTGGGTTGCCAGCGACAGAATAGCAGAATGAGTAGTAGTCAATTAAACGGTAAGGCATCCTAAATTGGACCAATTGTAAGTAAAGAAGAAGAGGTAGTAGCGGGGTACCCCAGGGAATCGGTACTCAGGACCCATTTTCTCTTTCTAATTTACATCAACGACATAGATGAATGGGTTATCCACCTGCACAATCTCAAAATTGTGCTGACGACATAACAAAAAATTGCAAATAGCGTACTCTTCAAATATACAGAACAAGTTGTGACCCGATATGCAACACAATCCTGAGATAAGATAAATTGTTCATGTTGTGGGCCAAAATTTGGCAAATGAGTTTTCAATGCCCGCTACTGATAATAAATATAATAAAGGGATAAAAAATGTGTAAAGTTACTACACTAGTCGGATACCTAAATGGAAGGGGAGAGAAGAAAGCAATAACTATTCGATGAATGGCACTCAGCTTAAGAATGTCAAACAGAGAAACCGATCTGGGAATTAACAATATCCGAGTTAACCTAAAAAACCGAGTCAACACATGTTCAGAAGTTGTTAAGGAATGGCAAACCAAAAATAATTGGCTTTATAGGCAGGTCATTTGTAGCATAAATCCAAGAACGTATATCCTAACCCTGTTACAATTTCCTTAGTCCGCCCTCTTCTGGAATACTGCGTTCAATCCTGGTGGTTGCCCTTATTAACCAAAAAGATATAAACAAGCTTTAGAACGAGTTCAACGTAGGAGTTACCTAAAATGATAACCTATAGCCTAAAGAAAACAAACCATACGAAGAATAGGGGTCAATGCTAGTTTAGCGTCTTAGAGAAATTAAATCTATTTCCTTGTAACCCAGCGCAGATTTTAAGAAGGTGGCCTTAATTTTCAAGTGTTCCAAAATCCATTCAAAGGCCCATCGACAATTATTATGAACTGTAGTAATTACTTCACTCTCGACCAATCTGATTACACGCGGGGAAACGGTTGCAAAATTATTGGTAAATCTTTTAACTCACACGAATCTAAGAATTTCTTCTTCAATCGAGTTGTCACCCCTTGTGGAATGGGTTTCCCCGAAACGTTATAGACTGCATCACCGTTGATTCATTTAAACTCCGCCTAGACAAATATCTCGCATCAAACCCCGCGACTGACTGCGTTTGTAAATGAATAACTTTATTTCATCCCCCCCTCAGTTACTAACCCCATCTGTCCCCTACTAACTTTCCTAATCCTGCCACGGACATTAGTTCCAGGGCAGTAATTCCCTTTCCAATGTTCCCTTACCCACTCTAAACCACTGTTTGGACACATGATCCTCAGTGTTTTGGAGGACAAGCAACCTAGAAGGGTCACTAGATATGTTGTTGCTTGATTTCCTTTGTACTCCTTTGTACTTCCTGCCACCCAGCGAAACCATCAGAGACCTGGAAACTTTGAATAATAAAATTTCCAACGCAGAAATTGCCCATTTCTTTCATAACCTCGTATGTATTAAAAGAAATGTATTACCTGGCTTTAACACCAACATATTATATAATATAACCGGTATATATACTGTATATATATATATAGTATAGAAATATATATATATATATATAGATATATATACCGTATATATATATATATATAATATATATATATATATATATAATATATATATATATAATATATGTATACTATAATTATATACCGGTATAAGATATATAATATATTATATATATATATAAGATATATATATATATATATTATATATATATATATATATATATATATATATGTAGATACAGTATATATATCTATATATATTATAATATATATATACTATATTACCGGAAATTATAGTATACATTATCTCTCTATTATATAGATATATATATATATAATATATATATATATATTATATATATATACGGTATATATATATCATATTTATCTGGGTGGAGGCTGGTTTGTTGCGGGGAACAAGGTTGGAGGTCTTGGGGGATTTGTAATAATTATTAAGATTTTGTTTTCCCGGGTGGGTAGACATCTTGGAGAGGATTTCAGACGCATGTCACCCAACCAACCCGGAAAACAAAATCAAATTAATAATTTATTACAAATCCCCCAAGACCTCCAACCTCGTTCTCCGCAACAAACCAGCCTCCACCAAGATAAGGAGCCCGATAGCCGACGATCACGTCATTTACCAACATACCTGTAATTATGAGGACTGTGGACCTCATTCCTATATTGGTATGACGCAGACTCGTCGTTCACGGCGGTTAACTCTTCACCTTCAGGCTGGAGCCATCAAAGACCACTATCTCACCCCTAACCACCCTCACCTCACACGCAACGAGGTAGGGAAACACACCACCATACTCGATAAAGAAAGTGACCCAAGGAGATTACCTATACTCGAAGCTTTATATATCCAAGCCTTACATCCCAACATCAACAACCAAACTCTGGACCATTCAGATCCTTCCTTCTGCCAAAAAGGTACTACCCTACAGGACCTAACACCCCTCCTCGCCGCCCGCTGCCCTTGACCCTCCCCGCCCCGGTACCTCCTTCTGCTTCGTCTTCTGCAGGCGCCACACAACTTAGGCCACGCCCCTCGACACGCAGCCAATCAGCTTCGACCCCACCTACCGACCACCATCCCCCTTCCAGTGCACATGCGTGAAGCGGTTACCCGCTTTCCTCTCTCCTAGTTTACCCTTCCACCAATAGCAGACTTTTGCCCCCTGTTTTCCGCCTCCTCTGATCCTCCACCCTCTATATATACCCTTCCTGTTTACCTTTTATATCATTTCTTCCTTACTTGATAATGCTAGTTGTCCAGTGAAACGCGTCGTATATCCTGTATCTTTATGTACTTTAATGTAACCCTGTACCACCATGAATTTTGCTCATCTCCTTCATCTACTTCCTGCAACCCAGCAAAAACTCATCAGAGACCTGGAAACTTTGAATAATAAAATTTCCAACGCAGAAATTGCCCTTTCTTTCAACCTCGTATGTATTAAAGAAAATTTATTACCTGGCTTTACCAACATATATATATATATATATATATATATATATATATATATATATATATATATATATATATATATATATGTTAGTATAGCCAGGTAATAGATTCTCTTTTAAACAGACGAGGTTAAAGCAACAGCAGTTTCAGCATTCAGTATTTTATTGTTACAGCTTTCAATATTTCTAACAATTTTCCTCTGGGGTTCAGAGATGAGGTACAACAGGTTAGCAAATTCATGGTGGATCCAACGTTTCACAAGTAAACATCTTGCATCTTCAGGGAATGGGCAGGTAATGATTAGATAAGGACAAAGCAACTATTATACAAAATTCGAGGATCAAGAATAGCTAGGTGGGCGGAGCTACTGGGGTGGGGGTGGCTGTTCATTGGTGGAAGGCAGTCTATTTCGCGAGACGGGCACTAATTTTGCTAACCTGTTGTACCTCATCTCTGAACCCCAGAGGAAATTGTTAGAAATATTGAAAGCTGTAACAATAAATACTGAATGCTGAAACTGCTGTTGCCTTTAACTCGTCTGTTTAAAAGAGAATATATATATATATATATATATCATATATATATATATCTTATATATGTATATAGTGAGTTAACTGCTCAATAGGTTTGCATTTGAGAGTGAGGTCTGAGTCTGGAGGTGAAACAGTGAAGCACTGAACGAAGCAACCACTTCAGAGATGGAGCTGCTTCGAGCCATGAATGATGCTTCACATGTCTCACTCCCCAGACTGGTACAAGACCTCACGGGCTTCACCGTGTTGACAGGTGAAATGTACAGGCTCTCAGCCTATTCCCGAGAGAGAGTAGTTGGAATATAGAAAAAATAAAAAATATATACAGTATATATATATATATATATTATATATATATATATACATATATAATATACGGTATTATATATATATATATCTATATATTATATATATATATATATATATATATATATATATATATATATATATATATATATATATATAAATATATTTATATATAATTATATATTTGTTTTCTTCTATGTGAATGAGGGAGACAAAAGGTATAACTGCCTGCAGCCAGTGCCTCCCCCAGAGTTGAAAGAGTGACAGTGCCAAAATCAAGGGACGTTCGAGCTAAAATGCCCAGACACACGGAGTTTGAAGCAATTTAACCCTCCTCTAGCGGGTGCTCTGTGGCCGTTTTGGGCCTTTCTGGGCCGTTCTGACTGCTATATCAACCATCAGTATGAAAGGAACTGTATTGCACCGAAAACTAGGTGGAAATCGCTACACAATGACGCCACATACAGCTACGTAGCACTCGTGGAGCACTGACAGTGTTACCTCGAAGATGGAAGTTTAGCTGATTTTGCTACCTTGCTCACTTTTAGCGAACTATTGGTTACACTGTCATCCTCACGCGCGGTGGGGGAACTGGAGTTAGTGTGGCCGGGAGGCTACAGATGTCGGACGATGGATCATTACTATCCCACCCATTTTCACTCGATTTCCAACCCATTTTTCACCCGTTTTTTGCCAGTTTTTTCAACTCGACTTATGTGGTGAGCCGCTTTTAAGGGTTAAGTCATAGGAAGAGGGTGTTACGACTGAGGTTTAAATATATCAGGGCTCTTATTCATTGGACTAGTAATGGCATAAATGCTACAACGGAAAGCGCTAGATCCAACCTCTGATGTATATTCCCAGTGAACAAAGAACACAAATACTCTACAGAGTTCTATATGCAATAATAGGTTATTATACTCTCAATAAATGTGCGTCTACTCTAGGCTTAATGTTATGTGAAAACAGCCTATTACTACCTATAACTGAAGGTGCTTGGTTATGGTATGCAAAGTAAGGTGGTAAGAGAAGTTACAGCTTACGTTACTTTAATCAATAAATGTCAGGCACTTCTGCATGAAAGAAAGTGCACTAAAGTCCTTCAACACTACCAAGGAATCTTCTTTAAATGTTAGATGCTATAAAGATGCTCGTATCGGAAATGGAACCCAAAAAGGCAGGCAGCGGAACAATGCTCGTGCAGGCTATGCACACAAAAAGGCAGAATATAATGCCGTCGGAGCCAAGAATATCCTAAACACTACAACAATAATAATGATCGCCACAACAATGCAGTATTCCTATCAACAAAAAGAGCCTAAGTCATTTGTGTCTCAATACATCAAACTAGGCTGCGAAATGCTTGTGTAATCATAAATGGTATGCATAATAATAGTAATTAGGTTAATATACTTAATGTCTACTATGACTGATAAAGTCTAGCTAGAGTCAATGATACGAGATACTGGTGCGCATGGCATGCCGCATAGCCTAGTGCAAATCTCAAGTATGTGCGTCAAATATTACGTTATAGGGAAGGGTAGCTCTCTTGAGAAACCTTAATACCGAAGTATTAAGCGTTCTCCTGGCGTACCTCAAAGACAAACAACGAGCTTAGAACAGTGCAGAATGGTATAGGCAAAAAGCCCTCATTTGTGCATGCTCTACTCTCAATGGCACACAGACTAGAATTTACTCAATCAACTCCAGTTCTCAGGTATGTCGTGCAGCTTTTAACTAAAGCCAGCACTCATAGGAAACAATACCTTATAATATCAGACTCCTAGTCTAGCATTATCTAATCCAGCAGAACACTAATAATTATAGGAAGCGGTACTGAACAATATGAATGCCAACCAATGCTTCGTGATCAACTTATCTTAACAACTAAACATACATGGGTTATATCAGACCTTAACGCACAATACAACTGGCCAGCATGAAGCTGATTATGCAGAGTTATCCAGAGGAGATATAATATGAATAAAAGGTGGTGAAAGGTATGGAAAATGAGAGAGATAGGCAGAGGAAAAGATTCTCAGGTGCGGTGCGGAGGACAGGTATCAAAGGATAAGAGGGATGCGTTCTAGAAACCAGATCTGAGGGAGAAAGTGGCGAGGGAGCTGTATATATACTAGCACTAGCTCTAGCCGCATGGGAAAAAAGCGGTAACAAGTCCTCTAACCACTACCAAAGTAGCTAGCAAAACATTACGTCACCAAGCATGGTAAAGAACTCCCTCAACCAATCCCCACGAGGCCAGCCAGCTATGACGTCATCGAGTATAGCAAAACACTACGCGCCTCCTCTCACTCTGTTCTACTCTCTCTCTCTCTCTCTCAATTCCTATCAATACTACTTAATGATAAAACATATACTTTGCAATTAAATATATAAAGCCTTGACATGGGTGAAAACAAAGAGCCTTTCTGGACTGCCCATGACACAAGCTTTCATATGAAATAAAGCACACAACAATACACAAACTGTAGCCACATCCACTGTCCTGGCGATCCTAGCGAGTCACTGTAGGACAAGCCATGCGGTTCTAACGGAGTGGTTAACGTCACAAGGGAAAGACTGATTCTGGGAGAGAGTTCCAGAGCTCATCAGTTGAATGGAAGAAAGTCTGAGAATACTGTTTCACTCTTTTGTTAGATAGTTGCTCAGAGTAGGGGTGGGATTGTGTTGCAAGACGGGTACTACGTACCCTACGTAGAGGAGGTGGTATACTGGGAAAGCTCCGAGGAACACTGATTATTGTAGTAGCGATAGAATAGCGAGAGAGATGCAACATTGCGGCGAAGAGAGAGAGATTGCAGAGAGTTGGTGAGTGGATGAGAGTTAATGATACGAAAGGCTTTCCTTTCTACTATGTCTAGGAGTGCGGTATGAGAGGATCCTCCCCACACATGTGCACAATACTCATTACAAGGACGCACTGTGCCCCTGCACAGAGCAAGAAGCTGCGCAGGGGTAAAGAACCACTTGAGGTGGTTGAGCAAACCCAGCTTCTGGGAGGTTGCCTTAGCAAGACTGGTAATATGGTCCTTCCAAGTGAGAGCAGAAGAAAAAGAGACACCAAGAATATTGAGAGAAGATGAAGGATTGATTTTTGTATTGTTGAAGAATAAGGGATAGTCCTGTGGAGGTTCCGAACGGGTAGTAAGATGGGGAAATTGGGTCTTGGAAGCATTATATGCAACAAGGTTTTCTCTACCCCAATTGGAAATATTAGCTAGATTAGAAGATAAGTGTTCTGTGGCTTCATTACATTTGTTTTTGAGGGACTGCTGGCTGGGGCGTTCTGGAAAACTAATTGAGTAGTGTAGAGTAGAGTCATCTACATATGAATGGATGGGACTGGATGTACAGTTGAGAAGATTATTTATGAGAAAGAGAATAGGAGATAGGACAGAACCCTGAGGAACACCGGAGTTGATAGGATGAGGAAGTGAGCGATGGCCATCAACAACCGCAGCTATGGAACGGCCGGAAGGAAATAAAAAACAAAGGCACATATGGAGGGATAGAAACCGAAGGAGGGTAGTTTAGAAATTAAAGATTTGTGCCATACTCTATCGAAGGCCTACGATATGTCTAGGTGCAACAGAAAAAGTCTCACCAAAGTCCCAAAAGGAGGATGACCAAGAGTTAGCAAGATTTGAAAGAAGATCACCAGTAGAGCGACCTTTAAGGAAGCCATACTGGCGATCTGAGAGCAGATTATGAGAAGAGAATTGCTTAAGAAATTTGGAAACAAGAATAGCTTCAAAAACATTAGAGATACAAGAGATGAGAGCAATTGAACGATAGTTGGAGGGTTGAAAGCGGTCACCCTTCTTTGGGACAGGTTGAATGAGAGCAAACTTCCAGCAAGAAGGGAAGACGTTAGAGGAGAGACAGAGACGAAAGAGTTTGCCTAGGCAGGGGGTCAGCACGGAAGCACAATTTTTTAGTACAACAGGAGGAACACCGCCTGGACCGTACGCCTTCTTAGTATTAACACCTTACGAGCGGCCTATGCGGTTTATTTATATGTACCGCCCAGCGGGGTGTTTTTAGCCAAAATAGAGCTGTTTACGTGATCATTTTCATGCCTAAATAAGACCCAGAACGTAAAACAAGTATCTATCCCTGCAAGGGCATAAACAGAGCTTTCGAATGACACCATAACGATCCTTTTGTGATGGCTAGTTTTCTTGCAATAACCGTGCAACGCGAGTGCAAAAAGCATGTAATTAGGCACTTTCCCCATACAATTCCGTGTATATAGCGAGTGAGAGAGGGAGGGAGGAGGTGGGATTCGTGTCAGTAGGTTCGCCGCGGTGGTCTGGAGCAGTCATACGCTCGCTACTCTCCTGCCACCACTTGTCTCTCTCTCTCAGCAACATTACGTGCTGAAATTGCCACACGACCTATGTCGAGCGCCGCCACATAGTCCAGCTTTATTTAACTCGACTTATGTTGCTCGCCGCTAATTAAGGGTTAAGCCCAGAGAGGGTAGAAAGTACATCATTAGAAGAGATTAGGATATTAGGCATAAGTAGGAGAGAGGGGGGTGGAGAGGGAGGAATAGCACCGGAATCATCCAAGGAGGAGTATATAGCAAAAGTTTGAGCAAAGAGTTCAGCTTTGTCAGAGGATGAAGTGATAGTCGTGCCATCAGAGTGGAAAAGGGGAGGGAAAGACGAGGAAGAGAAATTGTTGGAGAGGTTTTTGGCTAGATGCCAGAAAGCTTGGGAAGAGCTAGAGTTTGATAGTTCAGTGCATGTATTCGTATTTTAGAATCTATTTACATTCATAAACTGAAGCCATCTTTAAATAACTATGAAACTTCAACTAAATTATATACGTTAAAATAGCCATTCTTGGGTTTTAATTGCTCGATGTTTCATATAATCAGTGATTCATTATCTGTTTGTAGTTATCAGTTTATGTTCGTATATTTTCTGGAAAGGTTAGTTCATTTAATAGATGGCTAGTTTGTATCTTTTTCAACCTAAATATTTATATACGATGTACTGAAGATAGCTTTTTATTATTAAGTTTAAGGTTTAATGTGTTGGCATTTGCTCAAATAATATTTGTGAATTGTGGTTTATTTTTCAAATCACTGAGTAATGTGTTTTTAAATGTTTCGTTAAAAGGTCTGATGATGGGAAATGTTCCCAAAACTAGTCACCAATGAAGATGATGAAGTGGAATATATTAGTCTTTATCCTGAGCTGGCTCGACACTATATATATAAATATATATACTGTATATATATATATATATATATATATATATATATATATATATATTATATATATATATATATATATATATATATATATATAAATACAGTATATATATATATATATATATATATATATATATATATATATATATATATATATATATATATATATATATATATATATACAGTATATATATATACTGTATATATAATATATATATATATATATATATATCTATATATATATATATATATATCTATATATATATACTGTATATATATATATATATATATATATATATATATATATATATATCTATATATATATATATATATACCCGGTATATATATATATATATATAAAATAATTAGAACATAACAAAAACAAAAACAAAATATTTATATGGGACAGAATGATAGGGTTAATACAAAGGAGGGGTAATTTAAACAAAGTTAAGCGGGTGGGATGATACCGTAGAGTTAAGGGAGGGTTTTAATTTTGAAATATAGAGGGATTCTAAAACTCTAATATCAACACGTTGACAGGAATCCAAATATATATATATATATATATATATATATATTAGCTGGTTGGTAGTCATAGGGTGAGGAGCACAGTCCCCCGAAACTTATACACCAGCTATTCCTATTTTCCGTTACTGAAGATCCTCCATTAACACCTTATTGGCGGGCTAGGCGGTCTAGGGGACCGTAGCGCCCAGCGTTTTTTTTTATACCCTAAATAGGGTTGTTTACATGATCATTTTCATGCCTAAATAAGATGCAGAGCGTAAAACAAGTATCTATCCCTGAAAGGGCGTAAACAGAGCTTTCCAATGACATCCGAACCATCCTTGTACGACCACTGGTTCTCTTGCAACAATTGATCAACACGAGTGCAAAAACCCTATAATTAGGTAATTTCCTTACATAATTCCCTGTGTAGCGAGTGAGAGAGGGTGGAGGAGGGTGAGATTCATGTCAATAGGTCCGCCGCGGTGGTCTGGAGCAGTCATACGCTTGCTACTTGCTACGCTCCTCCCACCACTCATCTCTCTCTCTCAGCAACATTACGTGGTGAAAATGGCACACGACATAAGTTGTGAACCGCCACTTAGTCCATATTTATTTCACACGACATTAAGTTGCGCGCCGCCAAAGAAGGGTGAGAAATGCATTTAACTTAAACTTTTCCTATTTTATTACAAGGTGGTACACTGGTTGTGACTCTACTTCTGCAGGGTGGTTGAAGGCAGTTCACCATTATATAATTTTAATAAACACATATGTTTTAGTGTTGAATTGACTCCACGTACAGTTCTACTATTTTAATCTGCTGTTCCCTTCCATAATATTTCTTGGGTTTTTAGCTTATCATGGTAATGAGTCTGAGATCTAATAAATCAGAAGACAAAATGGGAGAACCAATTGATTCAGAGGCAGTCCATTGGCTTAACATGATTTTCACTACATTAGAGCAAACCAAAATCCAGCAGGATAAACAGCATTTTGAGACTCTGGCTGCAATAAACTTCATGAAGGATGAATTAAAATCCCAACAGGAACAGTTTCACAAGGAGGTCCTATTTGAATAAAAATAAAAAAAACATAACTCAGGATACCCCAACTAATCCCCAGAACATCCCAAACGCTAACCACAAGAATCATGAAACCAAACCAGTGGAATGAGATGAGGCACTCAACACTCGCAAGCATGCATTCTATAATTACCTAAGGTCAACAGGGATCAGCACTATCTATGAAGAATTCTTGAGCAGACCAGAACTAACAATCCCTCCAAAATTTAAAGAAAAACATTTTCCGGGCCAGACTGACTCTTATTCTAGAAGACTAAAGGAGTTGGAAGTCACTAAAGTTAAAATTGAAATTCAGAGACTAAATGAACAAGCAGAAAAACAACAACAAACCAAGCACAATACTGAGAAACAAATGAAAGCACTAATAAATCAGTATGATTCTCCAGAAGTAAGGCAACATTGGATAGACTTATGGTATGAAACGACTCCTCGAGAAGAACAACAATCTAAAAATATTTGGGAGAAAAAAAGGACATTCTTCCTAAATGAACACTCACAGCAAAAAAAAAACGCTCATGAGGACTTAGTTGTTGAGGACACGGAATCCCTTAATCACAGGAGGGGGAAAACCAACCACAATCCCAATCACAACCGGCAGCGCAAACCGACAACCTCTGTTAACCACCAAAAAAGCGAAGTTCCAAATTTGAGTGAATTTGGCGGTTTCCTTTCAGCACTTAGTGGCGCCTTTCAAAGTGGTCTTCTTACAAATCCAAAACCTACAAGTCACACTTTTTTGGGGGGCCACGGTCGGAACTGACACAAGAACTAGATACCAAAGTTGTAAATTTATCTTGTACCCAACTAAACTCTGTTGAACAATCTCTTTTATCAAAGGGACTTAAATTTTGCCCCACACCTGATTCTCAAAATTTAAATGAATTACATAATGACATTGCTGAATTATGCCGAAAGTTTAGACTAAGGGAATTCTTTCATGATACAATTACAGGGAATCCTTCTATAGTTCAATCACAATCCTTTTGGGAACCTAATAGTGGCCGTAATCCCATACTTGTCACAGCAATAAACTCTCTTAAAATTTGCAAAACTTTAGACTCTACACAAACCAATAAAACAACAAAACATAACTTAAATTGTATTGAGCGCAATTCAATTAAATCTGTATCTAATAGAGCTGACATTACCTTTAAAGAGGCTGATAAAGGTTCTGCCGTTGTCGTAATGGACACTGCATTTTATATCAATAATGTTATGAATATATTAAATAACAGAGATACATATAAGGAGATCCCTACTAACATTGACAAAACAACCATGAACAATATTAAAACTACACTTGATAAATACAAGAATTGCCTGACTAAGAAAGAAATGCAGTATTTAACAAACTTTGAGTATAAGACCAGTTTATTCTATGGCCTTCTAAAAATCCATAAATCCAAGTTAATAATAAAATCAATTGAAAACACAAATTCTGAATATGTATGTATCCCAACTCCTAGTGACTTAAAAATGCGACCCATTGTTGCGGGCCCAATATGTCCTACACACCGCATTAGTCACTTACTAGATCTTATATTGCAACCATTTGTAAAACACATTCCAGTATATCTTAAAAAAACTCTTTAACTTCACAACTGGAAACCACAGAAATATTCATAACTCTTGACGTAGTCAATCTTTATAGTAATATTAGTCATGAACTGGGCTATGAAGCTATAGATTACTGGGTTGATAATTATTATGATACTAATAATAGGATTCCTGCAAGTCTCATAAAGGATAGTTGCAAACTAGTTCTACAGAATAATTCTTTTCAATTAAATTAGGTTAACTACCTACAAATATCAGGCACTGCTATGGGAACAAAATTTGTCCCTAATTATGGGAATCTACTACTAGGATACTTGGATAACAAATTACACTCTATTGTAGCCTCCACATATGGAGTTATTATTGCAACAAAATTTAAGAAAAAATACAAGCGATATCTGGACGATGTGTTCATTATTTGGGATAAAAAGGACGGCACCTTCCAACCCATCCTGGACAAACTTAATAATTTGAATAACAAAATTTAATTTACATGTGATGCGAGCAGAGAAGTAGTAACTTTCTTAGATATATGCCTCATAAAACAGAATACTCGAATTATTACAGATATTCATTATAAAAAACTGATACTAAACAATACCTAGAATACAACTCAAACCACCCAAGACATGTTAAATATAATATCCCTTTCAATTTAGCTAGAAGAATTTGTACAATAGTCCTAGATCCAACTGTAAAAGACAAGAGACTCGAAGAATTAAAGAGTTTCCTTTTACAACGAAAATATCCAACTGGTATAATAAATAATGGCATTGAGCGAGCCAAAAGAATACCTATAACCAAACTACGAAACACCGCTACCAATGATAACACTCAGAATTATATATTGCCATACATAACCACTTACAACCCTAACTACGATGATTACTCTAAAGAAGTAAAATTCACAGTAGACTTGTTACAAAATTCACCAGAAACTAATAACATATACAAAGATGTAAATCTCATTAAAGCTAAACGGCAACCAAGAAACCTTAAAAAACTATTAACTAGAGTTAAACTCCGTAACTCATCTGACTTTAAAGTAACAAAATGTGGCAATCCTCGATGCAAAATATGCTTAAAACTAATCGAAAGCCATGAATACAAATTTATTAATACTAATTATACTTTTAAAGTTAATGATAATTTGAGTTGCAATACAATGAACTGCATATATGTCTTGTGCTGCAATGGCTGCAAGGATTTCTATATAGGGGAAACTTCAAATCTTAGACTACGAGTGAACCTAAATAGAGATCATGTAACACATAATAGAGGCCTTAATGTAAGCACTCATATTTCACAATGTGCCAAAAACATCTCTCCTAAATTTAATGTAATGCCGTTTTATAAAGTCAAATCAGACAACATTAATTTGCGAAAAACCAAAGAAACCTATTTTATTGGAAAATTTAAACCAACACTTAATGCTGAACCATCCACTTCCATTAGCAGTGTTCCAAATTTGCTCGTTAAGGGCTTCATATATGTTATATATATATACCGGTATATATATATATATATATATATATATATATATATAAGATATATATATATATAATATATATATATAATATATATATATATATTATATATATATAATATATATATATAATATATATATATATATTATATATATATAATATATATATATATATAATATATATATATAATATATATATATATATATATATATATATATTTTTTTTTTTTTTTTTTTTTAAGAGACAATGAAAGGAGAAAGGATAAACACAGATAAAACAAAAGGTCCATGTGCCTAAAGGCATCCTCCATTCATAAAATGTTTGTAACAACTGGATTTAAACATTTGTTGATTGTAAGTTTGTGGAAAGCAATTCGAGGGAAGTGAATTCCAAAGAGTAGTAGCTCTGGGGATAAATGAATTCTGATAAGCAGAAGTTCTGCATTGTGGAGGAGAAAGTGTAAATTCATGGGCGCTCTCAGCTGCCCTAGTTCTACGGGGAAAGATGTGGAGAGGCGGCACAATTGAAGCAAGTTCCTCGGAACAATTGCTGAGAAAATATCTGTAGAATAATGCAAGGGATGCAACGTTTCTTCGTATGGCTAATGTAGGAAGGTCCTGTGTGATTGCAGGGTTATTGATTAATCTAATAGCTTTATTTTGAATTTTGTCCAACTGCCTCAATGCAACCACTCCACTTCCACCCCACAGAGGTGAACAGTAATCCATCTGAGAGCGCACATGACTTTTATATATTACGGCCAACTGCTCGTCAGTGAAGAATTCTCGAACTCTGTACAGGAGTCCCAGTTTTTTAGAGGCATTCTTAGCAATGCTTCTAACATAATGTGTCCAGCTCAAGTTAGTAGTTAATGTTACACCGAGAATGTCAATACTAGGGGAAGTGGGAATATTTACATCATTAAAAAATATATGGGAGTCAGTGAGATTCTGTCGGTTAGAAAATTGAATGTACTCGGTTTTCTGTGCATTAAAGGAAACTAGATTCTCTTGTCCCCATTCATTAATTCTAGAAAGGTCCTGGTTCAGAGAAATTGCAGTGTTTATTTTTGAATTTATAAGATCGGGTTGGGTGAAAGAATTGGTAAATGTGAAGGAACTGTGGAGTGTTGAGTCATCTGCGTAGGAATGTATTGGATTATGAGTGGTAGATATGAGATCATTGATATGAATGAGGAACAGAGTTGGGGACAAAACTGATCCCTGGGGAACACCAGCATTTATTGAGTGAAATTGAGAATAAAGGCCATCTACCATTACACGTATTTTTCTGTTATGAAGATAAGAAGAAATTAGTGGAACTAATGATGCAAGGCCGTAGTGTGACATCTTCGACAATAAGGATTGATGCCAGACTCTATCAAATGCCTTTGATATATCCAGTGCTATTGTATGTGTTTCACCATGTTGGTCTGTAGCTTGGTTGATTTGATGCGTAAGAAGGCAAAGAATGTCTGCAGTTGATCGACATCGTCTAAAACCATATTGCCTATCACTGATTAATTTATTATTCTCCAGATGCTTAATTATGTGATTATTTAATATAATTTCAAAAACTTTGCCAAGAGTGGAAGTTATAGCTATTGGTCTGTAGTTTGATGGATCTGAAGAGGCACCTTTTTTAGGAACTGGATGGATGTTTGCTTCTTTCCAGGGTACTGGGAAGCATGAGGTATGAGTACACAGACGGAAAAATTTTGCCAATACAGGAGCGAGCACCAAGGAGCAATTCTTAAGTACTATATATATATATATATATATATATATATATATATATATATATATATATATATATATATATATATATATATATATATATATATATATAATTATATACTCTCAGCCAGGACTTGGGATACCGACAGTCAGCACGAGAGCCCATGATTTATTAAACTATATCATGGACTGATAAAGAATATTTAACATTTCCGTTAAACCAAGACCTAAGATGTTACGCGGCCCAAACAAGTAAGTCTCTCCTCGCAGCGGCATGAATACCCGAGTCTCCCCCCCCCCCCCCCACCCCCCCCCCCACCCAACACCAGGTGGGAAATCGCGATAAAAAATGCAGGTACAATATACCTGCCCCCCCCTCCACAAATCTAAGGAACCCCCGCAAAGCCCCCCCCCCCCCAAAAAAAAAAAAGGATGCGGCGTCTCTCAGAGGACCCCAACGTGACGTCCCGCACCCAGGCCAGTCGTGGATTGGACAACCAGAACCTCACCTCTACTAACCCCAGTGATCTGACGTCCTCGCCCAAGCAGCCATCCGATTGGTCCATAGAAGGTATCCTGCGACGTATTCAGAGGGCTCTCCCCCCTACCCCCCTCGCCGGAACCAAACCGACCTATGACACACCTGAGACCTACGCATCACCGTGCCCTTTTTCCGTGTAACATACCTCGGACGGAGAGCACCTGGAAAAATGAATAGATTCAGGCCGGGTACGGGAAAATGAATTTCACTCCCCTCCCTGCGATCTGAATGCTTACTGGCTTCTACAGGTGCCCTCTGGCCCGACCTCTTGCATAACGGCTAAATCCCGGTGCAAGAAGACCTAGAATGCTCCCTGGCTCTAGGACATAGATTGGTCTCGAGCTTCTTGGTAGCTTGTTAGTTAAAATTTATTACTGTGATTAGAGGTGCTTGCATAGTCGAGACCTGGCTCTCAGGCCCCCTACACTGTAACTTATTCATATTATCAAGTTGCCTGTTAAAATCCCGCACAAGCTATCCTTAGCAGTAATTATTCCACTATAGTTATATTGTCACATGTCTGTCTAACCTATAGATTGTCAGGCCGCTGCGTAACTATAGGGGAAAAGCTCTGCCTCACATACGCCTACACTAAATTCCAACTAGGGAATTCCACATATTGAGTCTAACTAGGAGTCACTCTCATTCTTACGTCTCCTAAGTATGTTAATATTGTACATATCCTGTGTATCCTTATGTATCTATGAATATTATTGTTGTGCTATTGCTTTCAAGATTAATGATTGATGTCTTCATGCATTACCATTGTATAACTTAAACCACAAATGCATATCAACCCTCTATTTAAACAATACATCTTGTACACCTGGGTCTTGTATTCTCTTAACACCTCCCCTTCGGTAAAACGGAACCCGTGACAGATGGTAAAGAATGTGCAGCTACTCTAAGTGGTAGTTGGCATCTTACTTTTCCTACTTTTATTAAGAAGGAGCAATCCTACTTGGAGAAAGAATTCTATTTCATACACTGTCGGTGGTTCGAGTCCCGGCTGGGATTAAACAAATTTAGCAGCTCATGTGTTTTTGTGAAATATTCTTAATATACTGGGTATATATACGGTATAGTAGAGTCATTTTCAGAGCTTCCGTGACCGTGTTTAGGATACCAAAGTTTCTCAGTGAATTTAACAAGGGCAACTGATGCTAAAAAAAATAAGCCCCCATACACCTCACCAAAATGACGGGAAAGTTGTTATTTTAGACGTTTTTCAAAATGGCCGCCGCCGTCATCTTAAAAAATTGATAAAGTTCTATTTCTTGAAGTGAATGGCCAACAATGACAATTTTGGTGTCTATTCCCACTAATTTTGGTGTCAGAAAACCAATGGGATGGCATAATTAAAAAATAATTAATAACTAATTACCAAATAATTAAGAAAATAAGAAAATAATTAAGAAAATCAATGGGATGGCATAATTCATGATTTAGAGTCCCATTAACCTCAACATCTAAGACAAATATGATGTTGTTAAATCCACTGAGAAACTTTGGTATCCTAAACACGGTCACGGATCCTCTGAAACTTACTCAAATAATATAATATATAATTTAAAATGTAAACCAAGAATGTTGACTGATCAATTCCTTCTTTTTCAGGTTTGTTGCATCGAATTTGGCGTGAAGAATCATAAGCAAGGAACGTAGAGGAGTTAGTGATGTGCCTGACCCAGGACCTCGATTAAAATGCATATTATGTCAACATCCCTGTATAGCTGATGATAGTACGGACAAGACATCTGATACAAAGTGGGAGAATCTAAGGAGCAAGTGTTTTCGGTGGAAGGAACTTGATAAATTTCAGCATGCCTATGCAGCAGTGGAGTGGGACAAGGGGCCTAAAGGCCTGTACATGCATAGTAAATGTTACACCCAGATCAGTAGTAATCGCTATATTCAGCAAGCACAGAATCGTAAACAGAAATCTGAACAGGAAGAAGTTCAAGCATCAACTTCAAGTCAACAACTCCCAGGAAATGTGCCTAAAAAGCTTCGTTCTAGTACTGGAGTGGTTCATGATAAGAATCTCTGTGTGTGGTGTATGAAAGGACCACAAAAAACCAGTAATCCTGGCAAGTCCAAACTTTTGCTGCTGTCAACAGTAGACGCATGGAACCGGTTCAAGTTGCATACAGTTTGTCTGTCAGATGAGCCTATAAGAGAAAGATTGAATACCCTACTTGCATCTATCCCAGACAGTCGAACGGCGTTTGGATTGGAAATTCGTTATCATCGTGAATGTTGGCGCAATTATGTCAGCAACCCTCTGAAGGAGTCTTTTCCTGATGAAAAAACAGAGCATCTGCAACATGTTAATCTTCGAGAGGCCCAAAATATCTTCTTTCATCATGTCCGTCAAGTTATCTTTGAAGATCATGAAATCCGTACACTGCAAGGTCTTGTAAAGGATTACAAAGGCATTACTTCAAATTATGATTACTATTCCACAGCAAAGTCCAGTTTCGTGAAGGAAATTCTGATCAAGGAATTTGGAGATGACATAGCATTTCATGAACGAGGTCAGAAGAATGTGAGTGAACTGGTATATGATGCAAGAGCTGCAGGTTCATATCTTGAGGCTGTAATATCCTCTCTAGGTGTAAGTGACGATCAGCTGGTGAAGAATGTAGCTGGGCGACTCAGAGATCAGATCATCAAAACAAAAACTGTTCCTTGGCCTCCATACATACATGAGCTAGAAGAATATGAAGACCTGAATGATCTCCTATTGAAGCTCATCACTTGGTTAAAGCACCCCACAAAGTCTGAAGTCGATGACAAGCCCCAAGTCATATCAATTGCATCTATTTTGACCAGCTACATCACTGGAAGACGTACTGCATTTGAGACAAACCTCGGTGTACTGCTACATGGTATGACAAAGAGCAGAGAAATGGTAGACATATTACATAAGGATGGCCTGGGAATCAGTTACAATGATGTGCTTTTGCTTAGAGATTTCTGGGCAGTTACTGACCTGAAGCATTCAACTGAGTGTCCTTTTGAACTTTCTGAAGGAACACCGGCAATATGTATAGTCGACAACGATGACTTCAAAAGTGACACTTTGACTGGAAGTGGCCAATCACATCGTACAAATGTCATGTTTGTTCAGCCAGACCTACCTAAGCTAAATCTACCTACCCTAGATGATGATAGACCAGTTGCAAATAGCACCTTGCCTTCGTACCTCTCTGATAGCCTCAAAGAACTTGGGAGCCAGATGCAAAGAATTGAACCATACAAAACAGTCAAGCATGGTGAACCACCCATCAGACCAAGGATAACGGATGAACAACATCTGGACACAGTTCCTCAAAGAATGAGAGGTGTCATCCATGCAGGTCAGAAGGGTATACAGAAGCAGTTGTCATAGACACTGAAGATACTGATAACTACGTTCAGGCAGCCTATGTGGCTCGGCAAATATCAGGACTCTTGTGCTTGAAACGCAAATCTCAGCTGATAAATGCTCGGTGTTTGTGTAGTGAGGCAATGGCGGAGTCTTTGATCCCACTTTATGTTCTTACCGGATGCGACCATAACTCCGGCTTTTATGGAATAGGCAAGAAAACTATTGTTGACCGTGTAGAAAAATCATCAGAAGCTCCCAACCTCCTTAAAAGTTGTGGCACAATCATCCCAGTCACACAGGAAATCATCAATGACTTACAGAAATTTGTTATCCGGTACATCTATTGTGACACCAAACACAAGACCCTAGCAGAGGTGAGAGCAGCAAAGTGGTCAGTACTCAAGAAAAAGAAGATCATCAGACTGGTACCTGATTCTGACAGTCTACGACCACACTTAGAGCGCACCAATTACCTCACATATCTGCAGAAGAATTTCCAGCTTCAGAATCATCCATCACCAATTGGCCATGGATGGCACCTTGTAAATGGCTTATGCCTCCCAGTACGCTATACCCAACCTGCACTTCCATCATTCCTGGATCTTCTAAAAACTCCAAGTCATCTACAAATGGAGAGCAGCGATGATGACAGCGGAAGTGATTCTGACAGTTGTGCATCATATTTGTCCTGCAGTGATAGTGCATCTTAATGCAGTAGGTCTCATGTTTTATTAATTTAGGATACCAAAGTTTCTCAGTGGATTTAACAACATCATATTTGTCTTAGATGTTGAGGTTAATGGGACTCTAAATCATGAATTATGCCATCCCATTGATTTTCTTAATTTTAATGTTATTTACTTAATTATTTGGTAATTATTTATTAATTATTTTTTAATTGTGCCATGCCATTGATCTTCTGACACCAAAATTAGTGGGAATAGACACCAAAATTGTCATTTTTGGCCATTCACTTCAAGAAATAGAACTTTATCAATTTTTTAAGATGACGGCAGCGGCCATTTTGAAAAACGTCTAAAATAACAACTTTCCCGTCATTTTGGTGAGGTGTATGGGGGCTTATTTTTTTTAGTATCAGTTGCCCTTGTTAAATTCACTGAGAAACTTTGGTATCCTAAACACGGTCACGGAAGCTCTGAAAATAACTCTACTAGTATATAAATATATAAACATCCTTCCTCAACCAGACTGTGTATCGACCCATAACCCTTTCACTTAACCCACATGCCAGGGGGTTGCATTTTAGTTTTCAGTAATAGAATTATCTTACAATTAGTTAGTCAATTAGTTTTCTACAAACGGATTCAGAGGTTGAAGTAACTTAATAAAGGTTTCGTAACACCCCTGATGGTCACAAAAGCTCTTTAGTATCCCAGAAAGGGTGCAAAGTGCGTCCATGTATGCGAAAGGGTAAATTATTACCATCCGAAAATATAAAATAAATCCTCATTTACTCTTTTCAACGCCCTATTTGTTTTGCTCCTCTACTTTAGCCCACATACACCACCTTACTTACTGAATTAATTAGTGTTTTATACTTAGCATTTGCCTGACATGAACTGAACTATTGTATACAGTGCCATGTGTTGTGGCATTGATCGTTCTGGGATATTGTGATGGAGAGCCCACACTGACGGATCATGTGTTCGAGTTATGTGATAAGGTGCTTACATGTGACACATAGACTTGTTGACTTCATTCATCAACTTAATTTTGGTCAATGACGCTATCCAAGATCAACAGGTAGAAACAACCAGACTGTGGATTAATGTTTCCTTTGGACTGTCCGTTATTTCCCATATATTAAACATATCAGACAGATTCTTGTAGACATGCACTACGTGTGAGTTCACTCATTGGGAACTACTCAGTTGTAGGATGACCATCTATCGGTCTTGGTTATAGAAGCTATGAATAAACTAATCTTGAAACGGAAATATATGATTGAATTGAATTTTCAACTATTCTTTCTCTTAGTCTCCATTCTTCCCTTTATCCCCTTTGTCCAAATTGTAATCCAACCTCCTCCCCTTTATTCGAAATACATACACTCTCCTTGTGTTAGTAATCGATCTGGGCGTTTGGTAAATATTATGCTGTACAAATCAAGGGAATTAAACAAATATATAAGATAATTCGGTATATTAATATTGATGGAACTTTCAATCCTTATACTAAATGGGTTAATTACTATCGCCATTGCAAAATAAAGTTTAAGTTAAAAATTATCTTGATCCCCCCCCCCCCATTGTCTCGTCTTTCCTTTAATCTTCGATAATTTCCTTCCCCCTTCTCTCTCGACAATGGGGTGATAAGCAGACGAGACGCCCTTGCCCTGAATGCCCAGCTCCATCACCTATTTGAAAGTTGCAATAGGAGACTGTAGGGTCGTTAGACGGTCAATAAAGTCCTTCCAGCAGTACTGATAGGATTGCATGGCCTTGAGGTATCATTACGGTCTTTTTAATCAATTGCCTTTAAACTTGCTCAATTATCTTTGAGATTAGCTCCCCTAGTAACCATCAACTGATTAATTAAATGACTCTAAGAAGTTTTGCCGAATTCATTGTAGAAATTGCCAATCTAGAGATAACAGCCTAGTTTTGCAGATATCCTGGTCATATTAGTACGTAACTGTGAGAGACTTAAGAATGTCCATTACGATATCGATGTAAGATTTAATTATTGCTGCCGTTAACCGGTCATTGTAAACACGCTACCAAATTATTAGACTATTGGTATAACAAGAGATTAAGATTCCCTAATATAAGTTCAATTAAGAGATTAACATTGCATCGTTGAGAAAACTCGGACTAAGGTTAAATACTTGTTACTAAACGAGAAGACTTGCCAGTATATATATATGTTTATTTTCTAGAGAGCTAAGCCCGGTTTTATATATATTATGAGATTAAGATATTGTTGTAAAATAAGTTAAGCTATTGTCTGTTTGCACGAGCACAGCCGGTATACACTTATGTCAGACACCATATTGTGTTATTCGGTTTTATTACACTTGGGGGCCTTTTGTGTATGGCCACCCTCATTAAGGGAAGTAAGGCGTCCGGCAATAGATAGATAGAGACTATTCTGTGTTTTACCTATAATATTGTCCACGATATTTATGTTTATGTCAATGAATTAATTGTATATCTATGTTGTCATTTGTTTGTGTTATCCAGCTCAGCATGCATAGATCCCACCCTTATTATAATTGTTTGTGTTATCCAGCTCAGCATGCATAGACCCAACCCTTATTATAATTGTTTGTGTTATCCAGCTCAGCATGCATAGACCCCACCCTTATTCTAATTGTTTGTGTTATCCAGCTCAGCATGCATAGACCCCACCCTTATTAGAATTGTTTGTGTTATCCAGCTCAGCATGCATAGACCCCACCCTTATTCTAATTGTTTGTGTTATCCAGCTCAGCATGCATAGACCCCACCCTTATTCTATTTGTTTGTGTTATCCAGCTCGGCATGCATAGACCCCACCCTTATTAGAATTGTTTGTGTTATCCAGCTCAGCATGCATAGACCCCACCCTTATTAGAATTGTTTGTGTTATCCAGCTCAGCATGCATAGACCCCACCCTTATTAGAATTGCATAACATTAAGCATGACAAAGTGTAGAATGAGGGGATATTTAATTGAGGTATATATATTTTTTTTTGTAACAACGATGATACTCTAGATGTTCGAAAGTATTTTCAGTTGACCAGTCAAATTACATGCAATTTTTTTGTGTCAATGGTATAGGAGAACGATTTAAGATGAATATCGAGGCTAAACATTTTAGTTTAACCATGTCATAAACGTTTGGAACAAACTGCCACAAGACGTTATTGATTGGAAGACTGTGTCATCTTTCAAAATCTGCTTATGAAAATGACATAAATCCATCCCTCGCCTAGTTACTTTCATAGGTCAAAAGGTGAAGTTCAGTAAGATATGAGCCATTTCTCCTTTGACTTAAAAGTGCTCGAGCATCCTCCTTGGAACCATTTAGTCAGTTGCTGTTCGCATTCCGTTGCTTTCCTTTGTAATGGGATGACAACATGATGGCAAACGTGAGGCACCCGAATTGGTTTTGTGAGTCTTAGCCGGAAAATACCTGACTGACAACCTGGCTCAGAAAGAAGTCCTTTATATCCATATAAGCAGCGTTATTGTACACTACCGGATAGCTATATGAGGGTTGGGGGGCGGTGAGGGCGGGGGCGGGGGGGGGGGGGATGTGATCTGGGTCGAGAGCAGGGGAAGGGGACGAAGGTAGAGGTAGAAGACAGTAAAAGTGATGTAAAAGGAGGGGGTGATTGTGTTGGAGTGAAGAGAGGGCTATGTGAGGGGGGTGTTGGGGGTGCAAAGAGAAAAGAGAGGGGAGGAGGAAATGATGTGAGGTATAGGGGGAGAGGTGAGGTAAGGAGGGGTGCGGGGTGAATGGGGTACTACTATAAGGAAGTTGGGGTGTGAGGAGAGCAAGGGGTAAACAAGAGGAAGATAGAGTGATCAAAGGGAGGGGAGGTGCCAGGAGAAGGAAGGAAGCAGGAAGGGGTGCAAGAGGGAGGTACAGTAAGGAGGTGATAGGATGCTTGGGGGGGAGAATGAAGTAGAAAGCGAAGGGGGTGCAATGAAGATATAGAGAAACAGAAGGATGCATGGGGGGGGGGGGCAGAAAGCGAGGGGAGTACAAAGGGGTGATAAAGTAAGGTGGGTTGGTGATGGGGTTCGTATGGTGTGGGGAGAAAGGGGAGATAGAATAAGGGGTATGGGGGAGGGTGGGGGAGATCTTGAGAAACAGGGGGTGAAAAAGTAAGGTGGGAGGAGGTGATGGGGTGCGTGTGGTGTGGGGAGAGAGGGGTGTAGATTACATTAGGTAGGATCAGTTGTCGGGGGATTAGTGAGAATAATCATAGTGGACGGAAGTGGTGGTGGTGGGTGGAGAGAGAGAGAGAGAGAGTCAGAAATAATTGGTTAGATCTGTTTATCGTAATCCAAATATACGTCACAAACTGCACATGAAGGAGTAGCAACTGGCCCACATAACATAGCAGCTGTACACTTGCAATAAATACAAACATATTAATTTCATGTGAGAATTAAAATATACCAATATTTTACCATTGCATATTAACTGTTTATATATTCCTACATAGGTACGGTATTTCTATCAGTACAGCATTGCTTCTCTTCACTATAGTCTGTTTGTTCTCAGCTGACGGTAAATTCAAGCCTTAAGCTGCAGGTTTCTCGATACTTACGGGAAAAAGATACTATAGTCTGTCTCTGTCTCTTCGTATCAAGATGGGAACATGACAATTTACCGTCAGCTGAAAGTAACCAGACCATAAACGACGACTTCTTTGCTCTAGTTATGCCACTGACAGGTTTTATTTATTTTTGTATATTTGTTTAATATAACATTAACGAAGAGAGAGTAGGCCAAGGAGAAAGCCTTGGGTTCCTTTTCTTTCACTGTGCTTATGTATGGTCTTGGTATATAATCTTCCCGAAACAACTCCTGGCCGAAATGCTAAGAATTTATGATATAAAGAGTAAGTGTGTCAATTTAAATCTATGTAAACCTCTCTCTCACTCTCACTCACACATACACACTCACACATACACACTCACTCTCTCTCGCTCTCACTCACCCCCCTCCCCCTCTCTCTCTCTCTATCTCTCTTTCTCTCTCTCTCTCTCTCTCTCTCTCTCTCTCTCTCTCTCTCTCTCTCTCTCATCAAATCACTCTGGCAAACTACCGGACACTGTAGACAGAAACGAATTCCTTGCCGGTAGTGACCAGACGAATTCAAGTGAAATGTAAAGGAAAGAGGAAGAGAGAAGCTGAGAGGAGAGAGAAGCTGAGAGGAGAGAGAAGCTGAGAGGAGAGAGAAGCTGAGAGGAGAGAGAAGCTGAGAGGAGAGAGAAGCTGAGAGGAAGAGAGAAGCTGAGAGGAGAGAGAAGCTGAGAGGAGAGAGAAGCTGAGAGGAAGAGAGAAGCTGAGAGGAGAGAGAAGCTGAGAGGAGAGAGAAGATCGAAAATAATAAACATGCCTGTATCAACTAACTGAAGGAAATGGAGTCTTTGTCATACTTATTAAATAATTAGCAAATATATACCGCATTTTACCTAAGATATCATTGGAAGTTTTATTAATGAAACGTAAGACAGTATATAAAACTATAAAACTGGATGATTTAGGAAACATAAGTGAGGAGAAGTGTGTATGGAAGGAATGGAAGAAGCAGAGAAGGAAGGAAAGAAAGGAAGGTGGTAGGGTGAATAACAGGTATAACAGAGAGAGAGAGAGAGAGAGAAAGAGAAAGAGAGACACAGAGAAAGAGAGAGAGAGAGAGAGAGCATGGAGGACAAACAGGAAGGGCACGGGAAACAGAAGTGACGGTAAAGGAAGGAAGGTGGTGACACAGGAACCATGTTGACCACTAATGGTCTGCTAAACAAACGACCCTACTGGACAACCTGTGTGTGTGTGTGTACATAACATGGTGTGGGAATCACTCAGTAGAAAGACATACGGGGGTCTGTCTCTCTCTCTCTTTAAATATATATATATATATATATATATATATATATATATATATTCACACGCTCGCGTGTGAATCTGAAAGACCCGGGATCGAATCCCTGCCACGGCGGACATTTAGTGGGTGCGGTAGTACGTCCTAGCATGTTTCACATGCTTGCACCCAGTCAGGGGACATCCTGACGACGTATACAGACAAAACACACATAACAAAGCCACTCCAACACCTTCCTCTCTCTCCAACACCCCTTCTCCCCTCTCAACACTCTTCTCTGAGCTATTGCCGATAAAAATGGCATGTTCAGTCCTGTACAGAATCGTAAGATTCAGAGTCGTAAAGATTCCAGGACGAGCTCATCAGCGGCGGATCCCCAGATCGACCGTGGTGATTGTCACCTAAACATCTACAAAACAAACACACACATATATATATATACATATATATATATATATATATATATATATATATATATACTGTATATATACTGTATATGTGAATATATTTATCCACACTAAAGGTGTGTAGAAAAGGAGAGGTTCACTGCGCAAAGCTTAACACTCCACGAGCGGCTAGGTCGGTAACTTCTACCTGCCAAGCGGGTGGTTTTACCCTAAACGAGCTTATTTCCGTGCTCTTTTCATGCATAAACAAGAGCCAGAGCGTATTACAAGTATGTATCCGTGAAAGGGCGATAATTGAGCTTTCCAATGACACCAGAACCATCCTTCTACGATCACAGGTTCTCTTGCAACGATCGTGCAACCGAAGGGAAAAATAGTTAAAATACGGTAAATTCCTTACATAATTCTCTGTGTAGCGAGGCAGTGAGTGTGGGTGTGTGTGGAGTAGGGGCCAGTGCTGGCGCGAGAGCCGTGCCGAACGGTCAGAGCCGACCTACGCTCCTCCCACCGCTCGTCTCTCTCTCAGAGCCAAATATTGCTTAGAATTGCACACCGCCTTAAGTCGGTCCCCGCCACATAGTCCTTTCTTCTCTAGGCCGACTTAAGTCGGCCCCGCTAAACAAAGGTTAAACAATGTTAGTGCTAAATTTAAATTGCCTTTAAAATATATTGCATGCAAAAAATAAGTGTTTAAAAAGTACGTCCGAGTATCTTATTAGAAGGCTCGGACTTTTGCGTTTATATTAAAAATATTTTTATGTCATAAAGTGTTAAAATGCATTTCTCTACTTTCGTAGATCTTCAGTTATTAAACAATTGCAAGAGTGGCTGGTTCCAGAGTCAGGTAGTTGGTCTGCACTCTTCTGCGGATTACCAGGCACTGGTAATACGGAATATAATATGCTGACAAAATAAAGAAATATGGTGGAAAAACAAACAAGTAGGAAAAGTAAGTGAAGAATGTTTTAATGCGTCAGAAAATAAGGAAAACAAATCAAAAAATATATAGATTGTAGTAGAAAGAAGACGAAACAATTGGAGAAGACAAAATAAATAGACCAAGATACAGATGGAAATAGTGGACACAATATAATATAGGGAAAACAATGAAACACAGATGAAGCAGATACAAATATTAGAGATTAAGCAGAAGAAAAGTTGGAGATAATGTTGTAATAAACAGAAAAACTAAAATAAGAGAAAGGGGTTTAGAAATGAAATAAAGAGAAGTAGATCATCTAAAAAATAACACCCCCTCACACAAGTTGGAGTAGACAAAATGAACTTGAAAAGGCACAGTACATAATGCCATTCTAAATATAGCGTAGAATCATGAACAGGCAGAACAGCTATACAAATGAGACTCAAAACCAAACAGGAAGGCGTTTCATTATGAAGGTCAAGTGTAAGAGTTCCGGCTTGACCTCTAATGACCTTGTTTACAAATGACCTGACTCAGGGGGTTGACAAGAGGTTAGGGGAAGCGGGTACTTGAGACAAGATAAATACGTCCCTATCCATTACTATAACATTCATCACACACTGGAAAACCACGTAGTGAATATTAAATAACCTACAAAATATTATCATATCCTAAACTAAGTTAAGTCAGGTCTGATTTATTAGTTTATATAAATGACATATAATATTATTAATGGTGGATATGAATGAAAAGAGAAAGCGGTCATTAGGAACTCCGAATGGCTATATACTAGAACTACTGTATATTCGCGTATCGTGTGTGTGTGTGTGTGTGTGTGTGTGCTTTACAATATATGTGAATCACGCGTACATTAGAGCAACAAACTAACCTAAGCCTAATTTTTGGTGGATTATGTTCATTAAATTAAGCCATATATTCGACTTATATTTGTATTTTTAGCGAGGCCTCGAGGTAGCGAAATGCCTTGATACAGACAAAAGGTAGAGGAAGGGGGCAAGACAGTAGTAATGAGACTGATGATAATAGTAAACAGATGTAATGTGTGTTATGGATCAGAAGAGAAAATTGAAGGCCAGTCGGCCTTCGTCAAACTCCCGTTTCTGATGTTCTTATGTAATAGAATAGGTTAAAGTATGGACAATCGTCCGGATTTTAACCCCGCTGAGAGTGTATAAGAATATCTATCTATCTCTCTCTCTCTCTCTCTCTATATATATATATATATATATATATATATATATATATATATATATATATATGTTGGTAAAGCCAGGTAATAAATTTTCTTTAATACATACGAGGTTGAAAGAAATGGCAATTTCTGCGTTGGAAATTTTATTATTCAAAGTTTCCAGGTCTCTGATGAGTTTTCGCTGGGTGGCAGGAAGTAGATGAAGGAGATGAGCAAAATTCATGGTGGTACAGGGTTACATTAAAGTACATGAAGATACAGTAAATACGACGCGTTTCACTGGACAACCAGCATTATCAAGTAAGGAAGGAAAGATATAAAAGGTAAACAGGAAGGGTATATATAGAGGGTGGAGGATCAGAGGAGGCGGAAAACAGGGGGCAAAAGTCTGCGATTGGTGGAAGGATAAACTAGGAGAGAGAAAGGGGGTAACCGCTTCACGCATGCTCACTGGATGCGGGATGGTGGTCGATAGGTGGGGTCGAAGCTGATTGGCTGCGTGTCGAGGGGCGTGGCCTAAGTTGTGTGGCGCCTGCAGAAGACGAAGCTGAAGGAGGTAGCGCGGGGGGCTGCGTCAAGGGCACCGGGGGGCGAGGAGGGGTGTTAGGTCCTGTAGGGTAATGCCTTTTGGCAGAAGGAAGGATCTGAAGGTCCAGAGTTTGGTTGTTGATGTTGGGATGTAAGGCTTGGATATATAAAGCTTCGAGTATAGGTAATCTCCTTGGGTCACTTTCTTTATCGAGTATGGTGGTGTGTTTCTCTAACTCGTTGCGTGTGAGGTGAGGGTGGTTAGGGGTGAGATAGTGGTCTTTGATGGCTCCAGCCTGAAGGTGAAGAGTTAACCGACGTGAAAGACGAGTCTGCGTCATACCCAATATAGGAATGAGGTCCACAGTCCTCATAATTACAGGTATGTTGGTAAATGACGTGAT
>CM064572.1:28166584-28296584 GCA_032716605.1 Paralithodes platypus | reverse complement strand
TTTTCCCCTATTATACTTAACTCCTTAACATTTGCAACATTATCTTAACATAGGTTGCTAGCTCCTATCAAAAACAATATTCCCTGGTAATCCTAAGAACATCTGATTGATTTTCGACTTTCTGTGATCATAAAAAGACCCAATTAATTGAACGGAGATGACATTTTAACCCCTTCTGTATGGTGCCCATATGACGGGTGCCATTTTGAGGCTATTATGAGCCCTGAGAGAGAGGCCAGTTGATGCAGGGAGCGCAGAGGGACTCCAGCCGCTGGATACAGGCGGCGGGCACACACTGAGCTCTGAGAGAGTGCTCGGTCACTCATGTGCAGCGTCACACATGGCAAAATCAGCAGAAATTGCAAATTTTTACAAATTTTGGCCTTCATTCGCAAGATCGTTGCAAGATAACCAGATGTCGTACAGGATGATTCAGGTGTCATTGAAAAGCTCTATCATTGAACTTTCACAGATATATGTTTGTATTACGCTCTGGCTCTTGCTTATGCATGAAAATGAGCATGGAATGAAGGTAATTTTCAGCAATAATGCCCCCCCTCCACATGGTTATGACCTTTGTCCCTTTAACTCCAGCCCGGGCATTCAATTTTGCACGGCCTGGTGAAATACTGGTCCGGTATTATTCCATGATGGTGTACGAATATTTTGAGGCTGGTTTTGTAACATTTTATATGTATGACCCCAGGACCCCCACCAGGGGTCTCATACCCTCTTAAAATCTTGCAAGAGTATGATTTTGTTTTCATTGAACGGTAATTTGCCCTGGGGATCGTTATCTTTTGTTATATATTTCCTCCATTTGTATATATACTGTGTGGGGGTTAACTATATTGAAGAGACCATCTTGCTGGGATGTTAGTAAGATCTCTCTCTCTCTCTCTCTCTCTCTCTCTCTCTCTCTCTCTCACTCTCTCTCCCCCCCCCCCCCCCCCCTTACCGGAAGCTAGGAACACCTCCATATATTCTAACATGTAAACACAGTGTAAACAAGTCCACATATCACACTTTAGAGAGCTACTTCCACTCACAGTCTTCAATAGGGTGCGTTTCACCAAATGTGCCTTCGTTGGGGCATAGGCAGGACTCAGAGCAGCGTCTGTATAGTAGTGTGTTTGTCCTGACTGTACTGTATGTAAGTATCTGTACGAAGGTAGATTTACAGCAATGTGTTTGTGTGTGTGTGTGTGTTCTGTACCAGAATAACGACACTGATACCAACAGTCAGGTTTGTCCTGACTGTCGGTGGTTAGAGTCCCGGCTGAGAGAAGAAACATTTGGTAGCTCACGTGTATTTGTGAGATACACTTAATATTAATAACTCTCGTGCTTGGCTGGGCGATAGTTAGACGAAATCATTTCAACATGAGTTGCGTGGGAATATTTGTAAAAATCCCTGTATGGTGTCATGGAAAATGGGTCCTACGACTTGTGTATAATATGGAATACTTTCTCCAAGTACGATTTTCTCCTACTTATTATAAAATAGGAAATGGTTAAATATATGTGTTGATCACGCCGTGGTGAGCTGTTTATAGCATGGACTCTCGTCCTAGATGTCAATGGTTCGAGTCCCTGCTGAGAGTAAATCTCTCTCCCCCCCTCCCCCCTCTCTCTCTCTCTCTCTCTCCCTCTCTATCTTTCTCTCTCTCTCTCTCTCTCTCTCTCTCTCTATATATATATATATATATATATATATATATATATATATATATATATATATATGGAGGTAAAATCACAAATACGTGTGATCAAATAATGTAGTAAAACTCGCTTGGTGTTCCATTGTTTCAATTTTCCTAGCGCGCTTTACTACATATATATATATATATATATATATATATATATATATATATATACCGGTATATATATTTTTTTTTTTCTTTAATACATAATAGGTTGAAAGAAATGGCAGTTTCTGCGTTGGAAATTTTATTATTCAAAGTTTCCAGGTCTCTGATGAGTTTTCGCTGGGTGGCAGGAAGTAGATGAAGGAGATGAGCAAAATTCATGGTGGTACAGGGTTACATTAATGTACATGATGATACAGGATATACGACGCGTTTCACTGGACAACCAGCATTATCAAGTAAGGATAGAATGATATAAAAGGTAAACAGGAAGGGTATATATTAGTCCATGAGCCAGGCCAGATATCGGTACCACCTGGGGTGACTAAACACGAATGGTACTAAAATGTTTATAGAGTGACTGTAAGTACATTAAGATATGATAGCCTTCTCGCACTGGTAGCTTAGTCTAATTTTTTTGATGCAATAGGGGCGCTACCCAAAAATAAAGATTTTTAGCGTGACGCTCGGCGTTTTCCTCATTTTCTTTAAAATCCATCACACAATCATCGCGAAACTTTGAACACCTATGTAGAATTATATTCTCTACCAGAGTTGTTCCTAGGTATTTTTCAAATTTCCTCATATTTCGGAATATACTCTATATTTTGGGTATTTTCCTCTAAATCTAGAATAAATCCTTAAATATGGGGAACATTGAAAAATATATTCTAACAGCTCTTGTAGCTTATTTGATTCTCTACAAGAATTATTCCGATGTGTATTTCAAGTTTCTCCATATTTAGGGGTTTATTTCATATTTGGGGATTTTTTGTTATATTTTGGGGATAATTTATTATTGGAAGGAGCAAACATATGTAGAGTGGTTTCCATGTAATGTGTTTGTTTGTTCATGGTTTAATGGTGATATTTTTTGCAGGTGTGTGTCGACTGTTTGACGGCAGGATGGAACCATCTGCGAGGAAGAGAGCACGGATCGACTGTATCATCCACTGCTCTGATGATGACAGCGATGCTCTGGTGTCACCACAGGATTTGGACTCCTGGAACACATTGCTCAGGGCTGCAGAAATCAGGCAGCATGATCCAGTCCTGGAAGCAGCCAAGGGCCTTGAAGAAGGAGGAATACCACACATACATTATCACCGTAAATGTCGTAGTCTCTTTACAATGAAGAAGTCACTGGATTCTATCCTTGCCAAGGGTGTCAAGATAGAATCAGCAAGCGTCGACCCAGGAGGAGGGCATCAAGGGATGCCCCTAGTACTAGCAGGGTGTATGCCAAAGTATGTATCTTCTGCGAGAAGTCAAGCAAGTACATAAAAACAACAAAGACAAGGGAGCCACTCATACAGTGTGTTGAGCTACGAGCAGATGAGAAGATTCGCAGAGCAGCAATAAGGAAACTCAACCAGAGAATCCTTGGTTTAGTTAGCAGAGACCTTGTTGCTGCAGAGGGTCACTACCACAAGTCGTGCTACAAACTCTTCACAAAAGATGATTTCCCAGCGGCCGCCAGGTCGGGTGCAGGTGAAAATCAGGAAGAAAGCGAGGAAGCACGCTACGAAGAGGTTGAGACAGAAGCCCTCGAGGAACTCTGCTTGTATATAAGGACCAAATTATTCCCCAACCCAGAGGTACTGCCTATGACAAACCTCACATCTAGGCTTGAGAGATCCATGATGTCCCGTGGTATTATCCAACTGAAACCAGCGACAAAGAAACATGTTCGCCGAAAGATTGAAACCGAGTTTGGAGAATCACTACGCTTTGTCCCAGATGAGAAAGGAAAGCTTCTAATCTATCCACGCAGCCTCTCAATGGACGACCTTGCCCGGCAAGCACACAAAATGGCAAAAGACCTGCAAGAAGCAAGAGCAGCTAACTCTGAAGATGTCTTAACCAAAGCAGGAATGCAGCTGAGGAATGAGATCAATAAACAAGATGTGAGTCAGCCATGGCCTCCCGATACAGATCAGAATGTCATTCCTGCAGCAGTCACTCAATTCCTGCACACCCTGCTGACAGGAGAGTGTGAGTGTGAAACTCCCTCTGAAAGAGCTCAACGTCTTGCCACTTCCTTTGGCAGTGACTTGGTCTTTGCTGTTACCAGTGGCAAGACAAAACCACCCAAGCACGTACTGCTGACCAATGCTGTAAAGTCTTTGACAGGAAAGACAGAACTGATCCGAACTCTGAATCGTCTTGGTCACTGTGTGTCTTACTCAATGTTTGAGGAGATCGATACAGCCCTTTGTATCCAGAAGCTGGAATGCTCAAAGGATGACATTCCACTGCCAGCAAACATCTACCCTGGTGTGTTCACAACCCTGGCCTGGGATAACATTGACCGACTTGAAGAGACCCTAAGTGGAGCAGGTACTTCTCATAGAGTCAATGGCATTGCTGTCCAGTCCAAGGTTGCAGGCTCTGTGCCAGAGAAAGTCCTGCCAGAGATTACCAAGTCCAAGATAAGAAGCATCACTCAGACATCATCAATGCTGCCAATATACAATGTTGGGCGGCGGGCAGGGCCACCTAGGATTGAGACTGCGTATGTCGACACTACCAAGGAAGTCCAGGATTCAAAGACAAAGAACCATATCTGGCTTCTACTCGAATGTCAGACCATGAGGACCAGTCCATCAGCAGTTGGACTGGGTTCAACATCAAAATGCGCAGAGACATTGCAGTGGTTCAGGACACTGTAAGCTACCTGCCCACTATCAATGCTCCCGCAACAGAAATGTCCACCGTTAATGAAATCTTGGAACAAACGCATGCTATCATGCAGTCCTTACAGCTTAACAAGATTGTGTGCGTGTTTGATCAAGCACTCTATGCCAAAGCTGCCGAAGTTATCTGGAAACAAGAGAAGTTCAAGAACATTATCATCAGGATGGGCGTCTTCCACACAATCTGTAATCTCATCTCCACCATAGGAAAGAGGTTTCAAGATGCAGGTCTTAGAGATCTGTGTGTGGAATCAGGTATCATCGCAGAAGGATCAGTGTCAGGAGTGATGAACGGCAAGAGGTACAACAGAGCAGTGAGACTACACAAGCTCGTGTATGAAGCACTGATGAGGCTTGCATGGAAAGGCTTCCTTTCATGGCTAGAAGAAAACCATTCAAGGGACATACACCATCTAGATGAAACACTGAAGGACATCAACAGCTTTCACAGCAATGTGTCTCAGGGACTCTTTCAAGAGCTGATGGAGAGTGAATCATGCACACATATCATGAAGCTTTTCCAAGTTTATCTTGAGACCCTCAGAGATGAACACAACCTCTCAGCATTCTGGATGTCATACCTGGACATGGTTGAGATCATGCTGGACTTAATTCGAGCCTCCAGAGAAGGCAACTGGATGCTCCACCTAGGAGCAATCCGACAGATGATACCGTGGTGTTTTGCCTATGACAAAGTGAACTATGCCCTGTTCCTAACCTACTACTATGCCTTGATGTCTCGACTGCCCATTGAACACCCAGAGGTCCATGAACACTTCATGCAAGGTGGCTTTTCGGTCCAGATCGGTAGCAAGAATCCCTTTGGACGGATCCCTGTGGACCAGACAATCGAAGAGACGATCAACAAAGACACCCAGACACCAGGGGGCACAAAAGGCTTCAGCCTGAAAGGCGGAGCTGTCGCCAGGTACTACCTGACATCGGAGTATCGCAGCAGGTACTTAAGGCAGCTCAGGACTATGGTAGTAGGCCAAAAGTATACTGACTTCAGCCACCCAGACCTACAGATGCCCAGGATTAGAAGAGATGAGGCCGATGTCCAATCTTTAGTTCAACTGATGGAGACCAGCTGGTTGAACCCCTTCAACGCAGAGCAAGAAGATCTTGTCAGTTTGTCAACTGCGACTATGGCACCACCAGAAGTTGTCAAAGACCTTCTAGGGGCCTACAGAATAGGAGAGGATGCATATCAAGCCTTCAAGGAAGAGCGCCTGGAGATCGATACGCCAACTATACAGTTTCATGACACGATGACGAAGACGAAACTGAGAACGTTCACTAACATCAGAATGAAGCCACGCTCACAAGACCATGCCAAGGAGGTTATCTTAAAGGCTGACAGGAACCTATTTGGCCAGATGATCCTTGTTGCCGAGAACAGAAAGCTCAAAATGAGTGATGTCTTGGCTCATCCCCTGGGGCCTTTGCCTTGGGCACTTGCCAGCGGTGATGGGTCTCTCCGCAAGACCAACAAGGCTGCCCTCGCAAAGGAGTTAGAGAGGAATGTTTCTCCTGCAGAAGTGATACCCGAGCCCTCTGCTACCATAATTGATGGGATGAGCCTGGTCCACAAACTGAAGGGAAACGACAACACTTTTTCACAGCTTGCAGGTACAGCACTGAGTCACGCTGTTCATGAAGGTGCTAAGAGCAGGCGCATTGATGTTGTGTTTGATATCTACAAGGAGACATCCATCAAGGATGCAGAACGAGCCAAAAGAAGTGCAGGCACAGGAATTCATTTCAAGAACATTCAACCTGGGCACAACATCCAGCAGTGGAGAAAGTTACTCGGTAGTTCCTCCAACAAGGCAAGTCTTATCAAGTTCTTGGTAGAAGAATGGAAGGCACCACAGCACAGGGAGAAGCTCAAGGACAAGGAGCTGTATGTCACATGTGAGCAGCGCTGCTTCAAGATCACCAAAGAGCAGTGGGAAGAGGCTCCTGAGCTTAAGTCAACTCAAGAAGAAGCAGACACACGCCTTCTTCTCCATGCACTTCATGCAGCAGAATCTGGGAACAAGTCTGTCATCATCACTGCAGAAGATACAGACGTCATGGTGTTGTGTCTTGGCATGTGCCACAAGATCCCATCCCATCTGTTCCAGAAGTGCGGGACGAAGAACCGGACAAGATTCCTGGATATCACCACACTGAGCCGCACACTGGGAGGCAGCGTGTGTGATTCATTGATTGGTATGCATGCCTTTACAGGCTGTGATACCGTCAGTGCATTCGCTGGCCGAGGGAAGATGACGACACTCAAGCAGGTGAAGATGGACAAGACATACCAGCATGCTTTTCACGAACTTGGACGCTCATGGGAAGTGTCTCCTGAACTCTTTGAGAAGCTACAGGAAATCACCTGCCACATGTACCTACCATCTACCCACACAACTAAGGTAAACAAGCTTCGGTATGAGCTGTTCTGTGCAAGACGTGGAGAGGTAGAGTCAAGTCAACTCCCTCCTTGTGAGGACTGCCTCTTCATGCATGCACTGCGTGCAAACTACCAGGCTGCAATCTGGAGGAGAAGTCTTCAGAGCCAGGCATTTGTTGCGAACCCAACAGACTGCGGTTGGATGACAGATGAGGACGGTAAGCTTGCCATCAACTGGATGCGAGGCTCACCAGCACCAGATGCTGTTATGCAGCTACTGTCTTGCAAGTGTGTGCGGTCATGCGAACTCCCTAAGTGTACTTGCCTCAGCAATGGTCTAAAATGCACGGACATGTGCAGGTTACAGACATGTCAGAACAAGGCTATTGAAGAAGAGCCGGTGGCACAACAGTCAGATTCCGAGTCTGACGTAGATGATATTTAGGAGTAGTAATTTGCCATAATAGTATGTACAAGCCCATGGCATGCTTAGTGTGTATTTACAGGACTTGTATTAAATGTGACAATTACTATATGCATTTTGTTGACATTTAGGCATTCCTGTCCCCAAATTTGACATTTAAAAAAAAATCGGAATTTTCGGTAGGGTATGTCTATTCAAGAAGTGATAACGACCATTAAGCTACCAATGTGCAAGGGCTATCATATCAAAACATAAACTAGAGACATGTAGCAAGCTAAAAACACCTAAGAGAATTAGTCACCCCGGGTGGTACCGATATCCCAAAATTCGGGTCTTGGCTCATGGACTATATAGAGGGTGGAGGATCAGAGGAGGCGAAAATCAGGGGTCAAAAGTCTGCTATTGGTGGAGGGGTATTCTAGGAGAGAGAAAGAGAGAACCGCTTCACGCATGCGCACTGGATGCGGGATGGTGGTCGGTTGGCGGGGTCGAAGCTGATTGGCTGCGTATCGAGGGGCGTGGCCTAAGTTGCGTAGTACGTGTGGCGCCTGTGGAAGACGAAGCTGAAGGAGGTAGCGCGGGGGGCCGCGTCAAGGGCACCGGGGGGCGAGGGGGGGCGTTAGGTCCTGTAGGAAAGTGCCTTTTGGCAGAGGGAAGGATCTGAAGGTCCAGAGTTTGGTTGTTGATGTTGGGATGTAAGGCTTGGATATATAATGCTTCGAGTATAGGTAATCTCCTTGGGTCACTTTCTTTATCGAGTATGGTGGTGTGTTTCTCTAACTCGTTGCGTGTGACGTGGGGGTGGTTAGGGGTGAGATAGTGGTCTTTGATGGCTCCAGCCTGAAGGTGAAGAGTTAACCGACGTGAAAGACGAGTCTGCGTCATACCAATATAGGAATGAGGTCCACAGTCCTCATAATTACAGGTATGTTGGTAAATGACGTGATCGTCGGTCATCGGGCTCTTTATCTTGGTGGAAGCTGGTTGTTGCGGAGAACGAGGTTGGAGGTCTTGGGGGATTTGTAATAAATTATTAATTTGATTTTGTTTTCCGGGTTGGTTGGGTGGACATGCTTGGAGATTATTTCTTTTAAGACGGCCTCATTTTTGTGTTCAGAGGACATAAAATTGCGGTAGAAGATCTTAATTTCATTGGGGGGGTCAATGTTGGGAGGGCTTTGGGTGTACCATTTTTCAAGATGGTGGTTGATGGTGCTGGAGATGTCGGAGTTGGAGTATCCGTTATTTACTAAAACTTGGGATAGTCTTTCTAGTTCCTGGTGGGTGTCGGCCCAGGTAGAGCAGTGCGTGAGGGCTCTCCTAACATAGGCGGAGATGGAGGATAGAAGATAACGGCGGGGGCATTCACTATCGCCGTTGAGGCATTGTCCTGTGTTAGTTGGTTTAATGTAGACGGTGGTTTTGAACCCATGGTCGTTCAGAGCTACGAGGATGTCGAGGAAGGGGAGTTGTCCATTGTTAGATTTTTCAAAGGTGAAGTTAAGTCCGGAGGAGGTCATGAAGCGACGCTGGAGTTCCTGTAGTTCGTGGAGGTCCTTGATTTGCACGAAGATGTCATCCACGTATCTATAGTAGACGGCGGGTCGTTGGGCAGCTTGGAGCTCTTCCTCGATGGTACCTGTTACGAACTGGCACTCGGGTACACAAGGGCTCTCAATCAGGACTCGAATACGGCTCGCTGCCACAACGGAAACACACGATCCCAACCCCTGAGTACTGCCAGCCGAACAAAAAATACCAATACCCTCCAGAGTTCAATCTGCTATAACGGGGTATACAAGAACTCGGTACTAGTGTTCAACAACAGACTAATAAAGAGACAGGAATTATCTAGTCTGGTCAACAATCAAACAATGAAGTAAAAACAACAACACCAAAGAATAGTGTTGGCCGAAGCCGAAGTAATCCACCCTTGACTAAGAACTTAAGAAGTCCTCCACCCTCTACTTCGGATCGGCACTATTACGTTACGTTAATTAATAGTCCTTAAGCATCGAGCAAGGAATCTTCTGAAAAAAGTTAGATGCTTCTCGGATGCTCGTAAGAAGTACGTATCGGATTTTGAACAGTAATTCAATAAGCAAAACACTGGCAATTAAATACTATTAAAGGTTTAACACCTTACGAGCGGCCTATGCGGTTTATTTATATGTACCGCACAGCGGGGTGTTTTTAGCCAAAATTGGGCTGTTTACGTGATCATTTTCATGCCTAAATAAGACCCAGAACGTAAAACAAGTACCCTTGAAAGGGCATAAAACAGAGCTTCGATGACACCATAACGATCTTGTATGATGGATAGTTTTCTTGCAATAACCGTGCAACGCGAGTGCAAAAAGCAGGTAAGGTACTTTACATAATTGAGTATGTAGCGAGTGAGAGAGGGAGCTGAGATTTGTGTCAGTAGGTTCGCCGCGGTGGTCTGGAGCAGTCATACGCTCGCTAGTCTCCTGCCACCACTTGTCTCTCTCTCAGCCACATTACGTGCTGAAATTGCCACTCGAGTTATGTCGAGCGCCGCCACATAGTCCAGCTTTATTTAACTCGACTTATGTTGCTCGCCGCTAAATAAGGGTTAAATTGGCATAAGAATAATTAAAAGAATATGCAATAGTAAATGGCAAACATTAAAAAGAAGTACTCTGCAAATGCAACGGCAATAGCCTACTCGGATTGTGCTCGTGGGCCACTAATCACTAAAGTAGCCAAGCTTGCAACACATAAATCAATAGTGCATAAACAATATCATACATAAGGAAAGCTTCAATACTATTCTGTATCTACTAATCGAGTAAAGTCTAGCTGGGGTACTGTGGGCAAAAGGTAGCAGTGACTGAGCAAAAACGGCTCGTAGCCTAGCGAAGTCCTCACAACTGTTTAAAGTATTACGTTAAATAACAAGTGCACTTTGAGAAATCAAGATCCCTTGTATCTGGTTTTCTCCGGCTCCTTGACAAAGTAAAAACAAACTGTTAATAAAATACAGGGTGTTAGGCTCTTGCCCTCACGCACTGTAAATTATTAACTCAACACAGTCAGCGCGAAGACACTAGGCTTCACTGAACCGAAACGAGTATGCAGGTTATCGCTTAACCACTGCATCAAACAAACTCGTAACACAGAGAAAGCCTTACCCCAGTCTAGCATTACCTAGACTAGCAGAAAACAGGAATAATAATAATAACACACAGGGAATGCATATACAAGTGCAACAAACATCAATCCTATATTCTAAGTTAACCTTTCCAAAATAGGCTATCTAATAGGCAAGTATCTCGTGAGAACTCAAGCGTAAATACGTTGGCTGACTAGCTCTGCACCAACGGGACCATGGAAGTTAAAAAAGGCAGGGAAAAGAGGAGATAAGAATGTAAGGTAGTAGAGAAAGTTCACATCAGTCAGAAAAATATAGTTAGCAAGGGAAATGAGAAGTCGCTCTGCCTAATGAGTTCTGATGAAAAAATTGGCTAGACTTCCCTTTTTATACCCGGCCCTCTAGTGAGCCCAACGTGAACTACTAAGGACCGCCCACTGACAATCATTACGTAATTTCTCTCTCCTCTGGGAAAGGCAAAGGCTCCCCTAGCACTGAGGGGAGGGGGAAGGGGGAGTGCTAGTGAGTTAGGCCCACCTCCCGCCTGGCGCACCCACTGACCCCCAACTGTGGCTGTTTCTTCCATCATTACAAATAAGTTTTACACACAATACTTATAACTAATGATATAAAAATAGAACTCGTTGACTCAGATGAAAACAAAATACATATTCATAATACTTATAGTACAACGGCTCACATGAACTAAGTTAGGAAACTCTACATAGACTACAGCCAAAGTTCCTGCCCTGACGATCCTAGCGAGAGTTGGGCATGACTAGGCGTTCTGTACAGCATGCTCACACTGGACATGCGTCACATACCCATAAAAAAGTTCGCAAAAAGAACTCCTAGGGGGCTGCCCATCGCCACACCATCTATCTGCTTGTACATGTTGCCCAGGGGGCAAAGGAAGGGGGCCTCCTTGGTACATAGCTCCAGTAGTGTTTTCAGGGCCTTCTCAGGGATGTCCAGTATTGGTGTATCAGGGCAATGGTAAATTCGACGTAGAATCATGTCAATGGTCCTATCCACTGGCACGTTGGTGAACAGGCTTTCTACGTCGAGAGAGGCGATTGTGTGGTTGTTGTTCCGGGGGGCGTCTCGTAATATTTTCAAGAAATCGTGGGCTGAGTTAAGGTTGAATTGGCTGGGAACGTAGGGGGTGAGGAGGTTGTTCAGGGCCTTGGCGATCTGGTAGGTAGCAGTGGGGATCTGGGAGATGATGGGGCGGAGGCCTCAACTGCCACTACAGCTCCAAACCTGGCCCCCACCGGAAACGCCTAGAAACGGAAATCCTCCTGGACGACATCCTACAACTCAAGAAGGATGGTAAGGTCACCACTAATCCCGCCCTACAACCTACTCTCCTCGCTGAAGCCGCCAAAACCAGAGGAACTCACCATAGCAAAATCCTCAACAAAAAACACTTCCAAGCTGCCAAACAATTAACTCCTTCAGACATATTATGTTCCAATAAGTCCGAGGAGGCGGGAGCCCCGGGATCATTGCCACTGCCTCGCACTACACTCACAACAACACTGCGGCCGTTAGAATTATCGGAGGAGGCTGAGGTTGCCACCAACGGTTTTATCGTAAGCTAACTTATCGGACTTACTGACTTCATATGACGCAAAATCGCGTCATAAACTTATTGGAGAGGCATGGAGATAAGTCCATATGACGCGATCGCGTCATATGAGTTTTTGGTTATAAGTTCCATATGACGCGATCACGTCATATATGTCGCAAGGAGTTAAGAGACAACCCCAACATCATCATCCGTCGTGCGGATAAAGCTTCCTGCCTCGTGATTCATGACAAGGAGGAATATCTTAGAAAAATGGACGTCATCTTAAGTGGCAACACCAAATTTAAAAAGATCACCCGCAACCCAACCGACGAAATAAAACGTACTGCCAACACCACCATCACCGCCATCAACGCCAAACAAGGAGGGGTCCACCTTAAAAAACTTGTCGGAGAATACACCCCTGGTTATGCGTACGGAACCATCAAAACACACAAACCTGGGAATCCCCTCCGCCCCATCATCTCCAGATCCCCACTGCCACCTACCAGATCGCCAAGGCCCTGAACAACCTCCTCACCCCCTACGTGCCCAGCCAATACAACCTTAACTCAGCCCACGATTTCTTGGAAATTTTACGAGACGCCCCCCGGAACAACAACCACACAATCGCCTCCCTCGATGTAGAAAGCCTGTTCACCAACGTGCCAGTGGATAGGACCATTGACATGATTCTACGTCGAATTTTCCATTGCCCTGATACACCAACACTGGACATCCCGGAGAAGGCCCTGAAAACACTACTGGAGCTATGTACCAAGGAGGCCCCCTTCCTTTGCCCCCGGGGCAACATGTACAAGCAGATAGACGGTGTGGCGATAGGCAGCCCCCTAGGAGTTCTTTTTGCGAACTTTTTTATGGGTACCATCGAGGAAGAGCTCCTAGCTGCCCAACGACCCGCCGTCTACTGTAGATACGTGGATGACATCTTCGTGCAAATCAAGGACCTCCACGAACTACAGGAACTCCAGCGTCGCTTCATAACCTCCTCCGGACTTAACTTCACCTCTGAAAAATCTAACAATGGACAACTCCCCTTCCTCGACATCCTCGTAGCTCTGAACGACCATGGGTTCAAAACCACCGTCTACATTAAACCAACTAACACAGGACAATGCCTCAACGGCGATAGTGAATGCCCCCGCCGTTATCTTCTATCCTCCATCTCCGCCAATGTTAGGAGAGCCCTCACGCACTGCTCTACCTGGGCCGACACCCACCAGGAACTAGAAAGACTATCCCAAGTTTTAGTAAATAACGGATACTCCAACTCCGACATCTCCAGCACCATCAACCACCATCTTGAAAAATGGTACACCCAAAGCCATCCCAACATTGACCCCCCCCCAATGAAATTAAGATCTTCTACCGCAATTTGATGTCCTCTGAACACAAAAATGACGAGGCCGTCTTAAAAGAAATAATCTCCAAGCATGTCCACCCAACCAACCTGGAAAACAAAATCAAATTAGTAATTTATTACAAATCCCCCAAGACCTCCAACCTCGTTCTCTGCAACAAACCAGCTTCCACCAAGATAAAGAGCCCGATGACCGACGATCACGTCATTTACCAACATACCTGTAATTATGAGGACTGTGGACCTCATTCCTATATTGGTATGACGCAGACTCGTCTTTCACGTCGGTTAACTCTTCACCTTCAGGCTGGAGCCATCAAAGACCACTATCTCACCCCTAACCACCCCCACCTCACACGCAACGAGTTAGAGAAACACACCACCATACTCGATAAAGAGAGTGACCCAAGGAGATTACCTATACTCGAAGCATTATATATCCAAGCCTTACATCCCAACATCAACAACCAAACTCTGGACCTTCAGATCCTTCCCTCTGCCAAAAGGCACTTTCCTACAGGACCTAACGCCCCCCCTCGCCCCCCGGTGCCCTTGACGCAGCCCTCCGCGCTACCTCCTTCAGCTTCGTCTTCCGCAGGCGCCACACGTACTACGCAACTTAGGCCACGTCCCTCGACACGCAGCCAATCAGCTTCGACCCCGCCAACCGACCACCATCCCGCATCCAGTGCGCATGCGTGAAGCGGTTCTCTCTTTCTCTCTCCTAGAATACCCCTCCACCAATAGTAGACTTTTGCCCCCTGATTTTCGCCTCCTCTGATCCTCCACCCTCTATACATACCGTTCCTGTTTACCTTTTATATCATTCTATCCTTATTTGATAATGCTGGTTGTCCAGTGAAACGAGTCGTATATCCTGTATCATCATGTACATTAATGTAACCCTGTACCACCATGAATTTTGCTCATCTCCTTCATCTACTTCCTGCCACCCAGCGAAAACTCATCAGAGACCTGGAAACTTTGAATAATAAAATTTCCAACGCAGAAATTGCCATTTCTTTCAACCTCGTACGTATTAAAGAAAATTTATTACCTGGCTTTACTAACATATATATATATATATATATATATATATACAGTATATTATTATGTTCTCTCCACCAACCAACTCTACTTCTAAAATCGATTTTTTTTTTTCTATGTGATTGAGGGAGGCAAAAGGCATAACTGCCTATAGCGAGTGCCTCCCCCATAGTTGAAAGAGTGACAGGGCCAAAATCAAGGGACGGTCGAGCCAAAATGCCTGGACACACGGAGTTTGAAGCAATTTAAGTCATAGGAAGAGGGAAAGACTGATTCTGGGAGAGAGTTCCAGAGCTCAGCTGTTGAGTAGAAGAAAGTTTGAGAGTAACATTTCACTCTTGGGTTGGAGAGTTGCACAGAGTAGGGGTGGGATTGAGTTGCAAGATGGGTACCACGTGCCCCTGATTATTATAGTAGCGATAGAATAGCGAGAGAGATGCAAACATTGCGGCGGAGAGAGAGAGATTGCAGAGAGTTGGTGAGTGGACGGGAGTTAATGATACGAAAGGCCTTCCTTTCAACTTTGTCTAGGAGAGCGATGTGAGAGGAACATCCCCACACATGTGAACAATACTCAATACAAGGGCGCACTATGCCCCTGTACAGAGCAAGAAGCTGTGCAGGGGAAAAGAACCCCCTAAGGCGGTTGAGCACACCCAGCTTCTGGGAGGCTGCCTTAGCAAGACTGGTAATATGGTCCTTCCAAATGAGAGCAGAAGAAAAAGAGACACCAAGAATATTGAGAGAAGATGAAGGGTTGATTTTTGTATTGCTGAAGAATAAGGGATAGTCCGCTGGGAGATCCTGACGGGTAGATAGATGGAGAAATTGGGTTTTGGAAGCATTAAAGTTAACAAGGTTTTCTCTGCCCCAATTGGAAATAGTATTTAGATCAGAATTTAAGAGTGCTATGGCTTCATTACGTTTGTCGTTGAGGGATTGCTGGCTGGGGCGTTCTGAAAAAACTAATGGAGTAGTGTAAGGTTGAGTCGTCTGCGTAAGAATGGATGGGAATTAAGGTACAGTTAAGGAGATCATTTATAAAAATTAGAAAGAGAATAGGAGATAGGACAGAGCCCTGAGGAACACCGGAGTTTATAGGGTGAGGAAGTGAACAATGGCCGTCCACAACCGCGGCTATGGAACGGCCGGAAAGGAAATTAGAGACAAAGGCACAGATGGAGGGATAGAAACCGAAGGAGGGTAGTTTAGAAATTAAAGATTTATGCCAGACTCTATCGAAGGCTTTCGATATGTCTAGTGCAATAGAAAAAGTCTCACTGAAGTCCCGAAAGGAGGATTAAAGAAATTAAGAGACACTATGCAGTATATATATACAGTGTATATATATATATATATATATATATATATATATATATATATATATATATATATATAATATATATATATATATATATATATATATATATATATATATATATATATATATATATACAGTATATTGGGTGTCCTAAAATAGGTGTGTCATACTTTAGGATATGATTATATGAACGATTCTAAGCATATGCTATTCGTTAAAAAAAAAATCGAAATCACAACTGTTAAAGACATATTGAAGGTTTTAAATAGTGTCCTCTCCCGCACTGCTGTAATGGACTCCTTATCTAATGGTTTCAAGCAAATCCAATGTCAGTTAGAATGTCTCTATTCGTTTTGTATCATACAAAATATTAATATCTTGATTATAACATAGTAAATTAAACACATTAAGGTGAAGGTGAGATAGGCCCTTTGACAGATGGCTCCCCCTTAAAACTTTCCATTTCAGTCCAAAACAAAGTGTGACACTTTTTATCAACATATATTTGAATTAATGTGTCGCTGTGAATTCTTTGGCCTATGGAGTCTATGAGTCTAAAACATTATTAACCTCTTATTTTACATCTCCAGGAAGTCTATAACAGTCTATAACATCTAGAGGAAGTTCATAACAGGCTATAACATCTCCAGGAAGAACATTCCACAAGTTCACAACTCGATTAAAAAGAAATTCTTAGACTCATGTGAGTTCAAATATTTACGAATTATTTTGCAAACATTTTATTGCGTGTAATTTGATTGGCTGATTACAGTCCATATTGTCGATGCCTTTAATGATTTTGAAGACTTGAATTAATTCATCTCTTAATCTGGGCTGGGTTAAAGGACATGGATATAGTTCTCTAAGATGTTCCTTGCATGGTTTGTTGTTTAGATTAGGTATGTACCATATTATTATTTTTACATTGAACTCGTTGAAGTTTATCACTATATTTTTAGTAGTAGGGGCACCAGGATTGAACACAATATCCCAGAAGAGGACTGACTAAGGAATTGTAAAGAGTGAGGATTCCATCTTTGAATTTATGCTCAAATGATCTGTTTATAAAACAGGTCAGAGAGAGAGAAAGAGAGAGAGAGAGGGAGAGAGAGAGAGAGAGAGAGAGGTGGTTGTAGAGAGGTGGACTAATTATCGTGGGCGTACCTGTGTGTGTGTTACCTGGTGGGAGTGTGGGTGGAGTACCAGTACCTTAAATCAGAGAGCTATTTATTCAGTCAGGTGTTTTCGGCATTGGTCCTAAAAAATATATTCGGGTGTCACATATATAATTATCTACTTGTAATGCAATGTATATTGCATATTCATTAAAAACATATACAGTTATAATTGATCATTTCTGAATAATAATAACAACTCATAATTACAAAACGTACAACACTACTTTCATTGCATAATATTTGTTGTATTAAAAAAATATGAATAGTTGTGTATAATTTTGATATTTATCCACAACCGGGAATCGGGGCCACGATCAGAGGAGTAAGAGCAAGAATCTTACTAACTATGATATGACCTGATAAAACCTTAAAACATCTGGATATATTTTGCATGAGGAGAACATTCCAGCCCATCAGTACGAAAGATTATTTTACTATCCCGACTATTATTTGCTGTTACAGATATGTTTGGAATATCATATAAGCACGTGAATATGTACAGAAAAGCTTCTTTGTCATGATTATCATCAGATATGCTTAATATATATTTTTGTATATAATTCCGATTTATATAAACTGCTCCGAACAACAAAAAGTATAGCGTAACAGTGATACTACTTACTACATATACGGTACGTACATATATATCGAGCCAAAAGGTCATTGAGATGGGAAAACAAATAATATTGAAAGATCAACCAAGTCAAATAGGATATGAATATATGACATGATGTAGGAATACAGCAAGAAAATACTAGGAAAAACAAATAGACAGCAACACAGACGCGTAAAAGAAATATACACACTAAGAGAGAGAGAGAGAGAGAGAGAGAGAGAGAGAGAGAGAGAGAAAAAAAAAGAGTTACAAGGAGTTACAAGGGCTATTTAGTATCTCAGAGACTTTGCAGTCCATTCCGAGGAGATACTCGATGTGGAAGAAGAGCGACTGTTTAGTGCACTACACACTCTACAGACTGTGCACAATACTATCTACTCTCTTCTTAATCTGCTCTACTGAAGAATTGTTTGCAACTTCGGAGGGAAGTTTGTTCCAGGTAGAACAGATCTTATATATGAAAACGTTTCCACAAATACTAGTACTGAACCTTTTTCAATTCTAATTTCCAGCCATGGTTGCGTGTTGTATTCACATTGAGGCTAAACATTTTGCTGTAATCCACATTGTCAAACCCATTGAGTATTTTAAAAACTTCAATGAGCTGACCTTGTAGTCTGCATGTCTCGAACAGGAAGAGATCAAGAGCTCTCAACCAGTCCTCATAGCTCATTCTTCTAAGCGATGGAATAATTGCAGCATACTCCAGGAGAGGCTGTATCAGAGCGTTGTAAAGTGTGAGGACTATATCCTTATTTATATACTTAAATTGCCTCTTAATATAGCCCAATAATGTCTGAGCTTTCTTCTCTACTTCAATGCACTGCTTGGAAAACTTTAGGTCACTGCTAATCAGAACACCCAAATCCTTTTCTAAGTCACTTACTTCCAGAGGCATTCCCAATAGTGAATAGCCTGAATTGTGGTTTGCTTGGCCGAAATGCATCACCTTGCACTTTTCCAAGTTTAGAGGCATCTGCCATGTCTCCGACCATTCACCCAGTCTGTTGAGGTCCATCCTGAGCTGTTCAACCCCTTTGGGTCTTTCACATTCATTCCAAGCTTTATGTCATCTGCAAACTTGGAGATCACACTCAACAGACCAATATCGATGTCATTGACATATATGATAAACAGAAGTGGGCCAAGGACAGATCCCTGTGGTACTCCAGAAGTGATTGAAGTCCACTCAGAAGAAACACCATTGATTACCACTCGTTGTTGTCTACCTGTTAGCCAACTTTCTATCCAATTTGTGACCTCTGTATTGATACCTAGCGCACTCACTTTTGACATTAGCCTGCAATGAGGTACTTTATCAAAAGCTTTTTTGAAAATCTAAGTAAAGGATGTCTATGGCTCTACTTTTGTCATACTCATTCAGCATTTCATGAACAAATTCCAGCAATTTGGTAAGTCATGATTGGTGTCGCCTGAATTCATGTTGGGAATCTGTAATTAAATTGTGGATGTCCAGGTAGTCAACTATCTTGTCTACTAGTATCCCTTCTAAGAGTTTTACTATGATAGAAGTCAACCTAATTGGCCGACAATTCTTGGGACACTCGTGATCCCCTTTCTTAAAGATTGGGGTCACATTGGCCAGAGTGAGAGAGAGAGAGAGAGAGAGAGAGAGAGAGAGAGAGAGAGAGAGAGGCAGGAAAGGGGGGGCTGGGGGTATTGTTTCCTGCAGTACTATCCTGTATACTACACACTAACATCCTTCTTTACTCCCCTCCCTCCTTCCTTCACTTCCTTGGCTTCTTTCCGCTTCCTCTCCCTCTCTCTCTCTCTTTTTCTCTCTCTCTCTCTCTCTCTCTCTTGTTTTCTTGGAAGCTCATTGGTATATGTGAACATTTCATGCCACAAAATGTGCTACCTGAAACCAGCTTCCTTCGAAGGTTGTAAATAGTTCTTTAGTAGTGCAGATAAACCTCTTGTAGAGTTGAAGACGCATTTCGCATTCTCATTTTGGATATTATCAAATTTTATTTTATACAGTTAAAGAAGGATATATAGAAGCCTGAAGGGTAATTACGACATTCCTGAGCCCTTTGATCCCCACAGCTTTGTCTATAGCTCCATAAACTCGTCTAATCAGAGCCGGAGTACAGTGAAAATAACGTCCTCGAATACTGAGACGGTTATGAATGAAGTAGATATAGTATTGATTCATTATTTACTGTACACTGATTTCTTCCATTTTCAAAAGAATCTTCCTGAAATGAACAGCAAGGTCTTTGAGATATTATTTCCTGTAGCTTCTTGTGACACACACACACATTTTCTCTCTCTACATATCGTGCTTTTGTTTTAAATAGAGAACAAGGAAAAATGAAAAGTAAAATATAAACACAAATAGCCTAACGTTAAGGCAAAGGCACATGGAATCCATAACAAATTATTATATAATTAAAACAATTACTTATTCGCGTTAAGTACACAAAATACCGAAACAAGGTTAGTGAAAATTTTCAGTAAATACAGTGTAATTATGACACCGATACTGCGACTCAGAGTCTGGTTAAATTTCCATCTAAAGTGCTCATGTTACTCAATAATGCTATATAGGTTATCTTACGCCCCCCCCCCCCCCCACCCCCATACCTCTTTTAGTTTCCTTTCTGTCACCCCTCCCCCCCCCACACCGCCCCCTGTCCACTCTATCTCCCCTCTTTACCTCCATCACCCCCTCTCATCCGTGACAGCCTGAAGGAGTAACTCTCTCTCCCTCTCTCTCTCTCTCTCTCTCTCTCTCTCTCTCTCATTAAACAATATATACCTTGGGTCTCAAACGAAGCTAAATAGTGAATGCTGAGATTATTCATAGCGTATCCACTATAATTAGGACAGCAAGCTTGGCCATTAAGGGGAGATTTCCACTTGAGATATTTTTTTTCTGGATCCCTTTCTCCCTCATGTTTAGCCCAATTGATTTTGAGATTTTAAGACGTTCGCCCCATTAGTTTGACGATTTTAAGAAATTTCGCCCCATTTATGTCACTTTTAAGATTTTAGGTGTCGATTTCTTTCTGGCGAGCGATAGCGAGCCTGTAATTTACGAGAAACCGGCCTTCGGCCGGGACATTTTTCTACCGAAAAATTTACAAATTTTTCTTGAAAGGGGGTCAAGGGGGTATAATTTCAAGATTGATGGAAGTCTAGGAAACGCACTAAACACCCCCCCTTAAGGGGAGGTTTTTAGTTTGTTTCCCAGAGCTCCATCAAGCTTTAAAAAATATACCACGAAACCCTCCTTCGAGACAAATTTGTACATTTTTCAGTAGAACAATGTCGTTAGAAAAATGTCCCGGCCGGTTCCTCCTAAATTACAGGTTTGCTATCACTCGCCAAGGAAAAATCGACACCTGAATGCCAAGAAATGTTGCTAAGCATGAGGGAGAAGGAGATTCAGAAAAAAAGACCTTAAGGGGAGGTATTTAGTTTATTCCCTAGACCTCCATCAAGCTTAAAATTAAAACCCCTTGACCCCCTTTCAAGATAAATGTGTACATTTTTCGGTAGAAAAATGTCCCGGCCGAAGGCCGGTTCCTCTTAAATTCCAGGCTGGCTATCGCTCGCCAGGAAAAAATCGACACCTAAATGGTACGAAAGGTCTTAAAATTGACAGAAATCGGGCGAACGTTCTTAAAATCGCCAAACTAATGGGGTGAACATCTTAAAAACTCAAAAGCAATGGGGCTAATCATGAGGGAGAAGGAAGTTCGAAAAAAAATCCCTCAAGTGGAAACCTCCTCTTAAGTGAAAATCTGCCCTTAACCTCTTGTAACTCAAATATGGCTAGAGCACGTAATCCATTTCCCGGATCAGTCGTCTCAAATTATAACAATATCAGCTTATTATTCTAGACCTTCTGAGGCTTGAAAAGTTTTGCGGCGAAGATTCTGGCCTAACAATACTGAGTAGACTATAGTAAGCCACGTATTAATGAAGCTAGGGCAGGTGGAGGACGCTCAACCCTCATTCTGACAGTGGATTGCCCAGGCATAACCAACACGGAGATGGAACATAGTAATACATAATAACCAACACGGAGATGGAACATAGTACTACATAATAACCAACACGGAGATGGACCATAGTAATACACAATAACCAACACGGAGATAGAACATAGTAATACACAATAACCAACACGGAGATAGAACATAGTAATACACAATAACCAACACGGAGATAGAACATAGTAATACACAATAACCAACACAGAGATAGAACATAGTAATACACAATAACCAACACGGAGATAGAACATAGTAATACACAATAATAATAATAACAAATAAATAAAATAAATAAACAAAAGGTCTACAGATCTCACACATGCTCTACACATATTGTGATAGGACCCCTTTATCACCATAATTTAAACGAACGCAAATTACAGCCATGTTAGTATACCTTGCTGTGGTGGTGCCCTAGACATTCATAAGCGAAATATGCAGAAACAAATAGTGATATGCATGAAACTGAATAATATTCAGGGTTTTATTTTATCACAAAATAACACTCAGTTATTTTTATCTTCGTTTGATATAGTAGTGGTATCACCCTTCCTACATGTTTAAAAATACGGGTGAATGCAAGGGCTGATAATGTCATGTACCCTAATCTAAATCAAATAAAGATGGACCAACAAATTATAGTCCAAGCAATTACCCTCTTCATTTCCATGGCATATTCTTATCAATTCAGGACAACATTTTAATCATGGACAATATTAGACAATTGTGATCCGATCAGTGAGGATACTACTACTACTACTACTACTACTACTACTACTACTACTTATAATAATAATAATAATAATAATAATAATAATAATAATAATAATAATAATAATAATAATAATAATAATAATAATAATAATAATAAAAATAATAATAATAACAACAATAATAAGGTATTTTAGTAGGCGCAATTTTTCTCCTTGGAGATTGAATAGCGCGTGTATAGCCAACAGAGATAATTACCCCCTACATGTGCTTCATTGAGATAGTAACCAACCAGGGTATAGTGGGTAGCACACTGTGCTGGGTATTAAGTCAAAACACTATCCATTTGACCAGCCGTTTTGTTTTGTTTTCGTATGTGAATGAAGGAGACAAAAGGCAAGTTGACTGTAACGAGTGTCTCCCCCAAAGCCAAAAGAGTGATAGAGCCAAATTCAGGGGACGTTGTAGTCAAAATGCATGTACACACGAAGTTTGATGCAGTTTACGTCATAGACTGAAGGAAAGATAGATTGAGGGAGAAAGTTCCAGAGTTCACTTGTTCAGTAGAAGAAAGACTGATAAAATTGGCCAATTCTTGGGTTAGAGAGCTGGACAGAATAGGAGTGGTTAGAAAGAGAGAGGGCAATAAGACTATAACTACGAAGGAAAGTGTAGATATTCTGCATACACTATTATTATAATTTGTGTGTGTGTGTATATATATATAATATAATAATAATAATTGTCGGTTTATTGTTCATTGCAGCCCTGAGGCTGAAAATCTACAGAATTTGTCTTAAACCTAGGTACAGTACAATACTGATTCTACCTTAACTACGAGGTGTGTGTGTGTGTGTGTGTGTGTGTGTGTGTGTGTGTGTGTGTGTGTATTAATGAAATAATAACACTAGATATTCTATACGTGGGCTACCATAAACTCATTGACGAAGTAAAACAAAACAAAAATCTTACATGATATCTGTGGTGGATATATTTTCAACTGACGGTTAATTGCAATGTCCCCGCCTTAATTACTCATCTACTACGAAAGTTTTGAAGCGAAACACGTCGTTATTTATGAACATTTGGTAATTTAATGACACACAGACATAGTAGTTTCAATTTTTGTTTTTTTAAGTATCGAGAAATCCGTTGCTAAGGGATCAATTTACCGTCCGCTGAAAAAAAGAAACTCTAGGCAGTGTACTTGGACAGTCAGTACAACATGAAACAGAGAGTCGTTGTTCCCGTAGAGATTGCCGGTTGGGTGCTTTTATATACAGTACCGTACTGATCAGTTACGTGGCTCAGAGGGGTTTATACACACATTTCATCTGTCTCACTCACTCTCTCCCTCTCTCTCTGTGACACACACTCTCTCTCACACACACACACTCTCTCTCTCTCTCTCTCTCTCTCTCTCTCTCTTACACACACACACATACAACAAGCCCCGTCAGATTGAGTTACCCAGCCGGATGAAGGTGAGAGGAAGACGGGAGCTACGTGTGTGTGTGAGAGAGGGAGAGAGAGAGAGAGAGAGAGTTACATAGATTTACAGATATACACAGATTGCACGTGCCTTGCGGCCCCATCTAGGTAGTCCGGATTTCATTCTAACAACATTTGCTACTAATTGGAAGGTAAGGCTAGCATAGCAGAAGGCTTTCTCCCCACCCTCCACTCCCTTCGGATATATATATACAGTATATAATTATATATATATATATATATATATATATATATATATATATACATAGAGAGAGAGAGAGAGAGAGAGAGAGAGTTACACAGAGTTACACATACTCCGACCACACAGACCTTGCGGTCCCAACTAGGTGGTCCGGCCTTAATACTATTAGACAGGGACAGTTTATAGTGGAAGAATAGGAAAGTAAAGTAGAAGGCTCTCTCCGCTCCCTCCGGCTAAAAAGCCGTACCGGAAAATAGGATGAAGTGTAACCTTATGGGTCAGGAAATGCCCACAAAGAAAGTGTTTATATAGTATATGAATACATTAGTTTGAAAAGGAAATTACACATGCCTACTGATTAATTCATATTAATTCAATCTTCATTATATGATCGTCCAGTCTTTTCTTAAACGTATCAATAGAATTACTGTCGACCACCTCCCTTGGTAAACTATTCCACTCATTAACCACATTGTATGTGAAGAAATTTTGTGTCACATCTAAGGATACCTTTTTTCTAATGAAATTCATTCCATTACCTCGGGTTGCAGCATTATTATTAATCGTGAACAGTGCACTGATATATACTCTGTCAAATCCCTTAAGTATCTTAAAACACAGCACAAGTTGGCCTCGCAACCTCCTTTTCTTTAGCGAGAACAAATGTAATGTCTTTAATCTTTCATAATGTGGCATGTTTTTCAGAAGGAATTAGTTTAGTTGATCTACGCTGCACAGATTCGAGTTTTTTAATGTCCTTCTTGAGATACGGGGACCAGAACTGAACGCCATATTCAAGATGGGGTCTAACTATGCTTTTGAATAACGGCAAAATAATGTTTTCGTTCATATACTGTAGGTAACATTTCTTTTGATAAATCCCAAGGCTTTGTTAGCTTTATTTGCCGCAGCCACACTGTGCTCTGAGTATTTTAGGTTTTCTGATCTTTAACCTTAGAGTTTGCTATTATTGGTTGGCCTTTCATTTGATAATCATACTTTTCGTTTTGTTAACCAACGTGCAAAATTTGACATTTATCATCATTAAATTTGTCACTTTTCTGACCAATCCACTATTTTGCTTAAGTCGGACTGTAGGCTATATCTGTCTTCCTCATTCAAGACTATGTTCCCTATCTTTGTATCGTCAGCAAATTTGGAGATAAAGTTATTCAGACCTACATCAATATAATTTATATATATGATAAATAAAATCGGACCAAGGAGCGATCCTTGAGGCACACCGCTGGTAACAGGCACCCAATCTGATTCTACACCATTAATAACAACTCTTTGCTTTCTGTTTGCAAGCCAGCTTTTAATCCATTAATATATATTGCCCTGTATTCCGAGCGTTTCTAATTTGTCTAATAATTTATTGTGGGGTCCCTTGTCAAACGCCTTTTGAAAATCTAGGTAGACTATGTCAAGCGCCTTAGTTGAGTCATTAAGAGTGAACAATTTAGAGAGAGAGAGAGAGAGAGAGAGAGAGAGAGAGAGAGAGAGAGAGAGAGAGAGAGAGAGAGAGAGAGAGAGAGAGAGAGAGAGAGAGAGATGGGGGAGGGGGGGAGGAGAAACCTCACGTGAGCAAACTTCCTTCCGTACCTGGTGAGAGATGGTTCTTTAGGGCTTGTTGACACACACACACACTCTCTCTCTCTCTCTAACACACACACAAACAGACAGACAAACACACACACACATGGCCAGATACTCACGCACAGACACTCACATACAAGCACACACATACTCAGACATACATACTCACATTCTCACACACGCTGGCAAACATATAATTAAATATACCACTTAATTATAATAAAAACAATGCATCATAACTTACAACTTATAAATTCACGAATAAAACATAGATAAATAAATATATATATATATATCAAAATATAGATTAAATGTTTGTTTATCACAGATGCCACCAAGAACGACATGCCCTGAAACCGCCCTTGGACTTTTCAATGCAATATAGTAGTAAGTGCCAAAACGGTGCTACAGCGGCGTAGACCACGGGGTAATAACTGCCAGCCCTCAGCTACAACCACAAGAACCACAGGAGAAAATACATGTTCTTCCAACTTTAATTCCTCGCTGAGGTAAGAGTTAATCCTTTCAGTACACCGTGATACATTCTTTGTCTTTATTCTGGCTATTATTAGACGATTTTATTACGATTATAAGAGGTCTGTAGGAGTCTAGGGGATAATTATAAGAGGTCTGTAGGAGTCTAGGGGATAATTGAGATAAATATTAACCTATGATTGCTAAAATGATCTGCATAAAATATGTTAGTATTAGCAAGAATAAATATTTTTAAAGAGTTAAATAACGAAATACAGTACCAATAATTCAAGTAACATCAAATGCTAACTTAGGTTAGATCCATTGCTAAAAATGTCTCTAAAATCTAGGACTCATGTACAGAGTTCGAGAATTCTTCACTGACGAGCAGTTGGGCATAATTTATGAAAGTCATGTGAGTTATTAGAGGAATACTGTTCACATCTGTGGAATGGATGTGATTTAGTTGTTTTAAAGCAGTTGGACAAGATTACAATTAATTGTTTTAAATTTTATCTGAGTGAAGAAAACAAATGGCAAAGCTGCCTGTAACAAGTGTCTCCCCCAAAGTTAAAAAAGTGACAGAGAGCCAAATTCAAGGTAGATTAGAGCCAAAATGTCTGGTCACGTGAATCTTGAAGCAGTTTAATTCGTAGGATGAGGGAAAGGCAGATTGAGAGAGAGAGAGAGAGAGAGAGAGAGAGAGAGAGAGAGAGAGAGAGAGAGAGAGTTCCAAAGCTTACATGTTGAGTAGAAGAAAGACTGGGAACATCAGCTAACTATTGTGTTAGAGAGTTGGACATAATAGGGGTCGGAGTGTGTTGGAAGGTAGGTGCCCCCACTTTCTGTAAGGGAGAAAGTATACACTGACAAAGCTCTGAAGAACACTGATTATTGTAATAGCTGTAGAAAAGTGGAGAGTGCTGCAACATTGCGGGGTGTAGAGAGAGATTGTAAGGAATTAGTAAAAAGTGAGTTGATGAGACAAAATGGTTTTGACATTTCCAAGAAGTGCGGTATAGGTGGAATTCCCCACACATGTGAGCAATACTCGTTGCGTGGGCGCACTTGCATCCCTATACAGAGCAAGAAGCTGTGTAGGGGTGAAGCACCTATGAAGTCAGTTAAGCACACCTTAATTCTGGGAAGCTGTTTTAGCAAGAGTGGTAATATGGGCTTTCCAAGCAAGACCAGGAGAAAAAGAAACACCAAGAATACGGAGAGAAGATGGAGGGTGGACTTGTGTATTCTTGACGAATAAGGGAAAGTCGTGTGAAAAATTGTGACGGGTAGATAGAAGGAAAAATTCGGTTTTGGAAGCATTGAAAGTAACAAGATTTTCTGTGCCCCAATTGGAGATAGTTGATATTTCAGAAGATAGGCGTGCTATGTCCTCATGACGTGAGTTTTGGAGTGATAGCATGCTGGGTCATTATGGAAAACTATTTGAATAGTATTGAACAGAGTAATCAGCTATGGGTGCATGAGAGTTTAGTCCGGCAGCAAGAGGGCAAATTTTGACAAAACCCTATTCTCTTTGCTAAAGTTATTTCTCAATGGATTATCCTTCAAGAAGGTTTCTATTATAAGTATTTACAGGTGGGTGTGGTCGTGTTACTCTTGGGTGACGAAAAATAGAACCATTTGTTGCTTGTTCTATGACATCAGGTAGAGTGATATCAATATTGCCAACTTTGTCGAAGCCAGTTACTTTCTCCTTTAACATATGTAGAACACTAATTTGACCAATTATATGGTAAGTAGCAACTGTATCACATCCTGGCAGTCCATGTGCAGCCAGTAGATTGGGCATGATGTGCATATTTCTGTTGATACTTTGATTGATGTCAATTACTAATCTGCTCCTGGATCGAGAAGCCATCCAAACACTACCAGGAATATGGTGTTGTAAATAAAGTGACACAATTATACAAATACATCCGTATCATCTGATATGAATAGGACTTCAGGAGCACTAACTTGAATTATTTGCCTTATTGACATGGTGTTTGCCTCCTCATGGTTTATAGCCATCCCTTTTCTCTTTGTAACCAGACCATCCGATATCTGTATGGGAACAGGATCGTCACCAGTAGTAACTAGTATTCCATCCAAAGCATCTTTGTGTGATATTGTATCCCCGAGTGTAAAGGCAATCAGTTGCTTCTTGTTGGCTGGGACTGACAAAAGAACTTTCTGTTGAGGAAGTCTAGTAGTTGTCAGGAAGGCATGCACTTTAATGAGCCCTCTACCACGATCAACTCTGGTTGAGTCCTTGGTGCTTCCTTCAATGTACCTGTCCACTATGTGATAAACTTGATGTGATTTCAGGTATGTTAGAATGGGGTTTCTGAAGCTGTCAAAGTAGTCTTGCATAACACCAATTTGAGGCCACTTCACTGTCTACATCATTGCATAGCTATCTAGAAACACAGTGGGTATCTCTCTACATCAAATGGAAACTTCAACTTTAAAAGAATTCATAAGGGAATACTTCATCTTGGCTTGTTTCATGTGACCATATTTATTGAAATGGAAAGGGGATATGGAGATAACTTATAACGTATTAACTTCTTTGCATCATATATGCACATTGTGTTCTGCAAACTCATTGGTCTGGCATAAATTAACTCTGTATCATAGAATGGCTTGTGTAATCTCTTTGGCCATTTTGCCTAATAGAATTGCATCTGAGATGCTTGATCCACATTTACAGATGGGTCATTTATTATTTCATCAGTTGTAATATTTACTAGGCTTTCCTTGTGCTGGGTCCCCTCCAAAGGATTTATGCAAATCTGTAGTTGCTCTCGAAGACTTTCCCTAGCCTTGGAGTCTCTGTTTATTCTCGATTCTCCATCGTCTTTATGATGATACGGTTATGGAGTCTTTGAAGAATTCTGCATTGACTCTAACCCTGTAACAACTTTAATACATGAATGTAAACTATGGGTCTAGGTCTTGACTGTATGAGGCTTGAGGGTCAGTCCTACTATGCCACTTTTGCCTTTTCATATCGCATGAATAAGGTTTATATTGCTATATCTGTTCAAATACCATTTAAGATTGCTGCACGATGATGTAAAACATGTTTGTCAGGAATAGGGTAATGATCCCGACAGTTTAGGTCCAATAGGGCATTTGAATTTGGCGGTATTCGTATCGCATGTACGATTTCGGCTAGTTCTTTGTGTATTGTAGTTTATTATTAAGTGTAGGTTAAATATTAACTGTAATGTATAAATATCTACATCAGCTCTTATCATGAAACCAAGTTATGGGTTATAATTATTATGAGCCGGCTGCCATATGTAATTTCGCGAAGCGATCGGACGCTGGCCCTTTAGTCTCTCAAAACCCACCATACAGCCAACATCTCCCCCCGGCTCTGACTCGACCCATAGTTCACCATGTGCTACAAATTATTACTAATCTATATCAACAGTCCTACATCACCAGTCCTCTAAGCTAAGTTCATTGTATCGATATTGTATTATGTGAACATTCCTACATGTCATGCAATTGAATTAGCCGTGTGTGGGGGACTGGATTGCACCCATCGAATACTTCGTTGGTAATTATATTATAACTATTTGTTGGGATATTTTCATGTACCAGTGATATGCAATTTAACCTCTTTATCTAAATTCCCGACAAATAATGATCCTTCGTGCCCTAGTGCTTATTATTTTACCATTAAAGTGTTTTGTTTACTACCGCTTCAATTGGTATTGCAAATGGCTGCCGCCTCGTACTTTGTTGGGCCGACTGCCCTTTTCCTAGTTTTTTAGCCTATCTATTTCCCTCGAGTTTTTGTTCTGGGTAGCGCCGTCACAGTAATTTTTGGGGCTGGTTTCCCGGTTTTTTGGACGGTGTGCTCCTGGCCGTTCTTGGAGGGTTTGTTGGGCTAGTGCTGGGTGTGAGGGTTTTTTCGTTGGTTCCATTTCACGCGATTGAGCTAGGCTAGGCCTGCAGGTGTCTGTGGTAGCTATTCATTTCGCTTTGCTGGTAGGCCTGTAGTGTTCTATATGTATAGGCATTATGGGACTCTTTATTAGTTTTGCCGGCGAGGAGGGTTCTCATGTGACTCATTTAATTAAATTTTATAGCCTAGTTGCCTAATTACGGTCATGGGGTTCGGTCTCTGTTTATTCCTAAGCGATTGACAGCCAACAGACCTCATGATTGTGGGATGGGCAGCTGGGCTAGGCCTAATACTTATTACTAGTCAGTTCTTCTCATTTACCCTTCTTTCTCTAGCCCTAGTTTGTTTCTGCTATTTGTCAATTTGCTCAATTAATTCATCCTACTGCAGCTAGTAGCCTAATGACCGTTTCCAAATTGGGAGTGGCAATGCTATTGCCACATTTTTTAATTTAGATTAATTAAACTAGTTTGCTTTATAGTTTAGAGAGTTAACCCACTGAGCCCCAGCGACACAAACAGTGCGTCGGCAATGTATGTAACGCTAAACCCCAGCGGCGCAGACGTCTGCGTCAGTGTCACTCCGGTCCCAATTACTCCGGTCCTATGGCACCTAGAGGGCTCAGATTTGTATGGGAACTGTGTAAGTATCCCACGCACCCATGCCGATGGTTGAAAACTCTCAAAGTCCAACCGCGTGCGCGTGAGCGCGCAAAAACCTATTTTTTGGGGGAAATTGCCTTCAATTTTATACTCTTGTAAAATCCGTTTTCGGGGGCTCCGTAGGACCATTTTTTTAGTTTTTTTATAATTTTTTCGTGGTTTTCCCTTCATTCCTAACCCTTTCGCTATTGTTTCTGGAAAAAACAAAAATCAGAATCAGCCGGTCCTGGGTGGTACATTTATAAATATTTAGCTGGTACTCAGCGGGTTAATAGCTTAGATTCAGACCTTAACGATGACAGATTTAAAGAAACTTAAGATTCTGAAGGGAGGGATGAAGGGAAGTTTAAATAGGTGTTTAAGAGATCTTGATGATTTTTTATTAACCCTTTCACGTTTTTATGGTGCAGAGGTTGCCAGATTAGCAATAATAAATAGAGTTCTCTCACTCTTATAATTACCTCTCCAAAATAAGTTTTCTGCCCACAGCTAACTCAAAGACAACTGCAGAGGTTGAAGTAACTAAACTAAAGGTTTCTAAATACCCCTGATGCTAACAAAGGCTTTAAAGTATCCCTAATAGGCTCAAAATTGCGTCAAGAACGTGAGAGGGTTAAGTGCCTCGGCTGATCAAATTAAGGGTAAATTTGCTACTGTAACTAAATCGCTAGCCACTTATGATAATTGTGCTCAGCAGGTATATGGTTTATTGACAATTACTGAGGATGTGGAAGAAGAAATGTCAACAGATCTTGAGTACGTTGAGGATGTTAATACAGCCTTAGCCAGACTATCTTCCACACAAGAATCACCCCCTGTTAAGGATACCGGTACACCAAAGGCGACTGGCTTTAACCTGCCGAAGCCTACTTTGCCTACCTTTTCCGGGGATTCGACTACCTGGACTGGATTTTGGGATATCTTTGAGTGTTCCATCCATCGGAATAAAACACTCACATCCATCCAAAGGTTCACCTATCTCTGTGGTCAATTGAAAGGGGAGGCATTGAAGTTGATCGATGGGTACAAGCTAGAAGCTACAAGCTACGAGTCTGCAGTGAAGTTGCTGAAAAGAACTTACGGGAGAGAGGAAGTCATCAAGACCGCATTAATTACTAAATTCTTCACTCTAGATCCTCCATCCTATGATGTGACAGACCTAAAGGAGTACTATGCCTCCTTTGAGAGCCTCCTCCGATCTATGGAGACAATGGCTATCACCAAGGAGGAAATATTTAGTGTAAATACCCTCTCCCCTAAAGGAAATCGTAAGACGACAACTAAGCGACTCTCCACTAAACTTGGAAGTGTTGGTGCAGGTGTACCAGATTGAAGTGTTTAACATGGAGAGTACTGGACACTACTGACCCGTGGAGATGTCGCCATCCACTGCAGTTTTCCCGGTACAAACTTCTCCTAAACAGAAAAGGCCGATATCATTAGGTTGCAAGTTGTGCAGTGTCCAAGGTCATCTGTGGTACCAGTGTCCTAGGTATCCTAAGGCTACACAGAAAATTGGCAAGGCTAAAATTGCTTAATTTATGTACCAGCTGTCTGGCAAGAGACCACTTCAACAGTACTTGCACCAATTCCTACATCAAACCTTGTAAGTATTACAAGGGGAAACATTGGTTTTCCCTTTGCACCCAGTCTGATCGGCACGACGGCAAAGAAAAGGCGGGAACCACCAAAGAGTCACATGAGAAAGGTAAAAGCGAGGGTAATAAAGTATCTGCTATGTCCATTGCTTCTCGGGAATGTCAATTGCTTCCTACTATGATGGTGCCCATAGTGGGGAGTAATAATAAGCCTATAATGACGCGCACCTTACTCGACCAGTGCTCACAGAAGTCATTCGTTCTGCGGTCATCATTACCCCAGCTCAAGTGTACCAGCAAGGGTCAAGAGAATTTGCGTCTCCATGGTTTCACTGGTGAAGTAGATTCCAGTGACTATGATATAGTGGATATTTCCTATGTTTATAGAAGAAAGGTATGTCCCATCAAGGCTCTTGGGGTCGACAAACTACCCAGTTTCTATATAGCATCAGAGATTCAACCATATTTGAAATATCTCAGAAGCAAGGGTTGTAAACTGGCTGATGATCAACTCTCTTCTAGATGCTACTGGTCGGAGCTGATAATTACTACGACCTGGTTCACCCTGGATATCGGTAGATAAGCTAATAATGCTCCCCACGATCCAAGGGTATGCCATTTCTGGATCCTATGCCACTACCTCTCAAGACACACAGGTGGAGGTGGTTACGGTCCTCAAGGTAGCAGTAAGCCCCATAGATAAATCTATTAGGCCAAATGTGCCTGATAATACATGTACTGATATAGATAAGCTATGGGACTTGGACAATATTGGAATTGACCTACATGAACTTGATCGGGAGTCCAAGCTAGCGTTGAGCTCGTATGAAGAGACTATAACGTATGACTCTGGCAGGGGTCAGTATGTGGTAAGGCTCCCTTGGAATGATAGTAAAGTAAATTACCTACTAATTTCCATCTAGCACTTGGTAGATTACATGGCCTTCAGAAGCAGTTTGTCAATGATTCAAATTATTGCGAGACTTATGCGGCAGTACTACATGAGCAGGTACAACGTGGATCTGTGGAAAGAGTGGATCTCAGTGAGTATGGGGATAACATCCATTACCTTGCTCACCATGGGATTAAAAAGGACAGTTCCACCACTCCTGTTCGTATTGTGTATGACTGCTCTGCTAAATCAAGTGATCGCTCCTATAGCCTGAATGATTGTCTGCACACGGGTCCGTCCCTGGTCTCTGATCTCGCGCAAATTATGTTGCGCTTCAGATGTCATAAGTTTGCATGGGTCGCCGATATTGAGAAGGCCTTCCTGATGCTTCAACTCCATCGTGAAGACAGGGACTCGACAAGATTTTTATGGCCACGGGACCCAATGGATCTAGATTCAGAGTATCTGGTCTACAGGTTCAGAGTCGTCTTATTCGGGGCGACCTGTTCCCAGTTCCTTCTCAACGCTACTATCTTGCGACATCTTGAGGAGGCTGGACTAGATCCTGACTTCAAGAATGAGATCAAGCAGGGGATCTATGTGGACAATCTTCAAGGCACTGGAGACGATGAAGATTTATTGCTTGGAAGGTGGTGGGAGATCCGCGATTTATTTGCCAAGGCTCATCTATACTTGAGAGAATGGGCCACTAATAGTGATCTTTTGAAAGGTCAATTTGCTTCTGACAGTGTAGCTACTGAGAATAGTGAGGTGAAGTTTTTAGGCCACAAATGGGACACTACCACAGATTGTATATCCTTCTGTCACACCCCATGCGGCAGTGAGCTTATGACCAAGCGAAACTGCTTAAGCTTGTCAGCGAGGTTGTTTGATCCCCTAGGTTTTTTGCTGCCTGTAACTATCCGTGCTCGTATGTTTTTACAGCAACTGTGGCGGCTAAAACTAGATTGGGACACGCCCCTCCCGACTGAGTTACAAGATACTTGGCGGTTAATTCGGTCGGACCTTTCCACATGCTGCAAGATCCAACTTAATCGTCAGGTTATTAGTGGTCAACAGGTGGATCTACATGCCTTTTCTGATGCTAGTAATAGTGTGTACAGTACTGCCATATACATATGCAATGGTAGTGAAGCGAAACTGGTTATAGCAAAGGCCAAAGTAGCCCCTATAAAGAAAATTACAGTTCCTAAATTAGAACTTACTGCATTGCTTCTGTCTGCTCGTCTAATAAAGTTTACACTGGATGCTTATACAGACATACTACAGATTAATAATGTCTATGTCTGGAGCGACAGTCAAATAGCACTTTCATGGGTACACAGCCAGAAAGTGTTACCTGTTTATGTTTCTAATCGCACTGATGAGATACATAACTTAGTTCCTACAGCTAAATTTCGCTATGTGAGCACCATGGATAACACCAGTGACATAATTTCCCGGGGGATCTCGGCGCAACAGTTTATGTCGTCCTCTATTTGGTGGCAAGGACCTCCATGGCTTATATCTCCGACTGAATGGCCTCAGGATTTCAGGGAATGCATATCTGATCCTTCAAGTCGGCCCCAAGATGATGTGTTAAGTAGTTCGACTGTGAGTACTACACATCAGGATAACAAGTTGGTAGAGTGGGAACGTTACGGCAGCTATAATCAAGTCTATCTATCTATCTATATGCTCAGGCCCAATCCCCATTTTGGGGGTAGCCGACTCAAGACAGAGCAAGAACAGGGAAAACACAAAAACAACATAAAACAAATAATAAACACAGATAAAAAACACAAACTCTCACACATCCAGGTCACCCAGGAGAAGACCCAGAGACCAGGGTTACCAAGGTCGCTCCAGCACTCCCCCGGCCCCTGACCACCCGGAGAGGTTCCGATCTCGGCAGGCAGACATGCAGCGGAGCCAAAGCCACAAGCCCTCCCACCACACTTCCAGGCACACCCTTCATATTAACCTTCTCCGACATATGACGCGATTTTGAGCCGATTAGGGATACTTTAAAGCCTTTGTTACCATCAGGGGTATTTAGAAACCTTTAGTTTAATTACTTCAACCTCTGCAGTTGTCTTTGAGTTAGCTGTGGGCAGAAAACAAATTTTGGAGAGGTATTTATAAGAGTGAGAGAACTCTATTTATTATTGCTAATCTGGCAACCTCTGCGTCATATGAGTCTGAAGGGGTTAATCGTCTCCCCGGGCCAGGCACCTGATGGACTATTATCTAGTCCAACTTGCGCCCAACCCCTTACTCCAAATGACCACGTGTTCACTCAACTATTCACAAGCATTCTCCATTCACTCCTGTCCACCACCACTTCCCCTGCCTGATCTATAGTCATTCCTCTATCATCCAAAGCCTTTCTTACACAGTCTCTCCATCTCAATGGGGGTCTTCCTGCCCTTCTATCTCCCCTTGTACCTGACTCACATATTCTCTTTGTAAGCCTTTCATCTCCCATTCGTTCAACATGACCATACCAGCTCAGCACCCTTCTGTCCACTCTGGCTGACAAATGTTCCTGCTGCCCCACTCTCCTACGTATCTCTTCATTCCTCAATCTGTCTCTACGAGTAACTCCACACTTACTCCTCAAGCAGCTCACCTCCATCACATCCAGCCCTCTTTTCTCCTTTTTCTTCAGAGCCCATGTCTCAGCCCCATACATCACTGTTGGCACAACAATTCCTTGATACAGTGCACTTTTTACTTTCACTCCGAGATTTCTCGTCTTCCACATACTTCCCATTGCTCCGAAAACCTTCCTTCCTTCACACACTCTCTGTTTTACCTCCACTTCCATACCTCCACTCCTGCTTATCGTTCCTCCTAAATATTTAAAACACTCTACTTGTTCCAATATTTCCCCATCCAGCCTCACATCTAGATTCACCCTATGCTCTCCCCTATTACACACCATTACTTTACTTTTATTGACGTTCACCTTCAGTTTCCTCCTTCCACAAACCACACCAAACTCTTTGACTACCCGCTGCAGTTTCTCATGAGAATCCGCCACCAATGCTGTGTCATCAGCGAACAGCAACTGATTCAACTCCCAATCTCTACCATTCTTTCCTACTAAACCCAATCCTCTTCCCATGGTTCTCCTTTTCACCTCCCTCACCACACCATCCATAAACATATTAAACAGCCATGGTGACATTACACAACCCTGTCGCAAACCTACCTTTACCTCAAACCATTCACTCAACTCACCATTTCCTACTCTCACACATGCTCTGCTCCCTTCATAAAAACTCTTAACTGTTTCTAACAAATTTCCTCCTATTTCATAAATCCTTAACACCTTCCACATTGCTTCACGGTCCACACGATCATACGCTTTTTCCAAGTCCATAAAACCCAAAATATCTCCTTATGCTTCTCTAAATACTTCTCGCATAACTGTCTTACTGCAAACATCTGATCCACGCACCCTCTTCCCCTCCTAAAACCGCACTGTTCTTCTCCTATTGCAACTTCCGTACACTTTATTACCCTCTCTATCAACATCCTGCCATACAGCTTTCCAACCACTGACAATAAACTAATACCTCTATAACTTGAACACTCCTGCCGATCTCCCTTCCCCTTGTACAATGGCACAATACATGCACTCTTCCAGTCTATTGGTACCATTGACACAGCAAAGCACACATTGAAAAGTCTCACCAACCAATCTATTATCACATCTCCACCCTTCTTTATACACTCCACAGCAATACCATCCAAGCCTTCTGCTTTTCCCGCTCTCATTTGTTTCACTGCTTCTTTCACCTCATTTTCCTCAATCCTTTCATTCATTCCCTGCCACCTGGGTGGCCTGGGTAACCTATCTCCATCCACCTCTGCTTCAATCACTGCTTCTCTTCCATCTCTTGTATTTAACAAAGATTCAAAATACTCGGCATATCTTTTCCTCACTTCAACTGGATCCACTAGTAATTCTCCATTTTCACCTTTCACTGACTCTTCCCTCTTTTGTCCTCCTTTCCTTACTGTATTTACCTCCTTCCAGAACATCTTCTTTCGTTCTTCAAAATTCTCACTCAGCCTTTGGCCCCACCTTTCCTTTGCATCTTTTTTCGCTTCTCTAATTTTCCGTTTTGCCTCTCTCCTTTTCTCCTTGTACCTCTCCCATACCTCAACACTACCATCCTGTAAAACCCTCTCAAAACACTGTCTCTTCAACTCAACTGCCTTTCTCACCGTATCATTCCACCACTCGCTTCCCTTCCTGATACCTCTGCCTCCTACTTTCCTTTTGCCGCATACTACCTCTGCACTTGCTTTCACTCCTTCCTTAAACTGTTGCCATTCAACCTCTACTTCTCTCTCTTCCATCTCTCTCACTTCCATCCACTTTTCATTTAGTCTTTCCTTGTACTCCCTCTCTTTTTCACTCTTCTCTAACTCACTAACTTTTATTACCTCTCTTACTTCACGCTTGTCTCTTATTCTCCTGTAACTCTTAACTCTTAGCTTTCCCTCCACCAGGTAATGATCTGACATACCCTCCGCCTCACCTCTCATCACATTCACATCCAGCAGTCTACACAATCTTTCCCTTGTCACCAGCACATAATCCATCAATGCCCTCTCTACAATCTCTCCCCTCACAAGTCTATGCCAGGTGTACATGTGTATACACCTTTTTTTGAAGAACGTATTACCTACACTCAATCTACACTCTTCACATACATTTTTCAGTCTTTCTCCACTCTCGTTTACACCATCCACACCAAAACTACCGATGACTCCCTCAACAGGCTCATTTCCTACCCTAGCATTTAGGTCCCCTAAAACTATAACATTTTCATTTTCATCAAACCCTTGTAGACAATCTCTCAAATCCTCCCAGAAACCCTCTACCTCGTCTAACTCTCTTTCACTTCCTGGTCCATACGCACTTACAAAAACCCACCTTTCACCCTTAAACCGCATTCTCACCCACATTAGCCTTGATGACACCTCCTTCCACTCTTTTATAAACTCTCTCAACTCCTCCTTCACAATAATAGCCACTCCTTCTTTCCCCCTGACTCCCTCGTCTACTTCAGACTTTCTACCTATCACGTTTCCAAAATCCACTTCTCCCTCTCCTTTCTTCTTTGTTTCATTCAGTGCAAGGACATCATACATCCTTCTTTCAAATAACCTTCCAATATCCTCTCGCTTCTCATTCGTACTACATCCACGCACATTCAAAGCTCCTATTCTTAGGGTCCGGGACCACGAACGCGTTCCCTCGCCCCTATCTCTGTCTCGTTTTTTTGGTAGATTTATTTAAGGGGAGAAGGATACCAGGCCCCCCGCCCCCGATCCCCTTTAGCCGACTTCTACGTCTCACCGGAGAAAAGCGGTGGTGGAAATTTCTCACCCCCCCACCACAGAGGAGGCTACCTGCACCAGAAAGTGGCGGGCGTTGGGGTCGCCGCATCCCTACGCCATTTGAAAAAATTAGAGATGCAGAAGGAGAAAAAGATAGAAGGGGCTATGGGAAGTAGAGGACACCAACCCTCACTCTGACAAAGGGTCAGCCCACCACTCAAGTAATACGGGTATTTGCATGGATATACCGTTTCATTAACAACACGAGAAGTCGGGCTCACAGGTCTTTCCTTAGTGAAGATTCGAAGCATATCAGACTCCATGAATTGAGATCAGCAGAAGCAAAACTAATATGTTTAGTACAAAGGGAATCTTATCCTACTGAACATCAAATCCTGAGCAAGGAGTCAAAGGCCAAACCCTCTAACTTAATGAGGCAGCTAGGATTATATATGGAAGGAAGCATAATTAAGTGTAGGGGCAGGATACAAAAGGCGGACATTATTGATTCTGCGAAATATCCTGTCCTCCTTAGCTCCTCTCATTTGATTACCAAACTGTTGATTCGCCAATGCCATAGGACCTGCCTACATTTTGGCATAAATTATGTTCTGGCGTATATGCGACAAAGTTGGTGGATCCCTAAGATGTGACAAGAAATTAAAGGGATCCACAATAGCTGTACTATCTGTAAAAGATTACAGGGTAAGCCTTACTCCCCAGTAGATCTACCTCCCTTACCTGAGTTCAGGGTACAAAGGACTGAACCATTTCAGGTAACCGGGGTGGACTACACCGGAGCGATTCAAGTTAGAGAATCGCCCGGTAATATCATAAAGGTATATGCCGTTCTATTCACATGTGCGGTAACCAGAGCGATTTATATTGAATTGATTGACAACCTATCCAGTGAGGGGTTTTTGCATACTCTAAGACGCTTTGCTGGCCGCAATGGTTTCCTTCAAGTTATTATGAGCGATAATGCGACTTGTTTTGTCGGGGCCTCTAAATATCTCCAGAGCTTAATGGATGACCCGCAAGTTGTGGCTACCCTCACTGGAAAGGGTTGTCAGTGGAAATTTATACCAGCACGTGCACCATGGTTCGGGGCGATTTGGGAGAGAACAATCGGTATTGTCAAAACTGCCATGAAGAAAGTATTAGGAAGGGCACTGGTGACCAAAAGGGAGTTGCAAACCATCTTAATAGAGATTGAGATGTAGTCACTGACAGGCCCTTGACCTATACCTCGGCAGATGTTGATGACCTCTTACCCATTTTGCTTTCTATGCTAACACGTGGACGAACCCTTAATACCTTTCCTAGATCGTCAGTAACCGACGAAGATCTACAAGACCCTACGTTCGGCGATGCTGACGCCACCCGTCGTCGCTTCCAGCATGTGAACAAGGTGTCGGACGATCTATGGAAAAGGTGGACCCAAGAATATTTGCTGTCTCTTCGCGTACCAGTGTACCAGTGATATGCAATTTAACCTCTTTATCTAAATTCCCGACAATGTTCACCTCAAATTCAATATTTGCCTAGTTTCTCTGGGATTCGTTCTGCTGGTCGGAGGTAGTACAACCCATATCTGGCATAATTGACATGGGCGGCAGCAAAGACAAGAAGCATCATCTCTCTCAGAGCAAGCAAGTGCAGAGGCCAATCACCTTCACGCTATGACACATGCTACCCAGAGTTTAGCAGTTCTTGAACCCATTCATATCATTGCCAGTATCTCCTTAAAGTCATCAATGCCATTCATGTTAGGACTTGCTATCAATATGGACCTCAATAATTTATCTGTCAGCATTCTGAGTGACCTCATTCTCAGGGAATTTCTTTCCTTTCAGCATTTTCATTACACCACCAAATGTAGTTTCCATTACTTGCTCGATTCCAGTTTCTGCCATCAGGGTCCCTATGCTGCCTACATAGCTCATGAACAGATGCATAACTCCCAGTCGAACACAGATATTACTGAACAAATCTATGTTAAGGGGAGGCAGACCGTTTTTCTGGCCCCCCTTCTCCCTAATGTTTAGCCCCACTAGTTTTGAGATTTTATGACGTTCGGCCCATTAGTTTGGCGATTTTAACACCTTTCGCCCCATTTCGTTGTCAATTTTAAGACCTTTCGTGCCATTTAGGTATCGATTTTTTCCTGGCAAGCGATAGCGAGCCTGCAATTTTAAGAGGAACCGGCCTTCGGCCGGGAATTTTTTCTACCGAAAAATGTACAAATTTATCTTGAAGGGGGTTCTAGGGGGTGCTTTTCTAAGCTTGATGGAGGTCTAGCGAGGAAACTAAACAAATATATTAATAAATGAATTACTAGACCAAATAAACGGTCTGCCTCCCCTTAACCCGTGGAGCCCCGGCTAGTTTTGTAATGTTTGCGCACCAGAACCCGGCCGGTTTTCAAAAAATGGTTTTATTCCAGAAACAATAGCGAATGGGTTAGGAATGAAGGAAAAACCACGAAAAACTGCTCAAAAAGCTTAAAAAATGGTCCTACAGAGCCCCCGAAAATGGGTTTTACAAGAGTAAAAAATTGAAGGCAATTATCCCCAAAAAACAGGTTATTGAGCGCTCGCGCGCACGCACGTGGACTTTGAGAGTTTTCAACCATCGGCACGGTTGCGTGGGATACGTACACAGTTCCCATACAAATCTGAGCCCTCTTGAGTGGCTACACCTGAGGTTACGGTCGGCGCAATTAGGGTGACGCGTCAGGCGCGTCTCTGGGGCTGTGCGTTACATACATCGCCGACGCGTCAGACGCGTCGCTGGGGCTGTACGGGTTAATACAGTATGTGTTATTTAAGAAAAACAAATATTTTGCAGTTTGTGACTGCCAATATGTTTGATAGGAGCCTCTATGTAGGAAATATAAAACGTGTTAAATACTATTATTAAAATAGATGGCTGCAAAAAAATGTGCCCAATAGTGAAATGACCACACCCACGATTCACATTCTTCAGATACCACTAAGAATATTAATCAAGTGAGGAAATATGCTTCTGCTGATAATTTATGGTAGAGCCATCTTGCTGTCAGACCGCTAGTGGTTTAGTTGAGATGATCATTAATGAATATTAGAAAGAGAACTGGAGACAGGACCGAACCCTGAGGAATAATGGAGTTGATATGTTGAGGAAGTGAGCGATGTTGGTCCACAACCGAAGCCATGGACTGGCCAGAAAGGAAATTACAGATAAAGGCCCAATCTCACAGAAGTCCCAAAAGGAGGATGACCAAGAGTTATTAAGATAATAAAGAAAATCATCAGTAGAGCGGCCATTAAGTAAACCATTCTGGCGATCTTAAAGTAGATTATGGGAAGACAAATGCTTATGAATTTCTGAGTTCAATTTTTTTTTTTAAACTGTAGAGATGTAAGAAATGAGAGCAATTGGACGATAGTTGGAGGATCGAGAGCAGTCAGCCTTCTTTGGGACAGGTTGAATGAGAGCAAACTTGCAGCAAGAAGGAAAGACAGAGGCAAACGAGTTTACCTAGGCATGGAGTCTGCACGGGAGAGCGTTTTTTATTAAAACAGGAGTACAAAGGAGTACAAAAGAAATCAAACAACAACAGATCTAGTGACCCTTCTAGGCTGCTTGTCCTCCAAAACACTAAGGATCAAGTGTCCAAACAGTGGTTTAGAGTGGGTATGGGAACATTGTAATGGTAACTACTGCCCTGGAACTAATTTCCGTGGCAGGATTAGGAAGTTAGTAGGAGACAGATGGGTTAGTAACTGAGGGAGAAATAAAATAAAATAATTCATTTACAAATGCAGTCAGTTGCGGGTTTGATGCAAGATATTTGTCTAGGCGAAGTTTAAATGAATCAACGGTGCTGCAGTGTATAACGTCTCGGGGAAGCCCGTTCCACAAGTTGACAACTCGATTGAAGAAGAAATTCTTAGATTTGTGCGAGTTAAAAGATTTACCAATAATTTTGCAACCGTTTCCCTGCGTGTAATTAGATTGGTCGATAGTGAAGTACTTACTACAGTTCATATTGTCGATGCCTTTGATGATTATTATGTCGGGCAATAATATTAACAGCTCGTGATAATTATAGTCTTTACTAAAATCCAGATCTGGACTTATAGACCGTAAATAACTCAACAGGGTCAAACCGAAGACGTTCTTAATCTCACAAATAGGTATTCAACTAGGTACTACTGAACTCAATAACAACACACATAGCAATTATACACAAGTTTATTCAAGGATATTTATACCTGAAATTCAGAATGCAGCATTGCAGCAACTATCAGGCAAGGTATGCAATGGATATAAAAAGTAGATCATGAATGGGGAGCAATTACTCTTCAACTGTGGTTATAAATAAGGTGAATAATGTGCAACTAAATCATAACATGTGACTTATAGAATCAACCCTTAATAATAATAATGACGTGGGTCGAGTGTCTTCCGTGAATAAATCAACAAAGAAAGATACTAGAACACAATCTCAATACAAGAGATTCTGGGTGAGTTGAGAGGGTAAATAAGTACACAGGTCTGGTGGGTGAGTCACACGGTAGGTAGGGGCGCGCTAGCCAGGTAGTCGCGTTTACTAAGGTGACCTTCTCATTAACTAGGGAAGGTCAGGTCATATATTTGTACTGCGGGGGTGGAAATTAGGTTTCGACTTTGTGCAACTATGAATTTAGTTTTAATAATATTCTTATGGAATTGGTGGCAGTATACTAATTAATTATTTGCACAATTTATTCTCAGCGAAACGCAAATTATGTAATTTATGATGGGAATCTTATCTTCACTTCAAACGATCGTATGTAATAATAACGAAACGAGTCGAGAAATTCAGATGTAAATTTAGTATACAATTATGAATCAACTATAGAATAATATCTACTAATTGTATTTAAGAACAGATTATAATCGACTAAACAAACTTAGTCAATGAGTGCTCTGGAGACGCTTATAAATTGATAGTGTAAACTGATAATTAATACAACATTAATTATGAAAAGGAAGTAACGCACACAACAAAGTTGTGCTAAGGAAATACTCAAAACAGTATAACCAAGATGTCTGAACGAGTTAACAGAGTATTAAGAAATATACACCGTAATACGGGGTGTATGATAGATGATGAATAATTAAATAATAGAAACTATGCAATGCTAGAATTCCTAAGCATGAAGAATCAGAATTACTTACATCAGTAATCAAATGAACGTAAATACTAATTCATAAAATAATTACAATGGCGGTTAATTTGTTGAACATTAATTTGGGGAACTCGAAAAGTAAATATGTTTATAGAATAACAACTCTTCTCAATGAGGAGACTGAGGGAAATTAATTATGAAAATGAGCGTAGATTCTAGGTAATCAGTGATGAGTTAAGAAGGGGAATTATAACACGAAATACACTGCGACCTCAACTTGCAACATACATAACAGAATACATATATTAGGAAAATCTGTGAGTGTGTGGCGACGTGAATTTATTAACACAAGTATATAATGTATGCGTAGGACGTTCTAGAGGAGATTAATTAATTATAAGAACTAGGTCTTGGACATAGACCTAGCAAGGACTTTATATAAGATTCAAAAGGATTAACACAGTACGCAATTAAGGATCTTGGACACAGATCACAGAATCAATTAGCACAACACGATTCACATATTTTAACCTATACCTCGACAACAATAACACAAAATAAGATACACAGGGACACTTAGGGTAAGATTGGAGGATAGAGAGAGTACGGGTCTGGCCGACTTAGATCGTAGGTTCATTGAGCAGCACTTCAGGGGTAGAGGGCGCCACTCGAGCAGGACTCCAGGTTCCAGACTTCAGGAATGTGGGCCATCATTCGAGCAGGACTTCAGGGAGGCACTTCAGACAAGCACACTGTCCGGGCAAGGTAGGGGCAGGCTAGTACAAGCCACTACTGTGATTAGCTACTCTGCTCCTTGTTCAGGTTTAGGGTAGTACCGCAGTTGAGGTTTGCATACTCCGCTACAATTTCTTAGAGGTAATATTCGGCTTTATTCTTGACTCTCGTTTACAGGGGTTCAAGGTCATAGGGATATGGGGAAATTGGTTGTGATGAAGTTGTGAGGTAAATACTTGTCGTTGACATACATAATAGCTGTTTACATTGGTACATATATAATAGGTAGTTTATTAATTACTTAGGTGCTAGTTACTTAGCCTAATAATGGAGAAATCTTATGTGTACGGAATCGTCCACAAGCTAAACTCCTAGACAAACGTTATTACAGCTCGCCTATAACTTGTTCTTCGTAGAGGTTTATGATATCTCCCGGTCTATCATCATTTGTCCTCCTGTCTACATCCATTTGTATCTGTAGACTTCGGGCCGTTGATGTTTTATTTGCATAAACATCTCTTCACTGTATTGCATATCCGGGAGCTGAGGAAATGCTGCGCTGTGGTTGGCTGTGAGGGCTGGAGAGCAGGGCGTGGATTGGTTGTCAGAATTTCCCATACTTGTGGCTGGTGGCTGTTGTCGTAGAGCATGGGGAACCAGGGGTCGCTCCTGTATTTGTGCGGGGATTAGAGCACAGGGAAACAGGGGTGGCTCTTGTATTCTTCTTCTCTCTTTTCGTTCTCCTTTCTTCTTAGGTTCTGTTAGTTGCAGACTGGCTATTCTGCAACTGACCTCTGTTGGGCTGGTCTTCAGACCTGTCATTTCAATGATTTTGATCACTTGAATTAAGTCGCCTCTTAATCTGCGCTGGGTTAAAGGAAATAGGTTTAATTCTCTAAGACGCTCTTTGTATGGTATGTTCTTTAGACTAGGTATCGTTTTGGTAACTTTACGTTGAACTCTTCCAAGCTTGTCTATATCTTTTTGGTAACAAGGGCACCAGGATTGAACGCAGGATTCCAGAAGAGGGCGGACTAAGGAATTGTAAAGGGTTAGGATAACTTATTTGGATTTATGCTTGTTACGACCGGCACTACGAAATAAACAAGGGCACTTAATATTGGACTAGAAGATAGGCTATATCTGCAACAACGGTACACTAATTCCAAACCCTCGAACTATTAAGCCGGTGAACAAAACACTTAAACCCTCCAGAGTTAATCTACTGGATAACAAGGTATCAATTAACTGGGTTTAGTGCACTTCTACAAAGGCTTTCCGGTGACGGCAAAGCCTACTCACAACAAGAGTAATTACGTTAATAAAAAGCTCTCAAGTAATAACAATGCTTAGATAAACTATGACAAGATTTAATAAAGGAGTATATGCTTACGTTAACTTTAGTGTGAGTCTGAACTCAACACTAAACTCTTCAATACTCTATGAAAACACTGGAAGTCTAGTCCTACAGCAAACAGATATGGAATCTTCTGAAAACGTCTGATGCTCTAAGATGCTCGTCGAATATAGAACAGAAATAATGAAGGGGCAGGACACCAAAGCGTGTATCTTAAATACACTAACAAGTAGGATACATATATATAAAACAAGGGACTGCAACAACTCTGTGACAGCACTAATAATAGCCACTCATAAACAGTACTTCCATAGCCAAAGTAACAGCCAAACTGGGTTGTGCACCATGCATCAACCTAGGCTAAAATAATACGTGAATAATTCCTAAAGCATACACAGTTAAAGTTAATAAACACAATGCTGTCTTTCTTACTAATAAAGTCTAGCAGTGGCATAAAAGGTACAAGGAGCCTAGGCAGAGCTCAAGCATGCTCGTAGCCTACTGTCTCCCCTGAACAGATTTCCCCTTATGTTAGGTTAAGTGATTAGGAGGCTCTCTTGGTAAGTCCAGATCTCAAGTATCTGGTCTTGCCCTGGCGCTCCACAAAGGTCAACAAAATGAGGTAGCAAGCATACAAGCAAGAGTAGGCAAAAGCCCTTTGCTTGTATACTGCTACGCTCGCAAAGGAAAAACATGCACAAGGGTTACAGGCTACCTAGCTCCGTCGAAGTCGTACAGGCTCTGACTTGCCATATACTTAACTCAGACAACGACCAAAGGTACCCTCCACTGTCTAGCATTAAATAGTAACAAAGAACAACCCAATAATTAGAAGCACCCAATAATATGACTCCATGTGACTATGACTCTAATAATCCCTAAAGCTAGTGCAAAACATATATGTGAGAACTGCTGCTGGTAATACGACTGGCCGACTATGGAAGTCGTATGCAGAACCAGAAGGGATGAGTAAATGAATAAAGATAAGAAGTATTGGAAAGAAGGAGTTCAGAGAGAGGAACAGCAGTAAAGAGGGTTAGATTGGGGACAGAATGCAAGGGACGTCTAGGACCAAGCACAACATACCAAGCTCTAAGGAGAGACGCGGGAAGGAGCCCCCCACCCACCGAGCTAAGACAGCGGCCCCCAATCACAGACCACTACGTCATAAAGAGCAGGCGTCATATGACACGCCAGGCGCGCCGGCCAATCACGAGCGGGTGGCACCGCCCAAGCGAGGAATGCACACGTACATACACACTCACATACTACCACCTCGCTGCTTCCCTCGCTCTCTCTCCCTGCACTTATCACACTACATATCTTATGACTCTATCAATGATATAAAATACTTCCAAGTGTCACAGACAAGAATAAAGACAAACACTGATCTGTCTGTGACAACATGAATACTAAGAAGGAAAGAACATCGTTCTACAATTATTATAGCCCATTTCACTGCCCTGGCGAGCGCTAGCGAGTACGAGTACATTCTGGCAAGCTGGCCAGCGTAACACCCCGCCCAAGATGTGGGACGTTTTAACCTCAGGTAAACGCCACATCTGACCAGATAGAATGCCCACCAACCCCGCATCACCCAGCTACTCTCCCAAGTTGTGAAAACAAGGCACAATCACAAACATAAAACACTTCATTATATAAAAACAAATCTACACAACACTTCTCCAAAATAATAGTATCACTTAACAATATTACGCTCAACGAGCAAGCTTCACCAAGCCTAGCCTACTAAGACAAAAAACTCAGACATAGAATGTCTTAGATTCTTGCTGTAACATACTGCACTTATATACTAGCAAAAGAAAGAGTTTTTATGTGAGGTTTTTATATTATTTTAATAGTGTTTTTGGCGGCTTTGCACTACAGGGGCAAGCCTAATTTTTCTCCACTCTCAAACCAATACGGACTGAACGGCGAGGGTGCTCCTTAAAACATACCCTCCAGTGACAAACAATCAGCCAGAACATTATCAGTGCCCTTAACATGCCACACATCCAACTTGTGTTCCGGCAGCAAAATAACACCTGACACTGATAAACTGCCCAGTCCATCACAAGACTGGCACTTCTCTTCGCTCTTTCCGGCAACGGGACCTGCCAATAACCTTTCACTATTTCCACCTTAGTGATGAACGAGGCAGCCCCGATGCGGTCTATGGGGTCGTCAACTCTGGATATGGTATAGGCATCTGTCAGGGATGATGCACCAACACTCTTGCAATCAACACAAACACGGATCTTGCCACTCAACTCAGGTTGCAAAGTCACTGGCAACGACCACTCACGATATCCCTTATCCCTCAGACCATTTTCCAACATGTAGTCCAGCTCTGCTTTCACGACAGGCTGTCGAGCAGGATTTATATGGTAGAGAGCCAACTTGAGCCTTGCACTGTCTCCAGCCTCCATGTCGGGTGCCATCCCGTACATCAGGCCTGGAGAATCAATAAACATGCGGACGTACTGCCACAGCCTAGTAAACAACTTCTCTTGACGTTTAGGAACAAGAGGTTGCAACTTATCTCGAAGAACAACATGCTCAGTGCCCTCCCACAACCCAGCCGGGACCGCAGCTTCTAAACTATAGTCTCCCTCCTTCTCCACCTCTGTCCCTAAAACAGCCAGGTCATGAGAGGGACAATCTGTACCACCTGTGCAGTCACTCCCACAGTTCATAAGTGCTAATGCTTCCCCGCCGATACCATACATGCGCACCCCCGCATTCCTTGCGACTACATCTGCCTGCGCAGCATCACCGCCTTCAGCGCCACGGCTAGATACAGTCGGTCTATGGTAGGGCTGTTGCATTTTACTAGGGCAGCATTGGGAGGCTATACGACGATCGGGCGTATCTACTCCATAGTTAACCTCACCAATCTGCTTAGTGGCCTGATACTGACCACCACCCTTAGCAGCCATGGGTCGACCCTGACCTGACAACCATGCCATAGCCTCGTCGCCCACCTTGAACAACTGAAACAACGAGGCCAACGGTTTACTCACACCCAAGTGACCTGCCAGCGGAACATCGTGCACCGCATGAGTTGTGAGGCCTGGGTGCTCGGCACAAACAGTGGGGTATATACCGAGCAGGTGCTGGATCGCTGCACACTGTTGCTCAGGCAGGTGCTCAAGCGCTTCCACAGCCACCTGACTCGTGTTCCCCGCCCACTGCTCCGCCGAGACATGACAATCCCAACTTTCCACCACCTGTGCCTCACTGCCCCCCTCTCCTTCTCCACCTTGGCCGCTGCAGACCAACACAGGGACAGTAGGCTGCTCAGGTGGGCGCCTCACAAACTCCTTCAACAGGTTCACATGACATGCTTCCCCGTCCTCATCGAGTTCAATAGCCCCGTTCCCACAACTCTCAAGACTAAGATCTTCTAGTTGCACCTGGGAACTACTCTGTCGCGGAGTGCCATCACGCCCTACCATGTCACTAGGTGGGACAGGTTCTGGGGCCACTCCGGAGCTCAAATTTGGTGCAAGTACCCAGTCACCAAGGAGTGTCGCTGGGTCCAAACTCTCAACCCGACCACCAGCCTTGACTTTCTCCTTCCGACCCTTCCTCCGCTGGTCTGAAACCTGGGTACTAGGCTGTGACACCTGAGCGGACTGAGATCTGGTGACAGCACACGCCATCTGCTGCGTCTGGCACCACTCTAGCCCCTCTTGCCCCTCCCTACTCGTGTCGGCCGCCCTCTCGGCAACGACTAAGTGTGGAACCTCGGAAGTAGGCACCGCAAAGTCGTTACCGAGAAGGAGGTCGACCCCCTCAACTGGCAATTTCTCCACAACACCCACATCCAACTCCCGTGTCACACCGTCCACCTCAAGATCCACTCTGACCAGCGGGTAAGACCGCGTAGCATTGATGCCTTGAACCACCACAACCCGAGCCGCGTTAATAGGCTTGCCAGTGAAGTTCTTAATAAGTGTCTGGGAAGCGCCCGTATCACGCAACAACTCAAGCCTATGCTCCACACCAGCCCACCTCACAGTGCCGTGCCCCCTATGACCGCAAAAAGCATCTTGGATGGGTGACGAGCCCTCCTGCTGCTTCTGCACCGACTGTGACTTCGCAACCGACATATTACCCCGGGTAAACGCGGAAGACCTCAAAGACACACCGATGTTGCTCACTAGTGACACCACTGCTGTAGGCGGTGTGCTCGGACATGAGCGCGCAATATGCCCCTTCTCATGACACTTGAAGTACTCCACTTCGCTCTTGGACTTCCTCTGAGGTGAGGAAGGGCCCTGGCCTTTCTTTAACGGGAAGGGTTTCGACTTGGGATCAAAATTGGCACCAGTACTCTTAAATGTGTAATTAGTTGTGTCCTTAATTCGGGGGGGTGGAGTGGTACGCCCCTGGTTACCTGCCTCAGCTCTCTGTGCAGACCCGCACCCACGAATCAATGACAACCTGAGGTCAGCCAACTGAGACGCCTCCTGCAGAGTTTTAGGTTGCTTTTCTTTCAGGTTAAGAGTCAAGCCACTGCCAGTACATTTGAAAAATTGTTCTAACAACACTAATTGCTTCACTGCATCAAAAGTAGTTGCCTTCTCCGACCTTAACCAATTCTCAAACGCATCTGACAGCTCTCTAGCGTGTTCCTGGAAAGTACTCTCCTTTCTCATAGGAACAGCCCTAAACTTCAGCCTATAGGTCTCTGGCTGCAACTCATACGCCCTCAGGACAGCCTCTTTCAACGCCTCATAGTTCACGCAGGAATCTAGGGGCAAAGCATCGTACGCCTTGAGTGCTTTCCCCGTCAATCGTGACGAAACAAGGGCTGCCCATTTCTGCTCGGGTCATTGGTGCTCCCGGCACTTTTTCTCAAAACGGAGAAAGAATTCTGTAACTCCTAACTCATCAAACACTGGAACCAGCTTTAGTAGATGCGACAGGGACTGGTCATGGGGTCGACCCCCCTGGACGACCCGGTTCCTCGTCACCTCTACACAAGTTTTGTCTAGGTCAACATCGGCACAATACCTTGCCGACTCATACTTGAGCTCAGCCTCATGCTTTTTCTGCTCGAGCGACAGCTCAGCCTCATGCTTCCGCTGCTATAGCTCAGCCTGTCGCTCCTGCAGCTTAAGTTTGGCGAGCTCGAGCTGAAACAACATCTCGGGAGACAAACTTTGAAGAGGGGGTGCTACTACCGGGGACCCACCCCGTGAGTCACCTAGAGGCATACCCAACCGCCAGCGGACATCGGCCTGCGGGAACATACTCGTCTCCAGAACCCGAGGGGGCGCCATGATAGGAGTTGAGTGGAATGGGGGCTGGGACGAAGGTGCCCCAGCTCCCGCTCCACCCGAACCCCCATGCACCCCACCCAGCACACAGGTAACCAGCTCACTTCTTGACAAACCGCTTGTACCAGAAAACCCTAAGACCGTGGCTACACACTGCAGTCCGTACCGGTCCAGTCCCGACACCCGGTCCGCCGTCACAGGCTCCTCCAAAAATCTCCCAGCATCCTCCTCATCGTTCACCACCCGAACGCCGTCTAACAACTCCACCTTCTCCACCTCCTTGCCTGTCTCTCGCACTGTGCCCTCACTATGCTCAGACCCGTCCAGTGACATGATGGAGTTAACAAAAAAATTCCCAAGTCAAGACAAAAGTAGCCAAACTCTCGCGTAGCTTTATTCACAAAAAATATTCGAAGATGTTTTTAAGTGCAATACTAGGTCACCAATAAACTCCAACAAGTTCCATATATCCTCAAAACAATGTCCACTGCCAACACTGCGAGAAATAAATTCAACCCCAAATGGCAATAAGATTTCTCAAAAAAAAAAATGCAAAATTCAGTTCACTATATACTGGACTAAGGTCGCCATATGTTACGACCGGCACAACGAAATAAACAAGGGCACTTAATATTGGACTAGAAGATAGGCTATAACTGAAACAACGGTACGCTAATTCCAAACCCTCGAACTATTAAGCCGGTGAACAAAACACTTAAACCCTCCAGAGTTAATCTACTGGATAACGGGGTATCACTTAACTGGGTTTAGTGCACTTCTACAAAGGCTTTTCGGTGACGGCAAAGCCTACTCACAACAAGAGTAATTACGTTAATAAAAAGCTCTCAAGTAATAACAATGCTTAGATAAACTATGACAAGATTTAATAAAGGAGTATATGCTTACGTTAACTTTAGTGTGAGTCTGAACTCAACACTAAACTCTTCAATGCTCTATGAAAACACTGGAAGTCTAGTCCTACAGCAAACAGATATGGAATCTTCTGAAAACGTCTGATGCTCTAAGATGCTCGTCGAATATAGAACAGAAATAATGAAGGGGCAGGACACCAAAGCGTGTATCTTAAATACACTAACAAGTAGGATACGTATATATAAAACAAGGGACTGCAACAACTCTGTGACAGCACTAATAATAGCCACTCATAAACAGTACTTCCTTAGCCAAAGTAACAGCCAAACTGGGTTGTGCACCATGCATCAACCTAGGCTAAAATAATACGTGAATAATTCCTAAAGCATACACAGTTAAAGTTAATAAACACAATGCTGTCTTTCTTACTAATAAAGTCTAGCAGTGGCATAAAAGGTACAAGGAGCCTAGGCAGAGCGCAAGCATGCTCGTAGCCTACTGTCTCCCCTGAACAGATTTCCCCTTATGTTACGTTAAGTGACTAGGAGGCTCTCTTGGTAAGTCCAGATCTCAAGTATCTGGTCTTGCCCTGGTGCTCCACAAAGGTCAACAAAATGAGGTAGCAAGCATACAAGCAAGAGTAGGCAAAAGCCCTTCGCTTGTATACTGCTACGGTCGCAAAGGAAAAATATGCACAAAGGTTACAGGCTACCTAGCTCCGTCGAAGTCGTACAGGCTCTGACTTGCCATATACTTAACTCAGACAACGACCAAAGGTACCCTCCACTGTCTAGCATTAAATAGTAACAAAGAACAACCCAATAATTAGAAGCACCCAATAATATGACTCCATGTGACTATGACTCTAATAATCCCTAAAGCTAGTGCAAAACATATATGTGAGAACTGCTGCTGGTAATACGACTGGCCGACTATGGAAGTCGTATGCAGAACCAGAAAAGATGAGTAAATGAATAAAGATAAGAAGTATTGAAAAGAAGAAGTTCAGAGAGAGGAACAGCAGTAAAGAGGGTTAGATTGGGGACAGAATGCAAGGGACGTCTAGGACCAAGCACAACATACCAAGCTCTAAGGAGACACGCGGGAAGGAGCCCCCCACCCACCGAGCTAAGACAGCGGCCCCCAATCACAGACCACTACGTCATAAATAGCAGGCGTCATATGACACGCCAGGCCCGCCGGCCAATCACGAGCGGGTGGCACCGCCCAAGCGAGGAATGCACACGTACATACACACGCACATACTACCACCTCGCTGCTTCCCTCGCTCTCTCTCCCTGCACTTATCACACTACATATCTTATAACTCTATCAATGATATAAAATACTTCCAAGTGTCACAGACAAGAATAAAGACAAACACTGATCTGTCTGTGACAACATGAATACTAAGAAAGAAAGAACATCGTTCTACGATTATTATAGCCCATTTCACTGCCCTGGCGAGCACTAGCGAGTACAAGTACATTCTGGCAAGCTGGCCAGCGTAACATGCTCAAATGACCTGCCTATAAAGCCAATCATTTTGTTTGATTCCTTAACAACTTCTTAACAATGTTGACTCGGTTTTAGGTTACTCGATATTGTTACTCCCAGATCGGTTTCTCTGTTTACATTCTTAAGCTGAGTGCCATTCATCGAACAGTTTGCTTTCTCATTTTGCTATCCGATATGTAGTAATTTACATTTATCCACATTGAAACTCATTTGCCAAATTTGGGCCCAACATGACAACTTATCTAGAATGTGTTGCATATTTTCAACTTGTTCTTTTGAGAGTACGCTATTTGCACTTTTTGTATCGTCAGCAAATTTTGAGATTGTACAGGTGAGACCCTCATCTATGTCGTTGATGTAAATTAGAAAGAGAATTGGTCCTAGTACCGATCCCTGGGGTACTTACATTGGTCCATTTAGATGCCTTACCGTTTATGACTACTCTTTGCTTTCTGCCGCTAAGCCAATTTTCTATCCATTTCAACACACCATCTTGTATTACATGCGCTTTTGGTTTTAGCAGTAAACGTTTGTGGGGAACTTTGTCAAAGGCCTTTAGAAAATCAAGGTATAAAATATCTACAGCTTTACTCTCATCATTGAGGTTGAGGATATCGTGGAAGAAGTCCAAGAGGTTTGTTAAACAGGAACGTTTGTTACGAAAGCCGTGTTGAGTATCTTTAAGTATGTTTTTCTCCTCTAAGTGATTTACGAGTCTGTCTCTTATGAGTGTTTCTAGAATTTTATATACAACTGTAATAAGCTAATTGGACGATAGTTACTGGGTAGGAATTTGCTGCCTTTTTTTAATATCGGTGTTACGTTGGCTATCTTCCACTGATCAGGCATAGTTCCAGACTGCAAGGATTTATTGAATAGCAATGTCAGTGGATTGGAGAGCTCATCCTTAGCTTCCTTTAGAACTCTAGGTGAGATATTATCAGGTCCAGGCGTTTTATTTACCTTGAGTTTATCTAAACATTTCAATACTTCTTTCTCTGTAATGGTGATATTGCTTAAAACATCTGAATTATCAATTTGAATCGGCGATGCGGTAGGGATATCAATGAGGTCTTCTGTTGTAAAAACTGATGCAAAGAAGGTATTGAAGTAACTACTTTTTTTTTCTGATATAACTATAGAATTCTTTCGGGTTTGTTTTAATTTGATTCGCAACATGTAACTCCAGGGTATTTTTACTTTGCTTAATTAACTTTTTGGCTTTGCGTCGTAGTTCTACAATTTTCACCCGTTCTTCGTAATTTTGTTAGGATTTTAATCTATCATTAGCAATCTTTTTAGCAAGCAAACTGTCGGAAATCTCTTTATTCCACCATTTGAGCTTATCATTATGGCCTGTACGCCGTATTTTCGATGGTATGCAGTCTTGCACTGATTTTAGGTAAGTGGTTGCAAATAATTCCAAAGATATATATATGTCGTTATTGTTATTTAGAAAGATCCAGTCAGTATCTTTAAACATTGCTCTAAGTTAACGGAAGTTTGCTTTCTTGAAATTAGGGACTTTCTCGATGCTGCTAATTGGTTCGTTACTAGTAAACTTTAAACTGAAATTTATCGTACGTTGCTCGCTGTTACTGAATTCATCACCAACATTCAAATTATCTATTAATTCTTCTATTGTTGCAAGTACAAGGTCAAGGTCAGGAGGACCACCATCCAGTCTGTATGCCTTATAAGTTTTATTTACATAAATATTAGGGACAGGTTACATAAAACACGAACAAATTCACCATAAGAATATACAATATGGTATCCTCAAGTATGGATGTATAATCCTGGATCCTTAGGTAACAGTCAATATCATTATCTTAGCTCATCAGTTCAATCAAGTGTTTAAGATCTCATTACAACAATAATTTTAATCTCTCTATACAAGAAAATATTAAATCTCTTGATAAAAGCAAGTATTAAATATCTTTATATAAGCAAGTATTCAATCTCTTGATGTAAGCAAGTATTAAATCTCTCTAGATAAGCATGTATTTAATCCTTCGATAGAAGCAAGTGTCTAATCTCTCGATAAATGTAACAACGAACTCCAGCATATAAATACAAACATTTAATTATCCTTTCATGGCAACAAATTATGATTCATATTCAATCGGTAATTTACTTTTTCATGAGTACTCCGTATTTACTATGTAACAAGGTAAAGCGTTTTATGTTCCAAGAGTATAACAAGCTATAGGAATCAAGCTAATATTTCTACCATTTGGGAAGGGTAAGCCAGGGGATAAACATGGACATTTATAACCCATTTGCTCTAGCGCTCTGCGAGTTACAGATGTTAACGGTCAGCATTTCTGGTATAATTATAGTGAATAAATTATACCAGCCAGCATACTTACCTACCTATTTCCATACCTAGCTACTCAACTAAAACTTTAAATAATACATTTATGTTGCCATACAATTATTAAATACGACTAAGAAAATACAAGATTGAGATTACATGAAGTAATTTGTGACATAGAATATATGTCGTCCTGTTACTTACTGTATATGTTATCAAAACATAAATCCTAACCTGATATTCTGCCTACTTCCCGCTTCCCACCTACCAACATACCTACTGTACCTACCTGAACGATTTACCAATACCACCGTCCAGGGACTCCTTAAGGGTATTTCTTTAGTTTACTCCCCAGACCTCCATCAAACTTAAGAAAATATCCCCAAGACCACCCTTCGAGCTAAATGTGTACAGTTTTCGGTAGATAAATGCTCCGGCCGAGGGCCGATTCTTCCTATATTACAGCCACGCTATCGCCCGCCAGGCAAAAATAGATATCTTAATGGCACTAAAGGTCTTAAAATTCACTGAAATGAGGATATAGGTCTTACAATCACCACACTAATGGTGCAAACGTCTTAAAATCTCAAACCTAATGGGGCTGAACATGTGGGAGAAGGGGGTCCAGAAAAAATATATCTTGGGTGAAAATCTCCCCTTCACTACCACACTACTAACCAAATTATCAAGCACTAAAATACTGTGAGTGAAGGAGACAAATGACAGAACTGTCAGTGGCAAATGCCTCCTCCAGAGTTGAAAGAGTGACAGAGCCAAAATCAAGGGGCGTTCGAGCCAAAATGCCTGGACACACGGAGTTTAAAGCAATTTAAGTCATAGGAAGAGGGAAAGACTGATTCTGGGAGAGAATTCTAGAGCTCAGCTGTTGAATAGAAGAAAGATTGAGAGTAACGTTTCATTCTAGGTTTGGAGAGTTGCACAAACTAGGGGTGGGATTGAGTTGCACAAAATAGGGGTGGGATTGAGTTGCACAAAGTAGGGGTGGGATTGAGTTGTAAGACGGGTGCTACATGCTCTACAAAGAGGGGTGGTATACACTCAGAGAGCTCTGTGGAACACTGATTATTGTAATAACGGTAGAATAGTGAGAGAGATGCAACAATCCAGCGCAGAGAACACAGGAAAACAAAGCAACAACAGGGCAAGCGACCCCTCAAGGTTCCTTGCCATCCAAAACACTGCTGTTCCAAGTGTTGCGACAGTATTTTGGAGATAATGTGGGAAAGATGTGAGAAGGAAGTGCTGCCCTGGGGCTTAGTCCATGGCAGGGGAAATAATATTAAGACTTATTAGGTTATTGAACGAACACTACTAAAGAAATTATTTATTTACTTACAAATGCAGTCAACCTTGGGTTCAGGGCAAGGTGCTTGTCTAGGCAAACTTTTAAGGAATCAACGGTGTTGCAGTCTATGACATCTCGGGGAAGCCCATTCGACAAGTTGACAACTTGATTGAAGAAGAAATTCTTGGATTCGTTAAAGTCAAATGATTTACCAATGATTTTGCAGCCATTTCCCTGCGTGTAGTTTGATCAGTTAATAGTAAAATATTTACTACAGTTCATGTTTAGAGAGAGACTGCCGATAATTGGTGAGTGGACGTAAGTTAATGAGACCGAAGGCTTTCTTTTCTACATTGTCTAGGAGTGCTGTGTGAGAAGATCCTCCCCACACGTGTGAACAATACTCAATACATGGACGCACTGTGCCCCTTTACAGAGCAAGAATATGCGCAGGGGTAAGGAACCCTCGGAGGTGGTTGAATACACCCAGCTTCTGGGAAGCTGTTTTTGCAATAGTGGAAATATAATCTTTCCAAGAGAGATCAGAAGAAAAAGAGACACCGAGAATATTAAGAGAAAATGAAGGGTTAATTTGTATGTTGTTGAAGAGTAAGTCATAGTTTTCTGGAAGGGGGCGACGAGTAGACAGATGGAGAAATTGAGTTTTGGAAGCATTGAAAGTAACAAGGTTTTCTCTGCCACAATTAGAGATAGTAGATAGGTCAGAAGATAGGTGCTTTATGGTCTCCTTACGTGAGTTTTGGAGTTTCTGCTGTGAATGATTTTGTGAGAGGCTAGTTGAATTGTGTAATGTAGAGTCGTCAGCATATGAGTGTATGGGACTGCCGCCTGCCGCCTACCTACTTACCTAACAACTGATCAATGAGGCACCTCTTCAATCAGCCTACCTCTCCCCACTCCCCCAATCTTACCTACCTAAACGATCTGCCAATTGCTAACTTCCACCCGACCTACTTATCTCCCTGCCTACATACCTACCTATCAGCTATCCTACCTACTTACCCACCTATCTACCTACTCACCTACCAATCTACTGTTTATAACAACGCCCAAATTTCATTATATTTACCAACACCCAGCCTACCTTTCTACCTACCAACCTACCAACCCTCCTATCTACTTAGCTACCTGTCTATCTACCAACCTACCAACCAACCCTCCTACCATCTGTCCTATCTACTTACTTACCTGTCTACCTACCAACCTACTAAGCAACCTACTTACCAACCAGCCAACCATCCTACCAACCATCCTACCTACCTATCTACCTGCCTGCTAACCTACCTACCTGAGCGCCCACCACCGCCCCTCCTAATAACTCATTTAATTACATAATAACTTTAATTAACCAATTTAAGCCATAATGGCCCAAGTTCGGAGGTGCTGGTGTTGGGGTACGGAGGAGTGGGGGGAAGGAGAGGGGGCAGGAGGTAAGAGAGTGGGGAGGAAGAGGAAGCATGGGAGGGGGGAGAGGGTAAGAAAAGTAGGCAGGAAAAGAGAGTGGGAAGGAAGAAGAAAATATTGAACAGGAGATAAGAAGAAAAAATGAAGAGAATAAACACAAGACAAGAGCAGATAATCAAAATATATAAAACACGTCTTGGTGGTGTAATGGTTAAGGTGTCTAAAAATATGTGTGTGATAACCCAGGTTCGAATCCCGGCGGATCACATTACAGTATATACTTTAATTAATTTCATTGGAGGTGTTTGGTGGTGTGGTGAAATTAATAAAAAATATAATATATATAATTATATATACCGGTATATATATACAGTATATATATATATATATACCGTATATATATATATATATATATATATATATATATATATATATATATATATATATATAGATATATATATATATATATATATATATATATATATATATATATATATATATATATATATATATATATATATATATTAATTTTGTTATAATATATATATATTATACAGAGAGAGAGAGAGAGAGAGAGAGAGAGAGAGAGAGAGAGAGAGAGAGAGAGAGAGAGAGAGAGAGAGAGAGAGAGAGACTAATTAGGATTAATAGGGGAGGTGGGTGAGAGAGATAATTACAGGTGAGGTACGCATGTGGGCATTGGTGGTGATGGGTACGACAAGGGCCATATGGGCATGGACGTAAATAGATACAGTACGTGAGCACGAGAGAATAGGTGGTGGTGGTTACGAATAGGGCCAATTGAGCACGCTAGGGTGTGAGGTATGTACGTAGATGATAGTTTCCATTCGAAAAAAGACGTATGGATATGTGAAGGGATGATTGAGTGCGGTATTGGGTACATAGGTTGGTACCAAAATGGTCGTGTGGTCAGGTCAGAATATGGGTTACATAGACGGGTGTATAAGTAAATATACAGTATGTATTTACGTATTATATTCATATTTCAAAACGTTTGTTCCTGATATTAAGTAACAAACTTAAAAGAAACATTAAAATGGAAGTATCATTGGTCGAACAACAGCTTTGTTTCTATTATATTTTGAATCCAATAGAGCAACTCCAGGCCTACTATCGGAATATCGTTCTGACTGTCGGTGGTTTGAGCCCGGCTTAGAGTATAAAAACATTTAGTAGTTGACGTGTATTAGTGAGATATGTTAATAAAAGCAAAGTAATGGTAGTAGAAAGAGAAGGAGACCCTGTTTAATGTAAGGATTAATGGAGAACAGCTTGAACTAGTAGATTAATTTATGTATCTGGGAGCCATGGTTGGGAAAAGGGAAAAATGTACAAGAGAAATTAGAAACCAGAGTAACACAAGGATGAAAAGAAGCTGAAGCAATCAAAGCCTTGTTTAGGAGCAGAAACTTGTGTATGGAAGCAGTGAGAGGATTGCATGAGGATGTGTTGGTGCCAACGTTTATGTATGGATGTGACACTCTGGTAGGGCATAGTAATGAAAAGTCACGAGTAAGAGCAGTTAAAATGGATTTGCTAAGAAATACGTGTGGAGTTCGAAGAATAGACAAAGTAAGAAGTGTGAACATACGGGAGGCATGTGGAGTTAAGAAGTCGGTAGAGCAAAAGGTTCAAGTAAGTGTTCTCAGATGGTATGGTCACATGACAAGAATGCCTGAAGAAAGAATAGTTAAAAAGGTCTATATCAGTGAAGCGGAGGGAAGAAGAAGGCGTGGAAAGATGATAAGAAGATGGTATGATATGGTGTCAGAATGTGTGTCAAAGCTTGAAAAGGGAATGGTTGAAGCAAAAGAATTATCAAATGCCAGGAATTAATGGAGGAAGTTTGTATAGATAGTACATGAAGGTGTCTGGACCCATTTAAATTATAAACCTGGAAGGTCTTTATCCCAGATGATGATGTGAAGAGACTTGTCCGGAAGTATAACATCTGGGAGGAAGCCATTGCTTTCGGGGGATGATGAATGATTGGTGCTTCTGAATGATTGGTGCTTCTGAATGATTGGTGCTTCTGAATGATTGGTGCTTCTGAATGATTGGTGCTTCTGAATGATTGGTGCTTCTGAATGCTTGTGTGCTTGTTTTTTTGTGGGCAAACTGTTCTTCCCCTGTTACCTCTTTTTACTTTCTCGTGTCTTTTCCTGATCCTCCCTATCCCTTGTGGGAGTAAGGGCTGGCTACTGACTGACTAATTGCCTGACTGCTTAATATAAATGACTATTGGGCTTGGTTAGGTTAGAATTAAAGAAATCAATTTCGGCCCCAAGTTATGTGGAGGTACTTGTAAAAATACCTGTATGGTATCCTGGCATATGAATCCTACGACCAGTGTATTAATTGAAATACTTTCTCCATCACGCATATCACACAAATACATATTCACTTCAAAACGTTTTCATACTCCCAGCCTGACTCGAACCTCTGATGGTAAGGACGAGTATCCAAGCTTTAATCCACTACACCATAACGTGGTAAAGGAAACTTTAAAATCCCTTTATGGTATCCTGGAATATGGATCCTGCAACTTATGTAGCAATTGAAATACATTCTCAGAGTAGGATTTCCCTTCTCCTTAATACAAAATAAAAAAAAATGGCAATGGTTCCTTAATCACGCAATGGTGTTGTGGATTAAAGCTTGGACACTCATACTGACTGGCAGAGGTTTAATTTCGGCGGGGAGTATGTATATATAATTATATATATATATATATATATATATATATATATATATATATATATATATATATATATATATATATATATATATATATATATATATATATATATATATATATATATATATATATATATATATATATACAGTATATATATTCACTACAAGTACAGTTGGTGTCCTACAAGAGCATGTATTGGAGTCATATGATATTCAAAATATTTATTTTATTATGATAATATATCCTAAAATCATGAACAGACCCCATGGAGCATAAATTAATGTATATACCGAACTTTGATACAAATTATGTGATACAAATGCTCGTGTGCTAACGATTTAATCATAATCTTTTTAGAGAATTGGCTTAAATAAAAATTGGTGTATTTCATATGATTCTCCAAGTTACAGTACCGGTAGTATCCTACAAAACTTATAATAGTAAAAATAGTGATAAAATTGAACTGATAATGAAATTAAGTATCATAATTTTGACTCCGATACTGTAACTTCGTAAAAATCCACCGCTCAAGCCGGAGTCATACGAACACTTTTAAGCCGGTGTCACACGAGGAGTCACTTACTTAATCAGATTCAAACTATACTCATCAAAACTCTGATATCCGGCCAATTCTACTTTCATATTGACGTTATTTTATAGTTTGTAGCTTAAACTAAGGAACAAGAACCTTGAGACACAAATACATGACCAACATATCAGAAAATAGAGTATATATTCAATTATTACAGACACCAGACTCTGATACAGGTGCCCGTGTGACGCCACCTTCAGCGAGGATGTATCGGCGCCTCAGTATCGGGGTCAAAATAGACTGAATACAAGTGCATTAATCGATCATATTCACCCACCTTCATTAGCACGATGTACCTACCGTATTGAAATGTATAGCTCGTAAACTTGTATCTTAATAATAAACACATCAATAGCTCACAACCGTGAAATTAAGGGGAGGTTTTCACTTGGGGGATTTTTGTTCAAACCTCCTTCTCCCTCATGTTTAGCTCCATTAGTTTTGGGGTTTTAAACGTTCGTCCCGTTTGTTTGGCGAGTTTACGAATGTTCGCCCAATTTTTGTTGATATTAAGACCTTTCGTGCCATATAGGTGTCAATGATCTCCTGGCGAGCGATAACGAGTCTGTAATTTAGGAGGAACCGGCCTTCGGCCGGATTTTTTTTTTTATCGAAAATGTACAAATTCATTTCGAAGGGGAGTGAGTCTTGGGGTTATTTTCGTAAAGCTTGATAGGGGTCGAGGAAGCAAACTAAATATCGCCCCTTAAGATAATAATTTTAATGTATTGCAGACTCTGATACCATTCCCCGATAAACATGTTGGTGTAACTGGTTTTAGAGACGGCTATATAAACGCATAACACAAACACTGCAAACAAAATGTGAAAATGTGAACACAAAATATGAACCTTTTATAATTTGTGCATAGCATAATCTTAAATGATGGTGCTGGACACTAAATAAGTAGTACGATTCAACATTAAGGGGAGATGGCTCGTTTTTCTTGTCCCCCTTCTTCCTCATGTTTAGCCCCATCAGTTTTCAGATTTAATGATGTTCGGCCCATTAGTTTGGCGATTTAAGACCTTTCGCCCATTTTTATTTTCCAATATTAAGACTTCGTGTTATTTAGGTGTCTATTTTTTTCCTGGCGCGCGATAGCGAGCCTGTAATTCAAGAGGTACTGGCCTTTGGCCGTGACATTTTTCTATCGAGAAATGTACACATTTATTTGGGGGTGTTATTTTTAAATTTGATGGAGGTCTGGGGACGAAACTAAACAAAATATATAAAACAAAAATATAACTGAGCAAATTTATATGCCCATCCCCCTTAAATAATACTTTGTAGCAGCTTGCAGAATTCGATACAAATTGGGCGATAACAATGCGTGTGACATTCGGCTAAATAAATCCGTCCGTGTGCCTTGTTCACTATAAGGCAGTGTTGGCCGAGTGGTTAAGGCGTCTGACTAGAAATCAGATGGGATCTTCCCGCGTAGGTTCGAATCCTACACACTGCGCAGAAAACTTTTAAAAGTAAATTTAAGGGGACGTTATTTTAATCATTATTTATTTTCAATTATTACTATTATATATATTTATTTTAGTTTGCTCCTTAGACCTATAGCAAGCTTAAACAAAATACCAAAGGCCCCCTTCGATATAAATTTGTATTTTTCGGTAGAAAAAGTACCTGTCGAAGACCGGATCTTCCAAAATAATAGGCTCGCTATCACTTGCCAGGAAAATATCGACCTCTAAATGGCACGAAAGGTCTAAATATTGACAAGGAAAAAAACCGAAAGTCTTAACATTTGAAAACTAATGGCGCTAAACATGAAGGCGAAAGGGTTAACAAAAATAGTCAAATATTTCCTTTTAACATCAACAGTTCGCTTGAAATTGAGCCCATATAATGTGTAAATCTGAATTGAATTAATTTTCTTGGACTGTCCTCGCGTTTCTAAATTAAACAGTGTTGTTGTTGTTTATGTTTGTTTGCTTAGTGTACACTGTTAAAATAAACACTGTTAATATAAACACTTAATTGAAATAACAATGATACACTTAAACATTATCTTAATAACAATGATACACTTGAACATTATCTTAATAACAATGATACACTTAAACATTATCTTAATAGCAATGATACACTTAAACATTATCTTAATAACAATGATACACTTAAACATTATCTTAATAGCAATGATACACTTAAACATTATCTTAATAACAATGATACACTTAAACATTATCTTAATCGTTTATGTGCTCTAATTTGTAAAGACAAACCGAAGAACACTGCTTATATGTGTTCTAATGTTTACCTTACAATTTAGTGCTAACATTCTTACAGGGCAGATGTGTTGAATAATGTTCTTCTCTCTAGATTTGAGTAGAAGTGATAACAAATACTCAGACATTTTTACAGAATGATTAAATAAAAACCACATGAGGACAATCACTTCTCTTCTCTTCATATGCTGTGTAGGCCTATATTCATTGAGTAGAAGTGTCAAGTTTAGTGATTCTGACTGTACCACACTAACTGAAACTAATCTAGGGTATGTCATAGGTATAATAAGAACAGTGGGTATATTGATCTAGGGTATGAAATAGGTATAATAAGAACAGTGGGTATATTAATCTAGGGTATGAAATAGGTATAATAAGAACAGTGGGTATATTGATCTAGGGTATGAAATAGGTATAATAAGAACAGTGGGTATATTAATCTAGGGTATGAAATAGGTATAATAAGAACAGTGGGTATATTAATCTAGGGTATGAAATAGGTATAATAAGAACAGTGGGTATATTGATCTAGGTATGAAATAGGTATAATAAGAACAGTGGGTATATTGATCTAGGGTATGAAATAGGTATAATAAGAACAGTGGTATATTGATCGAGGGTATGAAATAGGTATAATAAGAACAGTGGGTATATTGATCTAGGGTATGAAATAGGTATAATAAGAACAGTGGGTATATTGATCTAGGGTATGAAATAGGTATAATAAGAACAGTGGGTATATTGATCTAGGGTATGAAATAGGTATAATAAGAACAGTGGGTATATTGATCTAGGGTATGAAATAGGTATAATAAGAACAGTGGGTATATTGATCTAGGGTATGAAATAGGTATAATAAGAACAGTGGGTATATTGATCGAGGGTATGAAATAGGTATAATAAGAACAGTGGGTATATTGATCTAGGGTATGAAATAGGTATAATAAGAACAGTGGGTATATTGATCTAGGGTATGAAATAGGTATAATAAGAACAGTGGGTATATTGATCTAGGGTATGAAATAGGTATAATAAGAACAGTGGGTATATTGATCGAGGGTATGAAATAGGTATAATAAGAACAGTGGGTATATTGATCGAGGGTATGAAATAGGTATAATAAGAACAGTGGGTATATTGATCGAGGGTATGAAATAGGTATAATAAGAACAGTGGGTATATTGATCGTGATTCTGGCTAGTATTAGACGATTTTATTAACCCTAGATAGAGTAAGTGAAAGTTATAGGGATAATTGATGGATACTTTACCTCTGCTTACTAAAGTTATTTCCTAAGCTGTATAATATCGTCTACTCTTATCAACAATGAAATTAAGACAAGTGTTAAATTTCCTACTGCGATGTTTTTCCATCTGTTATATTCTAGCTAGGTCTTGCAAATAAATTCGCAAAACATTTATAGTTTTATTTATATTGCTCATTAATTGCATATATCGTTACAAATGTGATTCATAGTAGAATAATTAACATGCATCTGTTTGTACAATTATTGCACATATAGTTACAAATGTGATTCATAGTAGAATAATTAACATGCATCTGTTTGTACAATTATTGCACATATAGTTACAAATGTGATTCATAGTAGAATTATTAACATGCATCTGTTTGTACAATTATTCGCACTCTAAAAGTTATGGGTAAAACTGTCCCTAACAATCTATCCTTTTTATAGGTATATTGTTAGTGATACACTTACCTTATACCAATTAGAGAGGTTAATCACCATCAATAAACCTATTTTGTCCAGCCAAAACTGTCATATTAGTAGGCACTGGCTGGTTTGATTTAGGCAACTGTAAACTTTTAAGCCTGGGTCCTACATATAGGATATTGGCCGTGGGTGGTTACGATCTATAAGCAAATATTGACGTCGGGACAACGACGAGACGATGATCGGCATGTGTCGTTTGCCACACGTGCTGCAAAGTACGACCATTGCCAGGGGTCGGCTAGTTTGCCGAAATGTTCATGCTGCATTTAATTTTCGTGATAGCGCCCTCCATCGGAAATACGCCCCAATAACATCCTGGTGCACGGGTGTGTGTTGGGGGTGCATCGGTGGGGTCGTGGGTCGGACGCACAGGTGTCTGGTTGTTTGGTAGTAATTTGGCATGGCAGGGCCAGGTACACCTCTGAGGTACTAACGACAGACGCACAAACAGTCAAAATAGTATTATCCGTCAGCCATGCCCTCGGCATCCGTCGTTTCCTTCGTCTGTATATCGGCCCAGGCAAAAATGACCCCAGTGGTTTGGTCCTTGTTGTCAACCTGTCTAAATGCTCTGGAATGCTACCTTCCACTCTCACTATCAATTTCTGTAACATTCGTGGCATTTCCTCTAATTTCCACTCTGGTCAATACCACCTCTCCTCTGCCAACCCTGATCTTTTCTTTCTCACCGAAACCCAGATGTCTTGGATGACTGAAAAGCAAACCCTTCTCTGTATCCTCCTACTATCTGTATCCACAGTTTCAAGCCAAAGGTGGATGTTGCGTATAAGTGCGCAACAATCTTGTTTCTCTCTTCTTCCCAACTTTGATTTTTCCGTATTCTCAACTCTCTGGCTAAAGCTTTCTTGTCACTCTCAAACTAAATAGTTAGTCCAGCACCCTACTCAAATTCCTGACCGCCTTGGAGATTGGTTCAACATTCTTGACTTATTTCTAACTTCTAATCTTTCTACTTGTGCTGTAAACCTTTTTTCTCCATTGGGTTCCTCCAATCACAACCTTATCTCTGTTACCTCTTCTATCTCTCAAGTACGGCCATCCGATCCTCCCAGCCGGCGGCACTTGTGGCACTTTGGCACTGCCGATTGGGAGGCTCTTCAGCAGTACTTCTTTGATTTCCCATGGAGTGATTTTTGCTTCCGTGACTGGGGACCCTCGGAGTGTGCTGAGCGCATAACTGAGGTACTCCTCTCGGGCATGGAGGCATACATTCCCTTTTCTTTCTCTCAATCTAATGCAAAGCAATCTTGGTTTTCTTACGCTTTTTCTAATGCTGTCTGCAATAAGGAGGAATCATAAAAACGGTCCCATCACATTAAAACTCAAGACTCTTACTCTTTTAATGCTTCTGCCCGGAATCAAGCTAAATCTATTGTTCAACTTGCCAAACCTCTTTCATAAATAATAAATTGTCTGAACTTTCCAACTCTAGCTCTTCTCAAGCTTTCTGTCATCTAGCCAAAAACCTCTCCAACAATTTTACTTTTTGACCAAGATTCGAACCCACTCACTCATAAAATGCCTGGAATGAGTGGGATCAAATCCTGGTCAAGATTCCTCTCTCCCAACCTGCCCAAAATTTTCCTTGAATTTTACTTCTTCCTCTTTCCCTCCTCTTTTCCACTCTGACAGCACCACTGCCACATCTTCCTCTGACAAAGCTGAACTCTTCGCTCAAGCTTTCGCTAAAAAAATTACTTTGGATGATTCTGGTGCTATTCTTCCCTCTCCACCCCTCACTCACTTACTTATGCCTAAGATCATAATCTCTTCAAAGGATGTATTTTTACCCTTTCCGGGCTAAATACTAAGAAAGTGTACTGACCAGATGGCATTCCTCCTGTTGTACTCAAAAACTGTTTTTCCATGCTGACTCCCTGCCTAGGCAAACTCTTTCTTATCTGTCTTTCCTTCTTGCTGGAAGATAGCTCTCAGTCGACCTGTCCCAAAGAAGGATGACAGCTCTCAAGCCTCTAACTATTGCCCAATTGCTCTCATTTCTCGTGTCTCTAAAGTTTTTGAAAATATTCTTAAATTGAAATTTGTTAAGCATTTTTCTTCCCATAATCTACTTTCAGATAGCCAGTGTGGTATCCTTAAGGTGTTCTACTGGAGATTTTCTTGCTTATCTTACTAACTCTTAGTCATCCTCCTTTCAGGACCTTGGTGAGACCTTTTCGATTGCACTTGGCATATCGAAAGCCATCGATAGAGTCTGGCACAAATCTCTAATCTCCAAACTACCCTCCTATGGTTTCCATCCCTCCATCTATGCCTTTGTCTCTAATTTCCTTTTTGAGTCATTCCATAGCTGCGGTTGTGGACGACCATTGTTCACTTCCTCAACTTATCAACTGCAGTGTTCCTCAGGGTTCTGTCCTGTCTCCAGTTCTCTTCCTAATATTAATTAATTATCAGAATTATCTTCTCAACTGTGCTTCCAGTCCTAGCCATTTACATGCTAATGACTCTGCCTTACATTATTCAAATAGTTTTTTTCAGAATGAGCCAGCATGCAATCACTCGGAAACTCATATGATAGCACACTTATCTATCTATCTATCTATCTATTGCCTGACGCCGTGATCCCCGAAGGGGTGGCCACGAACCAACCGCCCCCATGCACCTCTGTCTCCAGTCAGTCGACGCCCCTCCCCCCAACCAGCACCGCCTTAGTTCATGTAGTTCCTCACTCCATCCTTCCACCTCATATTCGGTCTACCTCTCCCCCTCTGTCCCTCCACCTCGCTCTCGTACACCCTCTTAGTCATTCTCTCGCTTTCCATACGTTCCATATGGCCGAACCATCTCAAGTTGTTCCTTTTCACACTTTCCAGCACATTTACCTCCACACCACACCTCCTTTTTACATCCTCATTAGTCTCTCTATCCCTCCATGTAACTCCGCACGCACTCCTTAAGTAATTCATTTCCACTGCTCTCACTCTTGGTCTGAGTCTCTCAACCAACGTCCATGCTTCGCTTCCGTAAGTCAGTGTCGGGATTACCACACTGTCATGCAAGGACTTCTTCACTTCCATACTGACCACCCTATTTCTTGTTACTGCTTTTAGCATTCCTACAACCCTCTTCCCCTCTTGTACCCTCTCCCGCACCTCTTCATCCATAGTCCCATCTTTACTCAACACACTGCCCAGATACTTAAAAGAGTTGACGATCTCCATAGCCTGACCGTTCAGCTTCACCTCACACTCTGTGACTTCAACCCTTTCGAAGACCATAACCTTGCTCTTCCCCGTATTTACCTTCAAATTCCGTTTTTCGCACACTGTTCCAAACTCATTTACCAGACCCTGCAACTCCCATTCATTATCACTCATCAGAACTGTATCATCCACAAACAGCAGTATAGGTAGCTTCCACTCAATTCCCTCCCTTTTCAGAGATACACCAACATCCACTGCTCTTGATAGTATTTCTTTCATGACTCCATCCATATATACAATAAACAACCACGGGGACATCACACACCCCTGTTTCAAAACCAACATTCAGGTCAAAGAACTCTCTCTGCTCACTCTCCACACGTACTGCCGCCTTTGCACCCTCATACATGCTCTTCACTGCTTTCAGCAACTTGCCCTCTACTCCGTATATTCTAAGTACTTTCCACAAACCTTCTCTATCCACTCTGTCATAGGCCTTCTCCAAGTCCATAAAGGCAACATACACCTTTTGTTTCTTCTCCAGATACTTCTCCACAACACAATTCAGGGTAAAAATCTGATCTACACATCCTCTTCCCTTCCTAAAACCTCCCTGCTCGTCGCCTATCCATTTCTCCATTCTCACTCTCACTCTCTCAATCACTACCCTACTGTATACCTTCCCTACTACGCTTAGAAGACATATTTCTCGAATATGCGCACTTATCTTCTGATTTATCAACCATTTTTTATTGGAACAGAGAATATCTTGTTACTTTCAATGCTTCCAAAACACAATTTCTCCATTTATCTACCCACCTTTCAACACATTCCCACCCCTATTCTGTACAACTCTCATACCCAAGATTGAACTAATTTTAATAATCTTTCTTCTACTCAACAAGCAAGCTTTGGAACTCTCTCCCTCAATCTGTCTTTCCCTCATCCTATGATTTAAGCTGCTTCAGGCTCCGTGTATCCAGGTATTTTGACTCTAACGTACCTTGAATTTGGTTCCCTATTACTCATTCACCTCTGGAGGGGACACTTGTTGTTTGTCTCCTTCATATACATAGAGAGAGAGAAAGAACAAAAAGTAAGTTGATGGTTAGATGAGTGTGTAGAAGGGTTGGTAGTTAGTTAGGTAGACGGATAGGTAGGCAGAAGGGTAGGTAGATACGTGAGGGTACGTCTGGGTGCATACAGTAAGTAGGTGTTGACAAGCTGAGAGAGAGAGAGAGAGGGAGAGAATGAGAAAGAGAGAGAGAGAGACTACAAGAGTACAATATTGTACAATGGGGGTCCTTTGTTACTGTTGAAGTACTTAATGATTGCTGTGTCTGTATGTGGGGATGTAGGTGTGTGTGTGTGTGTGTGTGTGTGTGTGTGTGTGTGTGTGTTTGCTCGCGCTTTGTGTTTTTTATTTTATTGTGTCAATAGTTGCTACCGGTATCTGTGTGTGCATAATTATATATGTGTATGTTTATTGTTTTTTTGTTCTATGTGGATGAGGGAGACACAAGGCAGAACTGCCTGTGACGAGTGCCTTCACCAGAGTTGAAAGAGTGACAAGACCAAAATCAAGGAATGTTCGAGCCAAAATGCCTGGACACACGGAGTTTGAAGCAATTTAAGTCATAGGATGAGGGGAAGATGGATTCAGAGAGAGAGTTCCGGAGCTCAGCTTTTAAATATAAGAAATATTGGGTATATAGTTTCACGCTTGGGTTGGAGAGTTGCACAGAGTAGGGGTGGGATTGTGTTGCAAGATGGGTGCTACTTACTCTATGTAGAGGAGGTGGTAAACACTGAAAGAGCTCTGAGGAATACTGATTATTGTAATAGCGGTAGAATAGCGAGAGAGATGCAACATTGCGGCGAAGAGAGAGAGATTGCAAAGAGTTGGTGAGTGGACTTGAGTTAATGAGACGAAAGGCTTTCTTTTCTACTTTGTCAAGAAATGCTGTTTGAGAGGATCCTCCCCACACATGCGAACAATACTCAATACATAGATGCACTGTGCACCAGTACAAAGCAAGAAGCTGTGCAGGGTAAAGAATCCCCGGAGTCGGTTGAGGGAAGTTGTTTTTAGCAAGGATGGAAATATGGTCTTTCCGAGTGAGATCAGAACAAAATGAGACACCTAGAATACTGAAAGAAGACGAAGGGTTGATTTTTGTATTGTTGCAGTATAAGGGATAGTCCTCTGCGAGTTTTTGTCGGGTGGATAAATGAAGAAATTGGGTTTTGGAAGCATTGAAAGCATTGTGTACGATTATGCGTAACTTTGAATATGTATGTGCTTTTGTCAGTATGTATGGGCATAATGTATGTGTATATGTAAGAATCCTACTTCCTATTCTTGAAAATGTAATGATCATACATTACGTTTCCATATAACATTATATAGTCAAATATACAAACATTCTTTCAAATCATCTTGATATTCAATAATGCTTAGTCATGGAAGTAAAGAAAGCAAGATTTTTTGTTTTCATTTTTATCATAGGTTGATCAGAGAATTAAGGACAGAAGAGGTAAGAAAGATTGTAGATGAAACTTAAAGCAATACGTAAAAGAAAAAAATAACTTCCATCTTTTCCTCTGCCTGACCTAATTATCTTAAAACATGCCTGACCTATTATAATATTCAAATAGTGTCATTATATTACAAGGAAATGCAATTTCATATTTATATACTCTCAGCAGGGTTCGAACCACAGACAGTCAGGACGATTGTTCATGCTTTAACCAACTTTACCATGGCATGAACAGGATACTTAACCTCTTCTTATTTATATTAACCTAGCAGCTGCAATAATCTTCTTGAGATGTTTTACTAGTGGGCTGTGACGCTCCTCTCAGAAGAAAAGATGTCAAACACGTACCAAAACACTCCAATTGACAAAAACAAGAACTGTGACTTTCAGGGTTTATGAGGTGAGCTTCCAATGACATTTGCTGCCCACCATCTTGCATCCAGCCTGCTCCTCCCATTTCATCCCTCTACCAGACCAATACGTATGACCGCCGTTGCCGATTTTGCGACACATTTTCAACTACGGACCACCGTAGCACCTCAACCACGCATGTTTTAGGTATTCATATATATATGGATGGATGCGGAATTGAATTACCTACACGATAATGTGGATTTCGTTGCGTTTTGGAAGAGTTGCCAAATGGGCCTAGGTCTAGCACAGGGCAATGGTGAGTTCTAGGGTGGTCTAGTAGTCCACAGGTTAGGGAGACAGGAAATCCTACTTGGAGAATGTATTTTAATTCCTGCACAAGTCGCACGATCCATATTCCAGAACACCATAAAAGGATTTTACAAGTATCCACACGCAACTCGGGCCGAAATTGTATGGTATCCTGGGATATGGAATATTTGAGTATCCACGTATGAGAAGATTAACCTAGGTAGGTAGGTAGGTAGATGGGAGAGTGCGTGGGTGAGTGGGTAGGTAGGTACACTCACTCATAAAAGAAAGGTACCCCCCTGAGCGAGAGATCTATGGTCTCACGCTATGTAGTTGTGGTAACATTGGCCCTGAAACATCGACGTCTCGAAAAGGAGAGATTTAGCAAAACGACTTTCAAAATTAAGTGAAGCATTGCTTCGTTTACATCAGCTTCCTACTCCCTCGCACAATTCACAGTCCTGACTCCTTTTCGAGACGTCAATAGTTCAGGGCCATTGTTACCAAAACTAAATAGCGTGAGACCTTAGATCTCTCGCCCAGGGGGGTACCCTTCTTTTATGAGTGAGTGTACAGTAGGTAGGTAGGTAGGTAGGCAGGCAGGCAGGCTAGTTGGTTGCTTGGTACGTAGGTAGGTAGTTACAAAGGGAGTTAGTGTCTTCTCTGCAGTATAGGGATGTCCACAGTTTTGCTGTTTGTAGTTTGTCTGCTAGCTGTCTGTCTTCTTGCAGTTCGTCTTCTTCTTGGTGGTGCTCTTGTGGAGAGAGTCACTTTGTCAAAGAATATACATACTGGCACCTTAACAGATTCAACAATGGGTCCCTGTGAGTATGTGCTGATGGTGACAGGATCCGTAGCCACTTTATCCTGGTCCTTTTTAGGTGATGTGAGCTTGTTCGCAAGATGCCTAGCAGTTACCTCTAGAGGATGTCTACACGAGTATATTGGAGTGATGAAGGCAGGATACCTAGCCTCTGTGCCATGGTCCTTTTAAGAGGATGTGGGCTTATCCTCAGGATAACTACTGGCTGCCTCAACAGGATACCTAGTCGAGTGTATCGCAGATCCGTTAAGATACCTAGACAGAGCTTGGTTTTGTCAAGAGGAAATCAACTTGACCCTAATGAGGATACCTACACTAGTGAGCACTCTGCCTTGGGAAGGGATGGCTGACAAGTGTTGGTTCTGTCAAGGTTTATACCCCTTTTTGTTTCTTGCTGGCCCTGGGGCTGCGGGCATAAACGTCTCCTTATCCAATCTTATTTGACCCTTTCCCATGTCCTTTTCATTCTGGGGAGGCAGGTAATGAAAGGAAGCAGTACATGTAAGCCTGGCATCGCATGGGCAGAGCTTGTGATGTAGCGGCTGGGAGCGGTGATTGTGATGTCATTGGTACTGGTGGTATTTAAGCCAATATTTGTTTTAACTGTACAAAGGAGTACAAAGGAAATCAAGCAACAACATATCTAGTGACCCTTCTAGGTTGCTTGTCCTCCAAAACACTGAGGATCAAGTGTCCAAACAGTGGTTCAGAGTGGGTAAGGGAACATTGGAAAGGGAATTACTTCCCTGGAACTAATGTCCGTGGCAGGATTAGGAAGTTAGTAGAGGACAGATGGGTTAGTAACTGAGGGGGGGATAAAATAAAGTTATTCATTTACAAACGCAGTGAGTCGCGGGTTTGATGAGAGATATTTGTCTAGGCGGAGTTTAAATGAATCAACGGTGATGCAGTCACCTGTGAAGACAGGTGAGTTGCTCTAGTAATGGAATAGTAACCATGAGTTTGTGGGTACGATTTTGATCTTTGGGGATTAGTGGGATATAAATCGAGATAAATTATAGGCCTTTTCAGTTTCACTATTAGTTTCATAAATATACTGACATTTGAAGAAAACATAAATAACATAATAAATGCCCAAGAAATATAGTGAAAAACAAAACAATATCCAATCTGGGAAACTCTAGTGGCATGTAAAGAAATGACAGGCAAACCACAAAAACATATATTTTAAGGGGGGCTGGTTCGTTTTTCTGGACACCCTTCTCCCTCATGTTTAGCCTCTTTACTTTAAAGATTTTAAGACATTCGTTCCATTTGTTTGGCGACTTTGAGACATTTCGCCCCATTTTTTGTCAATAATAAGACCTTTTGTGCACTTTAGGTGTCAATGTTTTGCTTGCGAGCGATAGCGATCCTGTAATTATCAAAGGAATCGGCCTTCGACCGGGACATTATTCTACCGAAAAATGTACAAACTTATCTTGAAAGGGGGTCTGGGTGGTGTTTTTTAAGCTTGATGGATGTCTAGCGAGGAAACTAAGATATGAATAAATATATAAATAAATATAGAGACCAAAACATTATCTCTACCCCCTTAAGGAGGATCTATAAAGATCTCCAATGTATCGTGTTTCTATAAAAAATACGTTTGGATAGTAATGTGAGCTTATTTTTTGCATTTTATGACTGGAAACATTATACATTTTGAACACTGTCTACATGTGTGTCAATGTACAGTTGCCTGCAGTGAACGGTGATACAGGTTATAATGAACAATCCTGAACCGATGATGGAATATTAAAACATTGTCTTCATTCATACAGTATTTTCCCACTTTCATTGTTATCTATCTCAAGTTTATCAGATATTTGTGTACCAGGTAATTGTGCAGGTGACTGTACGATGCCAAATACCATGTTTTACACCATTCACAATCTCCATTAAAAAAGCAGAACCCAAAGCAAAACTGAAAACAAAATATATCATTCACTCCCTCCCCCCACCCACCCTCTCCCCTCGGGGGAGGGTATTTAACCTTCTTAATACTTTAAAGAGGTGACGTGAGGCCAGCTGCTGCGCGGCGAGAGAGAGAGAGAGAGAGAGAGTGTGATTTTGATTTTGCCGAGAGAGAGAGAGAGTTACAAGAAATAGTTGGTATATCTGAGACCTTGCGGTCCATTCCGGGGAGATACTCGAAGTGGAAGGAGAAATATTGTTTAGAGCGCTACACTCAGTACCGGTATAGAGTGTTCAAAATATTATGTACTCTCTTCTTGAACTGCTCTACTGAACAACTTCTAAGGGAAGTTTGTTCCAGGTAGAACATATCTTATAATTATGTGAAAACACACTTTTTCAATTCTAACTTCCAGCCATAGTTGTGTGTTGTATTAATATTGAGGCTAAACATTTTGCTATAATCCATATCGTCAAACCCATTAAGAATTTTAAAAACTTCAACCTCGTAGTCTGCGTGTTTCCAAAGGAACAAGATTGAGAGCTCTCAACCGATTCTCACAACTCAGTCTTCTAATTGATGGAATAAGCTTTGTACCCTAGCTTGCACTCTTTCCAGTCGCTCTATATCTTCCCTGAGTGCTGAAAGAGTGAGAGAGAGAGAGAGAGGGTGTGTATGCATGTAAATAAGTGTGTGCGTACATGTTTGTGTGTGTGTATCTGTCAGAGCCTTTGTGTGAGTGTGCAGAGAAAAAAGTGCATATCGAAAAGACATATATACAATTAGATCAAAGACCAATAAATAACATAATGCAATACCACAGTGCATATCACATAGCATTGTTTACAATAAACCCGAAATATGCCACGCAAAATATCCCTCTATAGTCTATAGAATGGCAACACATGGTGAAGGTTAGATGGATTTGCCTCATTTGCCTTGAACAGAGACAATCATCTTCAACCTGAGTTAGTCCACCGAGAGAGAGGTAGAAGGATGGAGTGAAGAAGTATATGAATGAAGGTGGTGCTGGTTGAGAGAAGGGGCGTCGACTAACTGGGGACAGAGGTGCATGGGGGCGTTTCGTTCGTGGCCACCCCTTCGGGGAACACGGCGTCAGGCAATAGATAGATAGATAGATAGACAACAAAATCTGCAAAAGGCCAACTGGCCCACATCACACGCAACTCATGCCGATAGTATTAATTCAAAATTATAATTTGTAATCTTCCATTTTTCCTGAATTGATTACAATAATAATTCAGTTGACAATAAATTGTATCCATAATCAACTGATTAATGGATGATAGAAACACAACCTTGTCATAAAAAACACATAGATTTCTAACCGTTTAGAGACAATATACCGTATATGTGCATATAAGCTTGTTTATTATCTAGTTTGATCAGTTTATCTCCAATTTCACACTGAAAAGGGTGACATTTATCATCAAAACTGTTTGGAATAAAAGTTTTTCTTTTGCCAGTGTGAGATTTTTCGAATGTTCTGATGATCACCCCAGTGTAATGTTCCTGCAGTATTGAATTTAATGTATATATATAATAATAATAATAATAATAATAATAATATTTATTCAGTCAGCAATTTACAGAGTTGGTACCACATAGTTTGTTACAAATATGACATGTACCAGCCTTGCATAATTCCAACTAAGGATAGCCCAATAAGGCCGTTAGGCGTATTTCCATTGGGGTCCTTGTATATATATATATATACTGTATATATATAATATAATGTGTGGAATGGCGAGGAGGGTGGAGAGGCTACATGAGGAGGAAATCAGGGAAGAGTACAGGAGGGCAGTAGAAAGACGACTAGATAGGTTTGACCTGGAAGGTATGGAGGAAATGGAAAAGATGAGCAAAGTTTTTAAGTAAGAGTGCAGCATGTGAGGAGGTGTGTGGAGTAAGGAGAAGAGGGAGGGGAGTGGACAGAAAAGGTAAACATAGCTGTGGAAGACAAGAAGAAAGCGTATAGAGAGTGGTTGGGTAGTAGAGGGAATGAAAATTTGGAGAGACAGAAACGAGCGAGGTACGCAGAGAAAAAGAGAGTAGTGAAGGAAAGTAAGGGAAGAGTAGATGAGGAATTTGGAAGGAATCTGAGTGTACAATGGAGGGAGTGTAGGAAACTGTTCTGGAAAGAAGTCAAGAAAGTTAGGGAAGGTAGCAAGGGAAACAGTAAGGGTGTGAAAGATAAGAATGGGTGAGTGCTAGCCGAGAAGCAAGAGAGAGTCGAAAGATGGAGGGAGTACTTCAATGAATTGCTAAAAGTAAGGAATGAAGCGCCAGCAAACATAGTTGGATGGGGTATGGGAGGGAGAAGAAGAGAAATAGTGGAGGAGGAGGTGGAGATCAGGAGGTCAGAAGTGTGTGAAGCCATAAAAAGAGTGAAGTTGGGGAAAGCACCAGGAATAGATGGAGTGTGTGGGGAAATGCTGAAGTATGGTGGTGAGATAGTGATCGAATGGGTATGGAAAATGTGCAAACTAGCATGGGAGAAGGGGAGTGCACCTGATGACTGAAAGCCAGGCATAAAAGTCCCCCTATATAAGGGTAAATGGGAGAGAGGAGTGTGTGGTAACCGCCGAGGAATATGTCTTCTAAGCGTAGTAGGGAAGGTGTACAGTAGGATAGTGATTGAGAGAGTGAGAGCGAGAACGGAGAAATGGATAGGTGACGAGCAGGGCGGTTTTAGGAAGGGAAGAGGATGTGTAGATCAGATTTTTACCCTGAAATGTGTTGTGGAGAAATATCTGGAGAAGCAACAAAAGCTGTATGTTGCCTTGATGGACCTGGAGACTGGCCTATGACAGAGTTGATAGAGAAGGTATGTGGAAAGTACTTAGAATATACGGAGTAGATGGCAAGTTGCTGAAAGCAGTGAAGAGCATGTATGAGGGTGCAAAGGCGGCAGTACGTGTGGAGAATGAGCAGAGCGAGTTCTTTGATCTGAATGTTGGGTTGAAACAGGGGTGTGTGATGTCCCAGTGGTTGTTTACTGTATATATGGATAGAGTCATGAAAGAAATACAAGGGAGAGCAGTGGATGTTGGTGAATCGCTGATAAAGGAGGGAAATGAGTGGAAGCTACCTGTACTGCTGTTTGCTGATGATACACTTCTGATGAGCAATAATGAATGGGAGTTGCAGGGTCTGGTAAATATGTTTGGAACAGTGCGTGAAAAACGGAATCTGAAGGTAAATGCAGGGAAGAGCAAGCTTATGGTCTTCGAAAGGGGTGAAGTCACAGAATGTGAGGTGAAGTTGAACTATCAGGCTATGGAGATTGTCAGCTCATTTAAGTACATGAGCAATATGTTGAGTAAAGATGGTACTATGGATGAAGAAGTGCGGGAGAGGGTGTAACAGGGGAAGAGGGTTGTAGGAATGCTGAAAGCAGTAACAAGAAATAGGGTGGTCAGTATGGAAGTGAAGAAGTTCTTGCATGACAGTGTGGTAATCACGACACTGACTTATGTAAGCGAAGCATGGACGTTAGTAGAGAGACTCAGACCAAGAGTGAGAGGGGTGGAAATGAGTTACTTAAGAAGTGCGTGCGGAGTTACATGGAGGTATGGACAGACGAACGAGGAAGTAAGTAGGTGTGGTGTGGAGGTAGATATGCTGGAAAGTGTGAAAAGGAACACCTTGAGATGGTTCGGCCATATGGAACGTATGGGAAGCGAGAGAATGACTAAGAAGGTGTACGAGAGCGAGGTGGAAGGACAGAGAGGGAGAGGTAAACCGAAAGAGAGGTGGAAGGATGGAATGAGGAAATATATGAATGAAGGCGGTGCTGGTTGGGAGGAGGGGCGTCGACTGAATGGGGACAGAGCTGCATGGAGGAGGTTCGTTCGTGGCCACCCCTTCACGGATCACGGTGTCTGGCAATATATATATATATATATATATATATATATATATATATTGAAATGTCGGGTTGGTATTTCCACTCGACTGGTTATAATCTCTATTACAATCTTATAATAAGATATCTTGAGATAGAATATGCTCGACAGAATCGCGTCTAGCTTTATGTATCTTGCACCAACTTTTTATTCCAAGGCAACATTCACACAATAAGAACACAATATTGCTTCACACTTTAGTTTATTCAATTTGCATGAAGTATGATATATAGAATATTGTTCTGTCATATAGGGCAGATAATACAGGTACTCAAGTGACGTATCAAAGATAGAATGGTCTATAATGATATTTTGGTAATAATTAGTCACGTTACATTTACACAGTATACTGTAGATAATATAAATATGCAGGAATAATAGTGTTACACATGTACATAGGAAATCAAATCAAATGATAATGCGTATTTGAGTATAACGTCTGGCGCGGAGACTTCTTTCATAAGGCGAATTGACTGACTTTACGTTCACGTTCACGAGCGTGGGGCGGTGAGCGCTTATCAAGGGGATTAAGAAAGGGTCACGCAGGTAAGATAATTACAAGGTAGTGCTAGACCCTAGATCAGAGTGACTGCTTTGGTATGAATTTCTAATTCGAAATAGTGCGACTATAAGACACTGGTGAATAGTAAATATATACTAAGGAGCTTATCGACAGGGTGGCTTAAGTTGGAATTTACTTATCTAAGCGGTTTCTGTGAAAGACTCGAAACACGGCTACGATTTTTTTTTTTTACACCGGGTAAGAGATCGATACACACAAGTATAGAATTCAAATTCAAATTTAGATCAATGAATCGCTATAACAGGTTTTTGAATGAAAGCAAGTTAATATATAATGAGAAAAAGACACTCAATTAAAATGCGACTGGATAATCACAGTAAAATAGAATTCGGAAGAACTCAGAATATAAAAGGGCGTACACGACGAAGTTGTACTAGGTTAAAATACTACGATAATAGTATAAAAGGAAATTTGAATATATTAGCAAACCCCTATCTGGCAATACGTGGATCAAAGATATGGAGTATGCGAATTACATGAACATATGATGTAATTAAATATTTACTATAAAAATAGTAAGATCGAAATGGTAATGGTCTCTACGATAATAAGAAGACACGAATAATATATAACTTGCAAGAGAGTTACTATGAATGTGTGAACAGAATTGTTAATTACCCACACGCATAGATCAGATTAATTCACAAGCACTGGTATAAACTAAATAGCTCGAATAATAGAATTAAGGTTTTAACTCAACGGAGGGGTTAGTGACTTTTCGGTAAGGAAAGATAGATAGATTAATATTTGTGCATAGGTCCTAGGTAAATGGTAGTAAATTAGGGAATATCTTCACGGTATACGTTTACACTTCAACTTGGATATTTTGATGTTACCTCCACCAACCAACTTTACTCCTAAACTCAATTAATGAAATCAACAAATACATGTGGCAGTCCAGGGATTCGAACCTAGGATGCTCACACCGAAATTCAGTGCATTTATTCATTGCGCTACGAAGACAGTTAAAGAATGGTGGACAAGCCTACGATGTATTATGCAGTTCGAATCCTGCATATCAATCTAAGCATGTACACAATTCCAACTGCGCTATGCCTTCTTACGCATCAAATCAACCAAGCTACAGACCAACATGGTGAAACACATACAATAGCACTGGATATATCAAAGGCATTTGATAGAGTCTGGCATCAATCCTTATTGTCGAAGATGTCACACTACGGCCTTGCATCATTAGTTCCACTAATTTCTTCTTATCTTCATAACAGAAAAATACGTGTAATGGTAGATGGCCTTTATTCTCAATTTCACTCAATAAATGCTGGTGTTCCCCAGGGATCAGTTTTGGCCCCAACTCTGTTCCTCATTCATATCAATGATCTCATATCTACCACTCATAATCCAATACATTCCTACGCAGATGACTCAACACTCCACAGTTCCTTCACATTTACCAATTCTTTCACCCAACCCGATCTTATAAATTCAAAAATAAACACTGCAATTTCTCTGAACCGGGACCTTTCTAGAATTAATGAATGGGGACAAGAGAATCTAGTTTCCTTTAATGCACAGAAAACCAAGTACATTCAATTTTCTAACCGACAGAATCTCACTGACTCCCATATATTTTTTAATGATGTAAATATTCCCACTTCCCCTAGTATTGACATTCTCGGTGTAACATTAACTACTAACTTGAGCTGGACACATTATGTTAGAAGCATTGCTAAGAATGCCTCTAAAAAACTGGGACTCCTGTACAGAGTTCAAGAATTCTTCACTGACGAGCAGTTGGCCGTAATATATAAAAGTCATGTGCGCTCTCAGATGGATTACTGTTCACCTCTGTGGGGTGGAAGTGGAGTGGTTGCATTGAGGCAGTTGGACAAAATTCAAAATAAAGCTATTAGATTAATCAATAACCCTGCAATCACACAGGACCTTCCTACATTACCCATACGAAGAAACGTTGCATCCCTTGCATTATTCTACAGATATTTTCACAGCAATTGTTCCGAGGAACTTGCTTCAATTGTGCCGCCTCTCCACATCTTTCCCCGTAGAACTAGGGCAGCTGAGAGCGCCCATGAATTTACACTTTCTCCTCCACAATGCAGAACTTCTGCTTATCAGAATTCATTTATCCCCAGAGCTACTACTCTTTGGAATTCACTTCCCTCGAATTGCTTTCCACAAACTTACAATCAACAAATGTTTAAATCCAGTTGTTACAAACATTTTATGAATGGAGGATGCCTTTAGGCACATGGACCTTTTTGTTTTATCTGTGTTTTTCTTTCCTCCGTTCATTGTCTCCTTAAAAAAAAAAAAAAAAAAAAAAAAAAAAAGCTATGGATAGATAAATGGAAGGAGTAATTAATGGGGCCTTAACCCTAAGGCAGGTCTCTCTATAAACTACCCCTGAACCTGAATGAATTATTACATTACCTCCACCAACCGACTTTACTCCTAAACTCAATTAATAAAAATCAAGTGAGTAAAGAGAATAAATATCATATATAGGTGACATCTGAGAGTATTCCGTTTTGAGCCTGGATCGAGATGAGTGTATAATTATAACGGATGTACAATTGATAAGGAATAATAACACTTCAGAAAGATACTGCAAAGTGGTATTTCGTAGCAATGTCTAGTGCGATGAAATCACTTGCACAAATCAAGATAAATGGAAAGACAAATGACTATGTAACGTGTACACAGATCGATAATTGAACAATTAATAGACACAGATCCTTTGCACAGATCAAGATTAATGGAAAGACAAATGACTATGTAACGTGTACACAGATCGATAATTGAATAATAAATAGGCACAGATCCTTGGCACAGATCAACTTAATAACACTTCACGGAATACTCGCATATATTACCTTACCTTCAACAATAGCCACAAATTGAGTTACGCAGAAACACTTAGGGTTAGCGTGGAGGAGGAGAAGGGCCAAGTACGAGGGGCGGGGTGTCACAGAGGTCCGGGCACGGCAGCTGGATGTAAGGGGGGCCACTCGTCAGCGGTCCAGGGGGCAGGACCAGGCGTCAGGCTACTGCTTCGGCAGGGGTCTAAGGGCAGTGGACAGCAGGCTCCTTCTCTCTCTCTCAGGCAAACGACTCCCGGACAGCAATTATCCGGACGGAGTGTTTAGGTAGTTATACTCCTAACATATATATCCGGACGGAGTAAGCTACTGAGTGTGAACTGACTTCCTGTAGTTTCAGTCAGTACATATTTGGGTTATTTCTCTTTGTCAGGTTGTGTGATCTCGTATGAATAGGGGCATAGTAAATACATAAAAGTGTGCTATGTTGAGGTTAATAATTACATGAAAAATACATTATGGTGCTTAATGACATAGCACTGAGGTTGTCGTCTGTTTGACCTTTTGTTCTTTCTTATATCATCAAGCCTGATGATGTAATTCGTGATTTCCTGTTCACTCATTGTTATGGCTATTTGGACTGTTTATGGAATGATTTTCTTCCATGGCACTTTATATTACCATTTCACTTTTCATTTCGTCTGGCAGCTTCTTGAGGGTGGAGGGCCCCAACGATTTAAATTTTCCCAGGGCTTTTTATGTTGAGATGGCATAAACACTTTTTCCTCATAGTACTCGGGGGGGGGGGGGGGGGTATTCGGAGAGAAGTTCCACCTCGGCTCTTTGAGTCCTGCCCTGTGATTGGCGGGGCCGCGTGAGGTGCTGATTGGAGGGGCTTGACCTGCCCTTCGGGGGTAACTCACCTGTACGGGTAATTCGAGCATGGGTATAGGGGTCAGATTTCCTGTTCTCTGGAGAATGGAAACTGATTCTATTTCTAAATCCCTTTTCTCCTTATCTCCCTGGATTCCCTTACGATGGCTATCTTGTGTGGTTGTCCTTTTGGCTCTGTCATTTCACCACCTCTACGGAAACAAAGTTTCGACCTCGAGACCTCATTACATATTTGCGGCAGGTGGGAGGGGTGAGAGTCCTTGTTAATCGGTCCAGTACAAAACAACACCAGAGGGTTGTAGTGCTGTCAGGAGGAATGGAGGGGTCTATCCTCACAGTAATCTCGAGGGGTGTCTTTGATTTACTCGTGACCTGAAGGAGATGGTCCGGGGACGTGAGGGGCTTCGGGTGATTCCGGTCGGAGTACACAAACACACTGTTGATCTTCATGGTGACTCCGGGCTTTAAGGCTGCTGGAGTTGTTGCTGGTTGCTTTGGTAGTGGCCACTGTAGGAGTGATGGAAGTGGTCCTCTCAGGTGGGGGAAGTCTGGTGGTGAGGGGGCCTGTGTCATAGGTGTGAGGGTGTGACACAGGCTGACTTGTTGACCTCGCAGTAGAAATGGCGGTGCCTTTGATGTGCCGCAGCTTGTAGGTTGGCTGGAAAGTGGGAGCCCATCTCTGCGGTGGCTTCACACGACGCCCAGATCTCGTACATGGTGGATTAGATAAGAGGGGTATTAGGTGGGGTATAGAAAGATTAGTAGGGGGTGAAGTAGGGACAGTTCTTGGAAAGTTAGAAGGTTTGTGTGACAGTAGACTAGGCAGGATGGGAGAGGTGGCTGGTTGAGAAGGGGGTGTGGCAGTTGTCTTTGATGGAAGGGCCTGGGTGTAGTCGGGAAAAGAGACGACGGGTGAAGCAATCAACAAGTCTTTCAGGGTATTGAAGGCCTTTAGGCGGGGTGGTGTCCATGGGAATGGTTCTTCTTTCTTGGTGAGGTCATGAAGAGGCTTAGCAATGGTGGCAAAATTGTTCACAAATCTCCTATAGTAGGAGGATAGCCCGAGAAATGCTCGAACTCCTTTTATGTTAGTGGGGGGGGGGGTGATTTTTCCCAATGGCATCTAGTTTGTGGGGGTCTGGTGCAATTCCTTGGCCGGATACGATGTGGCCTAGGAACTGTACTTCGTTCTTGGCCAACGTACATTTGAAGGGCTTTAGTTTTAAGTTGGCCTCTCGGATTCTTTGGAAGACTTGTTGGAGGCGTTGTATGTGTTCAGCCCAGGTCTTTCCGACCACGATGATGTCGTCTAAATAAGCCAGGCAGGTTTCCCAAGTCAATCCTTGCAATACAGATTCCATCAACCTAGAGAATGTGGCAGGTCTATTGCATAAACCGAAAGGCAATACGGTAAATTCATATAGGCGGCCTTGGCTGGTGGCGAACGCCGTCTTCTGTTGATGTTTGGGAAGGACTGGTAGGACTGGTACTTGCCAATATCCTGCTTGCAAATCGAGAGTATTGAACCATTTAGCTCCAAGTAGGGAGTCTAGGGAATCATCAATCCGAGGCAGGGGAGTGGCATCTTTGATGGTGGCATCATTGAGTCTGCGATAATCTGTGCAGAATCTAGTGGTCCCGTTCTTTTTCCGTACGAGTACTACTGTGGATGACCAAGGGCTTGTCGAGGGGCGGACCATTCCGGTGGCCAACATGTCTTGCACTTGGGATTCTTCTTCTTGTCGTTGAATTTTTTGTTTTTCTTCTGATGGGTTGCTTGACGGGATGTCCCACGGTGTGGATAGGATGATGGAGGAGGTTGGTTTTTCCCACATCTCGATTTGAAGTGGCAAAGATGTCTTGGTAGGTGGTTAATAGATTTTTCAGGTGGGTTTGTTGTTGGGGAGTTAGATGAGACGAAATAGAGGGTAGGGGTAAAGGAGTGTTAGAGGGAGTATCCACTGGAATGGATAGTTCTTCTGCATAAAGCTCTAGTTCTCCAATGGTTAAATCTTTTGGTAGGGTAATGGGCTGGTCTGATATATTGGCGATCTTTATGCAATTTAATTTGCCACAAATTATACTAGGAGCGGTTAGGCAGTCCCTATCAAAGGGGCTTTGGAGGTGAGGGGTCATAATGGCATCCCCAGTCAAAATGGATACAATGGGGATCTTCTCATGATGAGGGGGGAGTGTCACGAGTTTGGCAGTGACGGCTTGAGTGATGAGCATTATGCAAGGGGGAGGAATCGGAGACGGAGGGGAAGGAACAGGATTGGGGGGTGTTAGGGTAGGAATGGGCTGGGTTAAAGGTAAAGTTTTGGTAGAAAGAGGGCAAAGTCGGGGGGTCTCCCTAGTCTGGGTTTTTGGTTGGGTGCCTCGATTTGAGACACTAGCTTTGTTTTTGTTTTTTTATTTACTTGGGCGGGGGGGGGGGGGGGGAGAATGTCAGAGTCCTTCTCCCACAAACAAGAGAAGCACTTAGCTTCGTGAGTAAGTCGAGACCCAAATATCCATCATATAGGGTCTCATTGGGGCCATACACCACGAAAGAGTGGTTTGTTCCGTGATGAGGAACAATGGTATTTACATACAGAGGAAGCGTTTGTCCAAAATTTCTTATAATTTTGGCATCGGCACTCACTAAGACAATGGAGGAAGGTTGAATAGTGCCTAAAGCTTTCTTGTGTTGTTTGAAGAAAGGAGCGAAAAGGCATGATCGGGATGCTCCCGTGTCGATCAGTAGGCGGACCTTCACTCCATTAAGAGTAAGCCTCTTGTAGATGGGCAGTTTGTCTGAGTCTGCCTCCTCATGAGCCCCCGCCATTTTGACGGTTATTAGTATACGGGGGCGGTCTGAAAATCCAGGTCTTGTGGTGCCTCGATTTCTGGCTCTGGTTCTTCTCCATTATCCTCTTCGGATCCTTCATCGAATCCGGCCGTGCCGTCCTCCATAATGGTGGCGATCCGCCTTGGCTTAATCCAGGGAATCTGGGCCCACCAACTGGGTGCTCTGGTCCTTCTTCTGGTCAGTTCGGTAAATGATCTTCGTAATGACGTCAGTAGGCATTGGCTGTTGCACGGTTTCCAGTCGGCCGGGCGAATCCTGGCCCATTCCTCAGCCTTATCACTGGCTCGGGGGGCCATAGGGCTAGGGGCAGATACGGTGGACGGGTGTGTGGTGGATTTTTGGATGGCGGCTATCATGTCTTGACCCCGGGATTGCCTCAGGGTCACACTCCGCCTGACGACCGGCATGTCAGTCTCATTATTGGTTGGCTCGACAATAGAGAAATGGTCCGCCACTCCCAAAGGTAAAATCTTTAACAAAGCCCTGAAAATAACCTTATTTCGTTTGGCGGGGGTTTCCTCTGTGAATGCGGTGACAGAGAGTTGTGTCAACTCACTGATCGTGTCGTCCAAATTCCCATTATATCTGACTTGATGAAAACGTCTGTCCGAAATTATTTGGCCTAGGACAGGGTTAATGGCGGCCTTTACATAAATTTCAAATGGTGCCCAGGTTAAACCAGGCATTTGTTCCCGCACATACCCTGATACCTTCCCTGCATATTTACCTAGTTTAACTATGACTGTGTAAATCTTGGAAGCGTCTTGGTCCTGGCACATAAGATCCAGGATGGGTTTGACCATTTCCATATATGTTCCTATATCGTTTTCCTCAGGCTTGAATGCCGGGATATCAAGTGACTTAGTTGCCATGGTGATTGGATAAGTTGAGAGTGCAAGTATAAAACAAATTAAGCAAGCTGATGTGCCGTATCGAGACACCGCTGCCACCAGTGAAATGTCGGGTTGGTATTTCAACTCGACTGGTTATAATCTCTATTACAATCTTATAATAAGATATCTTGAGATAGAATATGCTCGACAGAATCGCGTCTAGCTTTATGTATCTTGCACCAACTTTTTATTCCAAGGCAACATTCACACAATAAGAACACAATATTGCTTCACACTTTAGTTTATTCAATTTGCATGAAGTATGATATATAGAATATTGTTCTGTCATATAGGGCAGACAATACAGGTACTCAAGTGACGTATCAAAGATAGAATGGTCTATAATGATATTTTGGTTATAATTAGTCACGTTACATTTACACACAGTATACTGTAGATAATATAAATATGCAGGAATAATAGTGTTACACATGTACATAGGAAATCAAATCAAATGATAATGCGTATGTGAGTATAACGTCTAGCGTGAAGACTTCTGACATAAGGCGAATTGACTTGACTTTACGTTCACGAGCGTGGGGCGGTGAGCGCTTATCAAGGGGATTAGGAAAGGGTCACACAGGTAAAATAAATACAAGGTAGTGCGTTTGACCCTAGGTCAGAGTGACTGCTTTGGTATGAATTTATAATTCGAAATAGTGCGACAATAAGACACTGGTGAATAGTAAATATATACTAAGGAGCTTATCGACAGGGTGGCTTAAGTTGGAATTTACTTATCTAAGCGGTTTCTGTGAAAGACTCGACACACGGCTACGAAAAATATATTTACTCTGGGTAAGAGATCGATACACACAAGTATAGAATTAAAATTAAAATTTAGATCAATGAATCGCTATAACAGGTTTTTGAATGAAAGCAAGTTAATATAAAATGTGGAAAAGACACTCAATTAAAATGCGACTGGATAATCACAGTAAAATAGAATTCGGAAGAACTCAGAATATAAAAGGGCGTACACGACGAAGTTGTACTAGGTTAAAATACTACGATAATAGTATAAAAGGAAATTTGAATATATTAGCAAATCCCTATCTGGCAATACGTGGATCAAAGATATGGAGTATGCGAATTACATGAACGTATGATGTAATGAAATATTTACTATAAAAATAGTAAGATCGAAATGGTAATGGTCTCTACGATAATAAGAAGACACGAATAATATATAACTTGAACTTGAACGAGATTTACTATAAATGTATGAAAATAATTATTAATTACCCTCACGCGTAGATCAGATTAATTCACAAGCACTGGTATTAACTAGATAGCTCGAATAATAGAATTAAGGTTTTAACTCAATTGAGAGGTTCTTGACTTTTCGGTAAGGAAAGATAGATAGATTAAAATTTGGGCATAGGTCCTAGGTAAATGGTAGTAAATTAGGGATATCTTCACGGTATACGTTTACACTTCAACTTGGATATAAAAGAGAATAAATAACATATATAGGTGACATCTGAGAGTATTCCGTTGTGAGCCTGGATCGAGATGAGTGTATATAACGGATGTACAATTGACAAGGAATAATAACACTTCAAAAAGATACTGCAAAGGGGTATTTCGTAGCAATATCTAGTGCGATGAAATCACTTGCACAGATCAAGATTAATGGAAAGACAAATGACTATGTAACGTGTACACAGATCGATAATTGAACAATTAATAGACACAGATCAAGATTATTGGAAAGACAAATGACTATGTAACGTGTACACAGATCGATAATTGAATAATAAATAGGCACAGACCCTTTTCTCCTTGTCTCCCTGGATTCCCTTATGGTGGCTATCTTGTGTGGTTGCCCTTTTGGCTCCGTCATTTCATATATAGATATATATATATATATATATATATATATATACTGTATATATATAATATATATATATATATATATATATATATATAAATATATATATATATATATATTTATATATATATATATACTGTATATACTGTATATATATATATATATATATATATATATATACAGTATATATATATATATGTATATATATATATATATATATACAGTATATATATATATGTATATACATATATATATATCTATATATATATATTTAATATATATATATATATATATATATATATACATATATATATATATATATATACAGTATATATATATATATATATATATATATATATATATAATTATATATATATATACCGGTATATATAATATATATATATATATATATATATACGGTATATAATAATATATATATATTATATATACCCGGTATGTACATATATATATATATTATATATATTGTTACATACATACACCTATTGGTTCTGTGTATATCAGTATGTATAGCCTAATACTATAGACATGTGTCCTGTATGAATATTACATACTGTATATGCATGCATAATTCTACAAACTATGCTATATGCAATTGTTAGTAAATTAGTATGTTCCATAATTATTATCTAAGCAGCATACGAGTATTTTGTATACGAGTACGTTGTTTCAGATGACTACCTGGCATGGATAAGACACAGGTATATATGAGTTACATATTTTCCCATTAATTATAGAAATATCAGCAACCAAGAGATTATTGTTTCCGCCAGGTGAATACAACAAAAAATAATACATCCAGAAACACACATTAATGGATATTTGTATACGTCAAGTCTTAGGTTAAGTTTAAGTTTCACAGATAAAACTACTTCCAATGTATGTTATTACAGTTTCAGGTACAAGTAGCTGAACATGTATTTTTAGAATAATACCAACACTTCTGACTGTCTATATTTAACTTCGTAAACCAAGCTAATGTTTGGTTTGAAGTAGGTTTTTGTGATAAGACAAAATTATGCGTGGAAATATGGCCTACACTAAGAGGAAATGAACAAAAAAGGGCAAACAAAAGCGCCGAACCTGGAACTAAAAAATGCACATAATAAAAGAGGCTGAGACGGAAGCGAAGGGAGATGTGAGTGGCAGATATGGTTGAGGGAAAGAGCACCAGAGAGAACCAGAGAACCAAAGAGGTATAGGAGCAGGAACACTGATACAGGAGATAAGAGATAGCTCACACCTGTCCTCTCTCTCTCTCTCTCTCTTTGCCTAGCAATATTAAAGACTGCAGGACCATTGAGACCTTCAAACAGCACATAGACAAATATCTCGCCCTTAACCCCAAACTGACTGCATTTACAGATGAATAACAAGACATGCGAACATTACCTCACTTATTACCATAGATACAGTAAGATAGTGCCATTTTCTTTTTCTGTAGAGTAACATGTCAGTTTTCCATTCTGCATGGACAAGATCAATCCTGTCCCTCTTAAGCCATCTTTTCTCTACTACATAATAGTTTAGGTAGTGTAGATAGAAGCAGGCTCGTAAGGATCAGTAGAGAGTTGCTTGTTTTCCTTTGTACTCTTTCAAATTGCCAGACAACGAGGTACTATGTAATTCAATTGACGCATTCAAAAGGAGGCTAAACATCCATTTCGAAGAGGCTGAACAAAATCTAAATAAAACACTTATGTTTAAGTATGAGTAGTACACAATACTTCTCAACTGCGTTCTTTACAGTATTCTCAATTTGCTGGAGGCTTTAGTTCCTTATTAAATTTCACGCCGACCCAAGGTTAAAGGGAGTGGTGGGTAGGGAGAGAGCCTTCTGTTTTACTGTCTTTACCTTCACCGTAGTCACAAATTGTATGTTAGAATTAAGTCCATACTGCTTAGTAGGAACCGCAAGGTCTGTGCAGCCTGTATATCTATGTAACTCTCTCTCTCTCTGATATACCCGTCATAACCATTACCATCACCACCCAAGTACCTTTAATTATACACACTGGCCCATATTCACCTCCATCTCTCATTTTCATTACTATATATTTCCACCCTGTTCAACTTTATCGCATGTGATTCCACTGATGTGGTGCGCCAGTTGTATTTATTGAATATATACAAGTATATATAGTTCTCTGTTCATATATCAATTGATCTATATTTTTTGTATCGCTCACATTGTTTCACTTTCTCTATCAACTCACTCCTCTCCCTCTCACTCTCACCCCCTCTTTGTCACTCACACTCACTCTTACTTTCTCTCTCTCTCCACATGTTACACGTCTCGTTAATCAGTCTTCTAATATACAAATCACATTTCCTTACCCCCTGAAATTCTTGAAATACCCACTAAGTGTATTCAATTAGATACCAACCATGAAGACTATAATACGTTCGTTGTGTATAGGTACGAGGCGATCACAAGACACCTTAGCTCCCAATGCACAACGAACCGGATCATGATTATGTCCGCCTGTATTAAATTATGTATTATGTTGATTTATACCATTGCCTATTTTTGTAATAATTGTATTCAGCTAACTATGATCTCAATAACCATTGATGTAATTAAAATATGAATAGTCTCCTCATACGATTGCACTAGTTCTGTAGTGCTATTATTTACAACCTGTCAATTAATAATTCAGTCACTATAAGCTTGCTTGCTTTTTTTTTTTTTTTTTTTTTTTAATGAGATACGTATATACAGACCATGTGACAATTAAATGAGGAAACTATAATAACTCATCTGAATAATGCCAACCTGATTTATAAACACAAATATGAATGTAACCAGACGACGATGCTGTTGTTTCAGTGGAACAATGGCTCTTTGAGCAGTATGTATCGCCTTACTAGTGGTTGTCCCGTCACAGGATTGGGGTGGGGGGGGGGGGGGGGGCGCGCTGCTCAATAAAATCGCCCCTCGGGACAAAATCAAAATCAAATCTCTCTCTCTCTCTCTCTCAAGTACCTATAATAATACAGCCCACCACATATTCATTCCCATCTCTCATATTAATTACGCCTCATTTCCACCCCATTGCATATTATACCACCTGATGCCATTTTAAGAGTACGTAAATTTTGGTGAATGGCCATGATTGTAAGGTTTTTAAGAAAAAGTGTCTGTTGGTTAGTATCAATATGATGTGCATGTTATTATATAAATATATGTATATATATATATAAATATATATATATATATATATATATATATATATATATATATATATATATATATAAATATATATATATATATATATTTTCTTTAATACATACGAGGTTGAAAGAAATGGCAATTTCTGCGTTGGAAATTTTATTATTCAAAGTTTCCAGGGCTCTGATGAGTTTTCGCTGGGTGGCAGGAAGTAGATGAAGGAGATGAGCAAAATTCATGGTGGTACAGGGTTACATTAAAGTACATGAAGATACAGGATATACGACGCGTTTCACTGGACATCCAGCATTATCAAGTAAGGAAGGAATGATATAAAAGGTAAACAGGAAGGGTATATATAGAGGGTGGAGGATCAGAGGAGGCGGAAAACAGGGGGCAAAAGTCTGCTATTGGTGGAAGGGTAAACTAGGAGAGAGAAAGGGGGTAACCACTTCACGCATGCGCAATGGATGCGGGATGGTGGTCGGTAGGTGGGGTCGAAGCTGATTGGCTGCGTGTCGAGGGGCGTGGCCTAAGTTGTGTGGTGCCTGCAGAAGACGAAGCTGAAGGAGGTAGCGCGGGGGGCTGCGTCAAGGGCACCGGGGGGCGAGGAGGGGTGTTAGGTCCTGTAGGGTAGTACCTTTTGGCAGAAGGAAGGATCTGAAGGTCCAGAGTTTGGTTGTTGATGTTGGGATGTAAGGCTTGGATATATAAAGCTTTGAGTATAGGTAATCTCCTTGGGTCACTTTCTTTATCGAGTATGGTGGTGTGTTTCTCTAACTCGTTGCGTGTGAGGTGAGTGTGGTTAGGGGTGAGATAGTGGTCTTTGATGGCTCCAGCCTGAAGGTGAAGAGTTAACCGACGTGAAAGACGAGTCTGCGTCATACCAATATAGGAATGAGGTCCACAGTCCTCATAATTACAGGTATGTTGGTAAATGACGTGATCATCGGTCATCGGGCTCTTTATCTTGGTGGAGGCTGGTTTGTTGCGGAGAACGAGGTTGGAGGTCTTGGGGGATTTGTAATCAATTATTAATTCGATTTTGTTTTCCGGGTTGGTTGGGTGGACATGCTTGGAGATTATATCTTTTAAGACGGCCTCGTCATTTTTGTGTTCAGAGGACATGTAATTGCGGTAGAAGATCTTAATTTCATTGGGGGGGTCAATGTTGGGAGGGCTTTGGGTGTACCATTTTTCAAGATGGTGGTTGATGGTGCTGGAGATGTCGGAGTTGGAGTATCCGTTACTTACTAAAACTTGGGATAGTCTTTCTAGTTCCTGGTGGGTGTCGGCCCAGGTAGAGCAGTGCGTGAGGGCTCTCCTAACATAGGCGGAGATGGAGGATAGAAGATAACGGCGGGGGCATTCACTATCGCCGTTGAGGCATTGTCCTGTGTTAGTTGGTTTAATGTAGACGGTGGTTTTGAACCCATGGTCGTTCAAAGCTACGAGGATGTCGAGGAAGGGGAGTTGTCCATTGTTAGATTTTCAAAGGTGAAGTTAAATCCGGAGGAGGTCATGAAGCGACGCTGGAGTTCCTGTAGTTCGTGGAGGTCCTTGATTTGCACGAAGATGTCATCCACGTATCTACAGTAGACGGCGGGTCGTTGGGCAGCTAGGAGCTCTTCCTCGATGGTACCCATGAAAAAGTTCACAAAAAGAACTCCTAGGGGCTGCCCATCGCCACACCGTCTATCTGCTTGTACATGTTGCCCCGGGGGCAAAGGAAGGGGGCCTCCTTGGTACATAGCTCCAGTAGTGTTTTCAGGGCTTTCTCCGGGATGTCCAGTGTAGGTGTATCAGGGCAATGATAAATTCGACGTAGAATCATGTCAATGGTCCTATCCACTGGCACGTTGGTGAACAGGCTTTCTACGTCGAGAGAGGCGATTGTGTGGTTGTTATTACGGGGGGCGTCTCGTAAAATTTCCAAGAAATCGTGGGCTGAGTTAAGGTTGAATTGGCTGGGCACGTAGGGGGTGAGGAGGTTGTTCAGGGCCTTGGCGATCTGGTAGGTGGCAGTGGGGATCTGGGAAATGATGGGGCGGATGGGGTTCCCAGGTTTGTGTGTTTTGATGGTTCCGTACGCATTACCAGGGGTGTATTCTCCGACGAGTTTTTTAAGGTGGATCCCTCCTTGTTTGGCGTTGATGGCGGTGATGGTGGTGTTGGCAATACGTTTGATTTCGTCGGTTGGGTTGTGGGTGATCTTTTTAAATTTAGTGTTGTCACTTAAGATGACGTCCATTTTTCTAAGATATTCCTCCTTGTCATGGATCACGAGGCAGGAAGCTTTATCCGCACGACGGATGATGATGTTGGGGTTGTTTCTTAATAGTTTGGCAGCTTGGAAGTGTTGTTTGTTGAGTATTTTGCTATGGTGAGTTCCTCTGGTTTTGGCGGCTTCAGCGAGGAGAGTAGGTTGTAGGGCGGGAGTAGTGGTGACCTTGCCATCCTTCTTGAGTCGTAGGATGTCGTTCAGGAGGATTTCCGTTTCTAGGCGTTTCCGGTGGGGGCCAGGTTTGGAGCTGTAGTGGCAGTTGAGGCCTTTGTTGAGGAGGTCTGCTTGGTCCAGGGTCAGAATGGTGTTAGTAAGGTTTATATATCCTTTTGTTGGTTTGGGTAGTTTTAAGTTTCCGCCATAAAGACGGGCAAGCTTTTTTATGGTTGTGTTTTCGGCTTGTCTTCTGTGTTGTTCAAGTTGTTCGAGGGCTGTGTTGATTTCGGCTTTGAGATGGTCTGGAGGGGTTTCGTCTTCCCAAATCCGTAGAAGGGCATCTCGTTCTTTACGAAGGTTGTTGGCGAGCTCACGTTTTTCAATTATTTGGTCCTTCACCAGTTCTTCACGAAACTGGAGGGTGCTGGTGCGATGTCTGGCATTCTCGTGAAGTTTTATGTTGGTAAAGCCAGACATGTTGAATGCCAGACATCGCACCAGCATCCTCCAGTTTCGTGAAGAACTGGTGAAGGATCAAATAATTGAAAAACGTGAGCTCGCCAACAACCTTCGTAAAGAACGAGATGCCCTTCTACGGATTTGGGAAGACGAAACCCCTCCAGACACCTCAAAGCCGAAATCAACACAGCCCTCGAACAACTCCTTGAACAACACAGAAGACAAGCCGAAAACACAACCATAAAAAAGCTTGCCCGTCTTTATGGCGGAAACTTAAAACTACCCAAACCAACAAAAGGATATATAAACCTTACTAACACCATTCTGACCCTGGACCAAGAAGACCTCCTCAACAAAGGCCTCAACTGCCACTACAGCTCCAAACCTGGCCCGCACCGGAAACGCCTAGAAACGGAAATCCTCCTGGACGACATCCTACGACTCAAGAAGGATGGCAAGGTCACCACTACTCCCGCCCTACAACCTACTCTCCTCGCTGAAGCCGCCAAAACCAGAGGAACTCACCATAGCAAAATACTCAACAAACAACACTTCCAAGCTGCCAAACTATTAAGAGACAACCCCAACATCATCATCCGTCGTGCGGATAAAGCTTCCTGCCTCGTGATCCATGACAAGGAGGAATATCTTAGAAAAATGGACGTCATCTTAAGTGACAACACTAAATTTAAAAAGATCACCCGCAACCCAACCGACGAAATCAAACGTATTGCCAACACCACCATCACCGCCATCAACGCCAAACAAGGAGGGATCCACCTTAAAAAACTCGTCGGAGAATACACCCCTGGTTATGCGTACGGAACCATCAAAACACACAAACCTGGGAACCCCCTCCGCCCCATCATCTCCCAGATCCCCACTGCCACCTACCAGATTGCCAAGGCCCTGAACAACCTCCTCACCCCCTACGTGCCCAGCCAATTCAACCTTAACTCAGCCCACGATTTCTTGGAAATTTTACGAGACGCCCCCCGTAACAACAACCACACAATCGCCTCTCTCGACGTAGAAAGCCTGTTCACCAACGTGCCAGTGGATAGGACCATTGACATGATTCTACGTCGAATTTATCATTGCCCTGATACACCTACACTGGACATCCCGGAGAAAGCCCTGAAAACACTACTGGAGCTATGTACCAAGGAGGCCCCCTTCCTTTGCCCCCGGGGCAACATGTACAAGCAGATAGACGGTGTGGCGATGGGCAGCCCCCTAGGAGTTCTTTTTGCGAACTTTTTCATGGGTACCATCGAGGAAGAGCTCCTAGCTGCCCAACGACCCGCCGTCTACTGTAGATACGTGGATGACATCTTCGTGCAAATCAAGGACCTCCACGAACTACAGGAACTCCAGCGTCGCTTCATGACCTCCTCCGGACTTAACTTCACCTTTGAAAAATCTAACAATGGACAACTCCCCTTCCTCGACATCCTCGTAGCTCTGAACGACCATGGGTTCAAAACCACCGTCTACATTAAACCAACTAACACAGGACAATGCCTCAACGGCGATAGTGAATGCCCCCGCCGTTATCTTCTATCCTCCATCTCCGCCTATGTTAGGAGAGCCCTCACGCACTGCTCTACCTGGGCCGACACCCACCAGGAACTAGAAAGACTATCCCAAGTTTTAGTAAATAACGGATACTCCAACTCCGACATCTCCAGCACCATCAACCACCATCTTGAAAAATGGTACACCCAAAGCCCTCCCAACATTGACCCCCACAATGAAATTAAGATCTTCTACCGCAATTACATGTCCTCTGAACACAAAAATGACGAGGCCGTCTTAAAAGAAATAATCTCCAAGCATGTCCACCCAACCAACCCGGAAAACAAAATCAAATTAATAATTTATTACAAATCCCCCAAGACCTCCAACCTCGTTATCCGCAACAAACCAGCCTCCACCAAGATAAAGAGCCCGATGACCGACGATCACGTCATTTACCAACATACCTGTAATTATGAGGACTGTGGACCTCATTCCTATATTGGTATGACGCAGACTCGTCTTTCACGTCGGTTAACTCTTCACCTTCAGGCTGGAGCCATCAAAGACCATTATCTCACCCCTAACCACCCTCACCTCACACGCAACGAGTTAGAGAAACACACCACCATACTCGATAAAGAAAGTGACCCAAGGAGATTACCTATACTCGAAGCTTTATATATCCAAGCCTTACATCCCAACATCAACAACCAAACTCTGGACCTTCAGATCCTTCCTTCTGCCAAAAGGCACTACCCTACAGGACCTAACACCCCTCCTCGCCCCCCGGTGCCCTTGACGCAGCCCGCCGCACTACCTCCTTCAGCTTCGTCTTCTGCAGGCGCCACACAACTTAGGCCACGCCCCTCGACACGCAGCCAATCAGCTTCGACCCCACCTACCGACCACCATCCCGCATCCAGTGCGCATGCGTGAAGCGGTTACCCCCTTTCTCTCTCCTAGTTTACCCTTCCACCAATTATTATGTTCCTTCCAACAACCAACTATACTCCTAAAATCGATTAATGAAATTTACTAGCAGACTTTTGCCCCCTGTTTTCCGCCTCCTCTGATCCTCCACCCTCTATATATACCCTTCCTGTTTACCTTTTATATCATTCCTTCCTTACTTGATAATGCTGGTTGTCCAGTGAAACGCGTCGTATATCCTGTATCTTCATGTACTTTAATGTAACCCTGTACCACCATGAATTTTGTTTATCTCCTTCATCTACTTCCTGCCACCCAGCGAAAACTCATCAGAGACCTGGAAACTTTGAATAATAAAATTTCCAACGCAGAAATTGCCATTTCTTTCAACCTCGTATGTATTAAAGAAAATGTATTACCTGGCTTTACCAACATATATATATATATATATATATATATATATAATATATATATATATATATAATAAACTGTATATATATATATATATATATACCGGTATATATATATATATATATATATATATATATATATATAGGTATATATATACAGTATAAATGTATATATATATATGTATATATATATATAAGAACATAAGAACATAAGAAAATGGGAGTCTGCAAAAAGCCGATCGGCCCATACAAGGCAGATCCCTGTCACACCCAACCCCAATTACAAGGCCCAATTATAGACCTATCTCACTAATAGCTTGAGTACTGACCCCACCAAAACGGTCAGAGATTAACACAAGATTACGGGAGTCTGCTGAGATCCGATTGGCCCACACCTGGTAGATCCCCCTCACACCCAACCCATCTCGTCCATATGCCTATCTAATTTTATCTTAAAGCTCCCTATCGTTCTTGATCCCACTATATCACTTGGTAGCCTATTCCACCCATCTACAACTCTGTTACCAAACCAATATTTGCCTATATCTTTTCTGAAACGAAATTTATCTAATTTTAAACCATTTGTACTAGTTATTTCGCTATCACTGAGCTTTAGTACATTTTTCATGCCTCCTTTATTAATTCCACTAACCCACTTGAATATCTCTATCATGTCACCTCTAACTCTGCGTCTCTCTAACGAATGTAAGCCTAATTTCTTCAACCTTTCTTCATACGGAAGATTTCTAATATTATGGATCATTTTTGTCATTCTACGTTGTACTCTCTCCAATGAATCTATGTCCATTCTGTAATAAGGACACCAAAATTGAACAGCATAATCCATATGGGGTCTCACTAATGACAAGTAAAGTTTTAAGAACATCACCAGTTCTGTTACTCACACTCCTAGATATGAACCCGAGAATCCTGTTTGCCTTGTTACGAACGCTTATACATTGTTTTCTAGGCTTCAAATCATTGCTAACAAACACACCTAGATCTTTCTCACAGTCTGAGTTTTCTAATTCCATATTAGCTAGTTTATATTTAAAATGTGTATGCATCTTCCCTATCTTTAATACCTTGCATATGTCAATGTTAAACTTGATCTGCCATTTGACTGACCATTCGTGTAAGGTATCTAGATCCCTTTGCAGACACTCTATATCTCTAACTGAATACATTTTTCTCCCCATTTTCGTATCGTCTGCAAATTTACTTATCCTACTAGTTATACCTAAATCAAGGTCATTTATGTATATAATAAACAACAGAGGACCTAATACAGATCCCTGGGGGACACCACTCTTGACTGATCCCCATTCTGACTTAGTACCATTTATGCTGACTCTCTGCTTCCTACCAATTAGCCATGACCTAATCCATCCTAACAACGCCCCACCTATTCCATGTGCCTCAACCTTTCTCATCAATCTCTCATGAGGGACTCTGTCGAAAGCTTTACTGAAATCTAAATATATAATATCATATGACCTGTCATTATCTACTGCTTCATATACCTCTGAGAAAAAACTAAGCAAATTAGTAAGGCAAGAACGTCCCTGAGTGAATCCATGCTGAGAAGAATTGATTAAGATAAAAGTTTCTAAGTGGTTTCTCATTTTCCTAGCAATAATTGACTCTAGTAGCTTTCCTATGATTGAAGTGAGACGAATGGGACGGTAATTGGATGCTATTGATTTATTACCTTTTGTGGTATTCTATCAATGGAAGTTAAATATTACTAAGCTATAATGAATCAAATAAAATCAATCTAAATGAAAACTACTCCATATCTAAATTGAATTCAATCTGAAACAAGCTAATTTATATCCAAAGGTCTCACATAATAAATTTATATATAGGGTAAGGTTATAAGGGTTAATATTAGCCAGGAATTAACTCACCAATAGTTCCACGTGGCAATGAGGCAAGGGAGAACGTTTTACCCAATATGGTGGTGGACAATGGGGAACGAGACTTCGGTCCCGAGACACTAGTCAAGTTAAAGAAAGAATAAATTGTTACATGGGAATAGACATGATTATTATGCTTATCTGTCAGTCAGTCATGGTGTCGATGAGAGCGTCGTGATGGTGTAGCTGTGTGTATTGCTGTATGTGTATTGTGATTAGAGGCACAAAAGCACGATCAACTGAGGTCGGAAAATTAGATGTTAACTGGTTAGTGTTCGTGAAGGCTCTGGTGTTCCTCGAAAGCACACCTTGCTGCCTTGGCAAAACGCCAGGAGCCCAAATTATCGTACCTCATCTAGGTTGCTCTATACGATAAATTATATTATTATATACGATAAATTCATATATACTACATAAGACCATGGCAATATTGCTTAATAGCATATTAGGCCTTTTATAACTTAACTTATTTACAATCTTATAATATACGATCTACTCGTCCTACGTCGTGCTGTAGGAGCGATCGTGATGTCACAGAGACATACGAGATCACAAAAGAGTCATATTCTATCGTATTTATACGATACCTTTTTTGAAAATCGGAACTACATTTGCAAGCTTCCAAGCTTCTGGAACTATACCTGTTTCTAATGAATTGTTAAAAAGAAATGTCAATGGGTAACTTAACTCACCTCTGCATTCTTTTAATACTCTAGCATATACCTCATCGGGACCAGGCGATTTCTGAGGTTTCAGTCTGTCAATTTCCTTAAGCACATAATTTCTACTTATAGTAACCGTACTTAACCTATTTTCTATAATACCTTACGGACTTCTGGAATCAGTGCCAAATTTTCATCAGTGAAAACGGATAGAAACTGACTATTTAACCCCTTCAGACATATATGACGCAGAGGTTGCCAGATTAGCAATAAGAAATAGAGTTCTCTCACTCTTATAATTACCTCTCCAAAATTAGTTTTCTGCCCACATCTAACTCAAAGACAACTGCAGAGGTTGAAGTAACTAAAATAAAGGTTTGTAAAAAACCCTGATGGTAATAAAGGCTTTAAAGTATCCCTAATAGGCTCAAAATTGCGTCATATGTCGGAGAGGGTTAATGTACTGCACATTTCTAAATAATTTTCTGTCATTTCTCCTATCGAAGTTTAAAGGGGGCCTATTTTATCTATAACTTTAGATTTATATAGCTGGTAAAAAGCCTTAGGGTTATTTTTTGAGTCATTGGCTATCCTGATTTCATAATTTCTTTTGTCTGTCCTTATACCTTTTTTAACCTCTCTTGATAGATTCTGATAGTAAGCAAGTAGGTGAATTTCGCCTTTCTTAATTTTTCGATATATTCCTCTCTTTTTTCCTAGAAGGTCTAATAGTCTATTATTCATCCATTTGGGTTGTTCTGTGTTGATCTAAATTTTCTTTTGGGGATATATTTATTTTGCGCATTGTGGAGTGAAGAAATAAAATTATTATATGTAGCTGTCAAATTATCCTGAGTTAAGACAGGTATCTGAGAGAGAGTATGTTCATTAGCGCACCTGGGTCCACTTAATAGTTTAACCATAGGATCGACTCTTAACCCGTGGAGCCCCGGCTAGTTTTGTAATGTTTGTTCACCAGAACCCGGCCGGTTTTCAAAAAATGGTTTTATTCCAGAAACAATAGCGAATGGGTTAGGAATGAAGGAAAAACCACGAAAAACCACGAAAAAGCTTAAAGAATGGTCCTACAGAGCCCCCGAAAACGTATTTTACTAGAGTAAAAAATTGAAGGCAATTACCCCCAAAAAACAGGTTATTGCGCGCTCACACGCACGCACGTGGACTTTGAGAGTTTTCAACTATCGGCACGGTTGCGTGGGATACGTACACGGTTCCCATAGAAATCTGAGCCCTCTTGAGTGGCTACACCTGAGGTTACGGTCGGCGCAATTAGGGTGACGCGTCAGACGCGTCTCTGGGGCTGTGCGTTACATACATCGCCGACGCGTCAGAGGCGTCACTGGGGCTGTACGGGTTAATTGGCTTTTCTGAAATCTGGGATAAGTGTCGTATTCTCTTTAGCCTTTCCTGTCCATTGTATGTTAAAATAAATTGATTTATGATCACTATTTCCTAGTTGGTCTCCTATCTCTACATTATTTATCATTTGTTCATTATTACTGAGAACTAAATCGAGGATATTATTACCTCTAGTAGGCGAGTCTATGAATTGAAATAAAAAAACTATCCTGTACCGCCTCAATAAACTCTTTTGAATCTGAGTCGCCGATTTGATGCTGCCAATCAATATTCGGAAAATTAAAATCCCCCATAATACACACATTGCTAAACCTTGATGCTATTTTCACTTCCTGCCATAAAGCTGTACCTTCGTTTCTACTCATATTAGGTGGTCTATAAATAACTCCATTAATTATGGTCTCACTACCTTCGCTAACCTCTACCCAAACACTTTCGTTATCAGTATTTAGTTTAATACCTGATTTAATACAGTTTTTTAAAACACCTTGCTAGACAAGGGTTAACCCGCTGCGCTCCCGGCCATTTGCACTCGATTTTAACCCTTTAAAAGCCTTAATAATGCTCCTAACTTGCTGCAAATTGGTGCACGACTTAAGTCGAGTGCCGCTCTTTAAGGGTTAAAGAACTCCTGACAAACACTGCTATTCCGCCGCCCCTCCTACTTTTTCGGTCGCGTTTAAACAAACTATATCCTGGTATATGGAATATATATATATATATATATATATATATATATATATATATATATATATATATATATATATATATATATATATATATATATTTATATATATTTATATATATATATTTTTTTCTTCTATATTCCAACTACTCCCTCTCGGGCATAGGCTGATAGCCTGTACACTCTACCGCTGAACACGGTGAGGCCCGTGAGGTCTTGTTCCAGCCTAGGTAGTGAGACATGCGAAGCACCCATTCACGGCTCGAACCCTACTCCATCTCTGAAGCTGCTTCGCCCCCGTGCCCCACAGTCTCACTCCCCAGGCTCTGACCCTCACTCTCAGAATGCCACCTATTGATCAATTAACTCACTAGGCATTGCCCCCCTGTAGCATATTTTGAATATGGGAATATTCATACAGCGCTATTTAATCAGGGAACAATGAGGATATTTTGTTTTGGCATTTCGGTGTGCTGTGGTAATGCACTGAAACTAGGTACAGCACAAATTCCATCCCAACAACATCTTCCCATTGACATATTGGGATCCGAATCCGGGTCCACTGGATTACCAGTCCAGTGGCAAGACCACTCTGCCACGCCTCCCCTATATATATATATACATTCGACCCTCGATTTAATGGGCTAATTGGGGTGGGAGACTGTGTTCGTAGCTGGAAAACTGCTTATGGACTTCGCCGATTTAGCCTTAAAATGCCTCGAAAATAAAGATTTTAACTTTCCGGTAATTTTTATGTCTTTCCTTACGTATTGCACTTACAAATAAAGTTTTTTTTAATACAATTTTTCTTTCATTACCCAGATAAACCAATAGAAAACAGAAATACAGGTACAGGTACAAAAAAGTACAAAACATACAAACAATTTTTGTTTCTTACCTTAATCTAATATGTATTTACAGGATATGTACATCAGAAGACTTGGAGTGGTTACTCCGAGTCCGAGTCCGAGCTGGCCGCCTCAGAAATGGACGAGGGCTCGTCAAGATCAACTCTAGCGCCAGGCTTGGGCTTCGAGTAACCGCTAGCGCCAGGCTGGGGCTCAGAGTGACCACTAGGGCCAGGCTTGGGCTTCGAGTAACTGCTAGGGCCAGGCTCGGGCTCAGAGTGACCACTAGGGCCCGGCTAGGGCTCGGAGTGACCACTAGGGCCAGGCTGGGAATCAGAGTGACCACTAGGGCCAGGCTGGGGCTCGGAGTGACCACTATGACCTGGCTGGGGCTCTGTAGTAAGGGTTGACTGTGCAGGACGTCGAGGGGCAAAGAAGCTGCTGATTTTCCCCTGCCTCCCTCCTTGGTGCTGCTCACGTATGATGACCTCTCTGAACATGCGCAGGGTGCCATAGTATCCACTGGCCTCCTGTTGGTTGCTATATTCACTGTAGTCAATTAGGGCATCAATATACGTGCGTAGGGTGGAGAGCTTGGTTTTGCGCCTTGGTATCTCTTCCTCTTCGTCGCTGGATTCCACTGTCTCCCCCTCAGTTACCTGGGTAGCTATTTGTTGGGTAGAGAAGACCTCATACCCTGGATCGTCTTCGTTTTCATCTAACCACTCTCGAACATCATCCTCTGTCACAGAATTTTCTCCAGCATCCTGCAGCAACTTGTGAAAGTCCCTGGCCTCGAACCCAGTAAATTCAGGGTTTTCTTCGCCAATGAGGAGTTTCTTCCAGCAGTTTGTTAGGGTCGAAACCTTCATATCACTCCAAGAAGATGCCAGGTTGAACAGAGCTGATTTGATATGGTAGTTCTTCATGTTGGCTAGGGTGCGAGCTCCTCTGGTGTCCTCGATGATGTCGGTTTCGTCCTCAAGCACAACCAGCACCTCATCAAGGTAGCGCCTTGTATAGCACCTTTTCACAGCGCTAATGATGCCTTGGTCCATGGGCTGCACTAGTGAAGTGGTGTTTGGTGGCAAATACATCACTCGTATACGGCCATCCTCGCTGAGTAACTGCTCCTCACTAGGGTGGGCTGGGGCGTTGTCGAGGAGTAGTACCGCCTTTACTTCACTGGCAGGAATCTTCAGGCATCCCTCTGGAACTTCCGCACAGCCGGAACAAAATGGTGGTGGAACCAGTGCAAAAATATGGCAGACGTGAACCAGGCATTTTTGGAACTGTAATAATGCACTGGCAAGTCTCGCTCCATGTCGAGGTCCTTTAGGGCACGAGGCTTCTTCGCTTTACCAACAATGGCCAGCTTAAGCCTGTGAGTTCCTGTAGCATTGGCACCGCACAATGCTGAAAGGCGTTCTTTAGATAATTTCTTGCCCTTAGCTGTCTCCTCGTGTTTCCTTGCCTGTGTATTTTTAGGCAGGGAACGCCAGTAAAATCCAGTTTCATCCGCATTATACACTTGTGACAGGGCCAGTCCTTCAACTTCAATTAATTTGTTCAACTTAACACGGAAGGGCTCGACACTGGCACTATCAGCACTCCCAGCCTCTCCGTGTGCTTTCACACTGAAAAGGCCATGACGATTACGTAAGCGCCACAACAACCCATCATTACCCTTGAAGTCAACAATGCCCAAATGTTCGGCCAACTTTGATGCTGCCGACAAAATGTCTACCCCCCGGACAAGGACCCCACTCGACTTCTGTTGAACGTACCACTTCATCACTGCTGTGTCAAGTTGATTGTCTTTGCCCATTTTCATGTGCTTTCTGGGGGCGCCCTTGCCACCTGAGCTGGCCGAGGCGTCGACACAATATGTGGAGGCATAAGATCTTAGCTCTGCTTTTTTCTTCTTAATATCGGACACTGACTGTTTTTTGATGCCATACTCTTCGCATATTTGAGCCACTGTCTTGCCATTATCCAACTTTTGAAGCAATTCTAGTTTCTGAGCAGCGCTGAGGTTCACACGCTTACGCTTAACCACTTTCGGAGGCATTTTAACCCGTACTGTACCGTAGGATACAGTAATAAATGTCCCCAGCAGTCCCAAGCAATGTGGCAAAAATGGCAGGAGAGACCACCTATCCACCTCCAAAGATGAGGCAAGACTGGCTCTGTTACCCTTCAGTGGGTCTCATATAAGCTGAGAAGTGTTGCCAACACTGGAGCAGTGCTCAAAAGGTCGTGGTAACTGGTACAGGGTTGTACAGGCAGTTACAAGGAAAGTACATTACTGACGGATATACTGTATACGTCGCTGGGACTGGGGAGTTACTTATCTACTGACGTATATATACGGTGCTGGGATTGGAGGGGTTAAGAAGATATATGGAAGATATTCACTATAATAGCACTGGGCAGACCGAGCGGACTGGTGGCTAGGCGGGAACTGACGCGCAAAACAGTGTTTTGGCGGGATGCTGTGGCGCCGCGCCCGCCACCTACCGGATTTTTTTCCATATATATATATATATATATATTTTGGATGAGGTGAAATGACACAAACAATAGGCTAAATTTAAAATCAAGACAAATGTCAGAACACTAAATAAAATCCTAGTTCAAGGAAACTAGAATAAAACATTATTAGTTTAATTAAATTGAAAATATTAAAATTAAAATTAGGTCTTTAGGATGAGATAAGAATATAGAATACACTAAGATTTAGCTAAACAACAAAAAGAATAATTTACCAAAAATATGCAAGTGAAAACTAATTAAGTATATGTCTTTTCTGAAGCAATGCAATGTTTAAACAGTTAAATTACACAAGAATTAATATTTTCTCAAGATCACTGGAAATGGTCAATATATGTTTAATAACTAAGGGAAAAACACAAAACCTTAATAAAAGCAATACAAGTAACTAATACGATTATTTAAATTAGAAAAACTGTAAAATGCCACTTGAGAGAATATTCCTTCTAAAAGTACAATAATGAGGGGTAACTAAATTAAATTGATTTAATGTACGATCTATGAAACTTATCACAAATTGATTTAATGCTTTACACTAATAATTAAAGCAATCAAAAGGAGATAACAAAATTATATTAATTTACAGAAAACTCAATGATAATTAATTATTAACTTATAATTAGTACACAAAACATCACGGAATAATAAGTAGGCTATAGTATGTGACACACTTATGTACTCAACTCCTCGATCACAGGTAAAGGATGCAGACTGCTTTATCTTTTGACGGTAGCCAGGAGAGATTTGTCACTTCACTATTGTTACGTATCTTGACTTAGAAGTAGTTAACTAAATAAATAAAGATAGAACAGTTAATATGAAAGTGTACCAAACAACTGAAGGCCAATAGAACGTAAAATATTAAAGTTTGTGCTGATGTTACTTGCTTTCCTTTAGTTGTTGAGACATTTATCCGTTATACTCTGACACTCTTCAATTATATTTAATCAGTAAACTATTTAAAGTTACATTGAATGTTTTAATATGAAAGAGGCTATTAATTACGAATACAAAAGTTAGGTATGTAAGCAAGGTTTTAAGACACTAGAATATCTCAATTAATCTTGATTATCAGCAAAGTATTAAGATCTTTTTATATAATTAATTTAAGTTTGTTAACCCTTTAAAGATTGTTTTACTCTTTATATTATCTCTCAGTCTTAGTTTATTATTATTCTCCCTTTAGTATTTTATCTTATTTATTATTATTACTGAAAGACATTTGACTAAATAAAAATGGCAAGGACATATTAGAAAGTCACATATAAAATGGAATTGTATTTATAAACGTAAATAAGGTATTTTACAATTAATCAAAATAATAAGCAATGAAAGTTATGATAGAGTTTCAGGATCGTTTTGCATACGTTCTGATTTCACTAGAGTACAAATTAAAGTTTAGTAGGCTTAAGTAGACAATCTAATGTATAGGACTTTTACAATTCCTATTCCGAATAATAGTGTAAGTATTTAACTTATACAAGGCTTAATCATTAATTATGAATGACAATAGCTATACATCAAGTTAGTTAATTGTTAACAGGTAAATTAGTTAATCACAAATCATCTCTGAATCAAACATTAATTCTAATCACCAAAAGTAAACAGTAATTCAAAATATATATCTCTCTAATTACACATATATGATTCTCCAATCACAAAATCATAAATCAAAGGAGTGTATGTTTTCGACATACCTCGGGTTAATTAATACTCACAGGTTTCCTACTGGGTAGAGGTGACAAGTTACGCCCTACAAATAAAAATAAACCCTATACAATAATTATACAAGCCTATTCTCCATGCCGCTGTCCACCACCCAGCTAAGAATGTGTCTAGTTTGAATTATCAAATCTCAGGCTTATATATCGTTCCCCGGACCAAGCTAATCCAATCAGAAGTCAGGATACACGTGCCTAATCCAATCCGATGCAGGCAGGGTGTGAGAGCCAGTTACCGACGAGAACAGGTGTGCGGGAGCCAACCAGGTGTTAGAAGTTGGTGGGGGAAGGGGGGGCTGCTGGTCACGTCACAGGTGCCCCGCCCCTCTCGCTCGCTTTGGCAGGAACTTGAGGAATTTGAAGGATGTGTGGAATGTCACGTCCACACCAGCTAGGCTGCTTTCTCTCTCTCTCTCTCTCTCTCGTCACGTAGGAAAGAAAGAGGGATCGTTTCTTGCAGTTGTAGGTGTAAAGTCGCGTTCAACAGGTTGGTCTGGTCACACGTCACATCTTGGTTATCTTCCAGATGTCACACTATGTATAAGGGTAACTATGTACAGGCAAGAAAGAGGCCGAGATGTGATGCTAACAGTTGGTCAAGTTAAATCTGGAATCCTAGTGCCAGGGTGCGTCCCCTTTATATAGGCCTCACGGTAGCCAGAAAGTTCGACAACGCTCGCGGTCAAGCCAGACAGAGCGGCACCGTCTCCATACAGGAAGCTAACACATGAGATGTTGCAATCTCCACTCACATGAACGAATCAAGTGACTCTCTCTAAGCATGCAATTAACCTTTTTTTTTTTTTTTCTTTTTTTTTAAAGAGACAATGAACGGAGGAAGGAAAAACACAGATAAAACAAAAAGGTCCATGTGCCTAAAGGCATCCTCCATTCATAAAATGTTTGTAACAACTGGATTTAAACTTTTGTAGATTGTAAGTTTGTGGAAAGCAACTCGAGGGAAGTGAATTCCAAAGAGTAGTAGTTCTAGGGATAAATAAATTTTGATAAGCAGAAGTTCTGCATTGTGGAGGAGAAAGTGTTAATTCATGGGCGCCCTCAGCTGCCCTAGTTCTACGGGGAAAGATGTGGAGAGGCGGCACAATTGAAGCAAGTTCCTCGGAACAATTGCTGTGAAAATATCTGTAGAATAATGCAAGGGATGCAACGTTTCTTCGTACGGATAATGTAGGAAGGTGCTGTGTGATTGCAGGGTTATTGATTAATCTAATAGCTTTATTTTGAATTTTGTCCAACTGCCTCAATGCAACCACTCCACTTCCACTCCACAGAGGTGAACAGTAATCCATCTGAGAACGCACAGGACTTTTATATATTACGGCCAACTGCTCGTCAGTGAAGAATTCTCGAACTCTGTACAGGTTTCCCAGTGTTTTAGAGGCATTCTTAGCAATGCCTCTAACATAATGTGTCCAGCTCAAGTTAGTAGTTAATGTTACACCGAGAATGTCAATACTAGGGGAAGTGGGAATATTTACATCATTAAAAAATATATGGGAGTCAGAGAGATTCTGTCGGTTAGAAAATTTAATGTACTTGGTTTTCTGTGCATTAAAGGAAACTAGATTCTTTTGTCCCCATTCATTAATTCTAGAAAGGTCCTGGTTCAGAGAAATTGCAGTGTTTATTTTTGAATTTATAAGATCGGGTTGGGTGAAAGAATTGGTAAATGTGAAGGAACTGTGGAGTGTTGAGTCATCTGCGTAGGAATGTATTGGATTATGAGTGGTAGATATGAGATCATTGATATGAATGAGGAACAGAGTTGGGGCCAAAACTGATCCCTGGGGAACACCAGCATTTATTGAGTGAAATTGAGAATAAAGGCCATCTACCATTACACATATTTTTCTGTTATGAAGATAAGAAGAAATTAGTGGAACTAATGATGCAAGGCCGTAGCGTGACATCTTCGACAATAAGGATTGATGCCAGACTCTATCAAATGCCTTTGATATATCCAGTGCTATTGTATGTGTTTCACCATGTTGGTCTGTAGCTTGGTTGATTTGATGTGTAAGAAGGCAAAGAATGTCTGCAGTTGATCGACATCGTCTAAAACCATATTACCTATCACTTATTAATTTATTATTCTCAAGATGCTTAATTATGTGATTATTTAATATAATTTCAAAGACTTTACCAAGAGTGGAAGTTATAGCTATTGGTCTGTAGTTTGATGGATCTGAAGAGGCACCTTTTTTAGGAACTGGATGGATGTTTGCTTCTTTCCAGGGTACTGCCCGGGAAGCATGAGGTATGAGTACACAGACGGAATTTTTTTGCCAATACAGGAGCGAGCACCAAGGAGCAATTCTTACGTACTATTGGAGGAATTTCATCTGGACCAGGAGCCTTATCTACTGAGAGATTCTGCAAAATAGTTTTGACATGTCTGGTATGGATCTTAAGTGAGGGAATTTCAGGCGAATTAAAATTAAGTACAGGGACATCTTGAGTTATTTCATCTAAGGTTGAGTTGGTGGAGAAAATATCCGCAAGAAGGTTAGCTTTACCTTGTGGGTCACTTACAAGATTGCCAGTCGGAGATTTTAATGGTGGAATGGATGAAGCAGTAGTGAAGTTGGATTTGAATGAGTTAAGAGTAGACCAAAATATTTTGTTATCATTTGGATTATTTAGAAGTTTATTGGCCTGCTTGTGGAGAAAGTTTGATGTAGTTAGGTTTAATACAGTTTTGGCATGATTTCTGATGTTTCTAAAGTAATTAAAGGCTTAATGTGTTTTTGAACTTGTGTATGCATTGTAGGCTATTGTTTTTTGTTCAGTTACTCTAGCACAATTATGGTCAAACCATTTAGGTGAATTAGATCTTTTACTGTACTTTTGATTAGGAATAAAAGTTTCCATTCCAATTTTTACAAAATTTTGTATGTGGCTCAAGGTGGTGTGTGCATAATTAGAAAAGAAAGAGGTCCAGGGAATATCAATAAAGAAATCTTGAAGACCCTCCCAGTCTGCCCTATCGTAATGCCATTTAGTCACCAAAACGGGTTCAGAGTGGGAAGGTGTGGTAGGTGATAGACAGGTGGCCTGTATCAGACAGTGATCAGAAGATCCAAGCGGGGACCTCACTGTAACATCATAATTTTCTGAATTGGTTGTTAAAAATAAGTCCAGTAGGTGGGAATTATGATTAGGATTATCTGGTAAACGGGTGGGTTGGTTGACTAGTTGAGTGAGATTAAATGAGTCTGCAAATAGCTCACATTCAAGACCAGCATCATCAGTCCTGGCTGAATGAGTGAGCCATTCATCATTATGGACATTAAAATCGCCCAACACAGTGATTTCAGAAGAAGCATTTAAGTTGAGGACACTGAGTTGTGAGGACAGAGAATCAAAAAGACTTTGCTCTGGAGGAGTATTTGGGGAACGGTAGATGCAACATATGTATTTAAATTTACCAGCAGAAATTAATTTGTATATAGAATAATCAAAATAGGGACAATTGAAACTAGTAATCTCCTCCAGGGCAATTTCAGATTTTGCGAAGCAACATACACCTCCTTTAGGTCTGAAATTTTGGAGCAGTTGATAACCTGGAAAATTAAATCTAGACGTGTCAGCTGTCGATGTTGCTTGTGTTACGATCCAGGTTCTCAAAGACACAGGGCTCTTCAACATTGGACTAGATAATGGCAAAATGCAACAACGGTAACACTAGATCCAACCCCTGCCTTAAACACTGGAAAACAAAACACCATTACTGCCCTGAGTCGTGCCTGGACAACGAGGTATCCTATGACTCGGTAACTGGTGCACACACACTAGGCTGACGCTCGATGAAACAGCCTATTCTCAAACAGTAAAAGATTACTCGATTAGGTTACACAAAGAAAAGATTGTTATCGTGATTAATTAACGTTACGGTAGATACTCAAATAACTGGCACTCCTGTATTAAAGAAAGTGCAATGCTAGTCCTGCAACATCAACTGGAAACTTCTGAAATAAGTCTGATGCTGGGAAGATGTTCGTAAAGAATCTTGAACAATTATAATGCAGAATACGGGTCACAATAAATACTAGGACATATAGTAATAATAGGCAGGCGAATAATAAAGACTGCGCAAAGGTAGTAATGCTCGACAACTAAAGAAATGCTTCGTGACACAACGCAACAGCCTACTCGGGTTGTGCAACTCAACAACAACCTCGATTCAAAAGTGCAGTGAATAATAATGTTGCATACATATAATAATGGGGGCTTATCTCTAACCAGTGTCTGCTCAGTTAATAAAGTCTAGCTGGGGTATCAAGGCAGGGCATCAATGGGTGAGCATGCGACTCGTAGCCTAATGTTGTCCGAAGGTGGTATAATGAAGATTACGTTATATGACGGGGATGCTCTCTTGATAAATCTAGGTCTCTAGTACCTAGTTCTATCCTGGCGATCCCTCAGAAGTCAACACAAAGAGGCAGCACTATGTTGTGAGGGATAGGCTATGGCCCTCTCACACCACAGCGCTGTGCTCGCAAAGTAAACCCACCCGAAGACAACTTAGGCTCCCACAGTACCTGTCGATGTCATGCAGGGCTTAGCTAACACTGCACACATCGGAGACAACGACACAGTAACCTTACCCCTAGTCTAGCTTTAGATAACCAAGCAGAATCACTCAACACCTTGCCAGGGAGACATATACCGGTCTACAACCTTCCCGAGAGAGGACACACACGGAAAAGTCCGTCTCTCCAACCTCAATAAAGCATAATACCTCCTTAACCTAATACATGGAAATCTCTGAGAGCTTCGCGTACAATACGACTGGTCGACGGTGAACGTCTATGCTGAAACCAGAAGGGATGTTGAGTTTAATAAAGATTAGAGAATGAGAAAGGAGAAGTCGAGAGAGAGAAATAGTATGCAAAGTGGCGAGTATGGGGGACAGAATTGCAAAGGATGTAGGAGGTACGCGTGTCAGGCAAGCTCTGAGCTGGTAAAAAACATGAGGCCACGACGGGAAGGGACTAGTTGACCACCCGGCCGCCAACGCCGTCAGCGCCCAAGCGAGCCGCGTCATAGCTCACCTCGCTGCCGGGTGTACCCCCTCACCCTCTCTCGCTCGCCTCCCACACAAGCAACATTTATATTATAGCGAATATAAAATATAAGGCGCGGTCACAGACCAAAACAAAGATCATTTCTAGACTGTCTGTGGCAACACGACACTAATGACATAAAGCAGATCATTCTAGGACAACTGTAGCCCATCCCCCCATCCTGGCGAGCGCTAGCGAGCTGCAATGCCCCACGCAACCATTCTGCCAACGCCGGGAGGCGTCACCCCCCCCCCAAGATATGGGACACTCAACCATGAGCCCATATCTGAACAGGCAGAATGTCGGTAGAATCTGCCACTCCTAACCACTCTGCCACTCATGGAATGCAAGTTCAGTCTCCTCAAAAAAAATACAACAACATTTATATATAAAACAAATCTTATCACCCTTCCCAAATATAATACATTAATTCATAACATTGTGCTCCCAGAGCGAGCTTTAAGAAGCACAGCCTACTGAGGGAAAATCATCTGCACTCAGTACTCAGCTACAATATTATCTTAAAATTAATTATTAAAAAGAATTTTTTTTATTTAATTTATCATATTTTATTTTAATGTTATTTTTGGTGGCTACTATAGATGTAGCCTAATTTTTGTCTAATCAAAGCCAACAACTCCTGCCCTGCGACCCTACGCTGATGCTACACACGCGAGCCAACAAGGACCAGCGCAAAAATACTCCGCGAGCCAAGACAGGAGGCTATACCAACATACTGGGGTAGCCTACCCCGGATCCTCCACCCGCGACAAACAGTCCGCAATCACATTCTCACAACCGGCAATATGGCGAATGTCTAAGTTGTACTCTTGCAACATGAGCGACCATCTGGTCAGCCTCATATTCGGGTTGTGGAATTGATTGAGGAATTTAAGCGGGTGGTGGTCGGTATACACTACCACGACTGGCCCATAGGCAGGCACATAGACCTCAAAGTGTCTGAGCGCTAACACGATTGCCAGCAGTTCCTTTTCAACAACCGAATAGTTTTTCTGTGCTGAATTTTTTTTTTTTTAAAAGAAACTGACTGGATGCTCAAGACCTTCCTCGTCTGTCTGCAAAAGTACGGCACCAGCCCCTACTCCGCTGGCATCAGTCGCCAACTGAAATGGTCGTTCAAAGTCCGGGGCCCTGAGGATAGGGTGAGTGCATAAAAGGTGTTTAACTACTCGAAACGCCTGCTCACACTCAGGTGCCCAGAGGAACTTTTTATCTTTAGCTAGTAGATCTGTCAAAGGAGCTAACACAGTAGAATAACCTCTTATAAAGCGGCGGTAATACCCAATCATGCCCAAAAATCTCATGATCTGCCGCTTGGTGGTCGGCCTGGGGAACAAGTCGATAGCCTGTATCTTCTGTTGGGGCGGGCTCACCTGCCCTAACCCAACCACAAACCCCAGATACTGCACCGTGGCTTGCACAAAGTCACACTTGCCCAGATTAACCACCAAGCCTGCTTTACTAAGTTGACTAAATAAGGCTTCTATGTGCTCACAGTGACTTTGGAAATCGTTGTCATAAATGATCACGTCATCAAGGTAGACAGTACAGTTTGGGATGTCTGCTATGATGTCGTTCATTAAGCTCTGGAAAGTGGCCGGTGCATTTTTCAGACCATATGGCTCACGTTGCAACGGTAAGTACTGCCATCCACCACAAACCCGCACACCTCTTTAGCCCGCTCAGACAGTGGTACTTGCCAGTAGCCTTTGACGAGGTCTACCTTGGTCAAGTACCTTGCTTTCCCGATCTTATCCACACTGTCATCCACCCGGGGAAGAGGATATGCATTGGTGGGGGTCAACCCGTTCAACCGCCTAAAGTCAATGCAGAACCGAACTTTTCCATCAGGTTTGGGCTGCAGAGTGACAGGAGAAGTCCACCGTACTGCCCCCTTCTCGATCAAGCCTCTCGCCAGCATATACTCCAGCTCATCCCTGAGCGCTGGGAGTTTAATGGGTGGCACCCGATAAGGTATCGACTTGAAGGGGGGGTGCTCTCCTACATCGACGTCATGCACCGCTTGAGTAGTGAGGCCTGGGTGCTCGGCAAATACAGTGGGGTATGAATCGAACAGGCGCTGCACTGCCACCTGCTGTTCCTCCGGCAGGTGTGCCAGAGCATCATGCGCACATTGGCTCGAATTCCCCGCCCACTGATCAGCCGAGACATGACAATCCCAGTTATCATCCACCTGATCATTGCTGCCCCCCTCTCCTTCTCCACCATGACCGCAGCAGGTCAACACAGGGACAGCTAGTGACTCAGGTGGGCGCCTCACATACTCCTTCAACAAATTAATGTGGCATAGTTGGTTACGCTTCTTCCGGTCTGGAGTGGCAACGAGGTAATCTAGATCGGAGATCTTTGACACCACCCGATAAGGCCCAGCGTACTTGGCTACTTGGCAGCCAGAGGATGACCTGCCAAAGGCAACAGGACCAACACCTCTTGACCTACCTGAAACTCCCGGAGTTTCGCCTTAGTATCGTACCTGTCCTTCATACGGGCCTGCGAACTCACCAAATTACGCCCGGCCAGCTCCAGACTTCTAAGCATTCTCTCTCTGCTCTCAAGGACGTATCTCAACATAGAACATGGCTTAGCGGTACCCTCCCAAATCTCCTTCACCATGTGGAGAGGGCCCCTCACCCGATGCCCGAAAACAAGCTCATTCGGACTGAAACCGAGACTCTCTCCAGGTACTTCTCTTGCCGCGAACAAAACATACGGCAGACCAAGGTCCCAATCCTTTCCGTTCTCTGCGCAATAACATCGAAGCATGCTTTTTAGCGTGGCGTGCCACCTCTCCAACACCCCTTGACTCTCCGGGTGATACGCAGAAGAGACGACAGTGCTGATGCCATGCTGAATCATAGTTTGTTTGAACAGATTAGAGGTAAAATTAGAACCTTGGTCCGATTGCACCTCTTGCGGGTAACCATACCGCGAGCAATACAAGAGCAGGTTCCGGACAACAGTTTTCGCCGTGCAATTTCTCATTGGATATGCATCAGGATAACGAGTGGCCACATCCATGATAGTTAATAGAAATTTATTACCGGCACTAGTAGGGGTTAGGGGTCCGACCATATCAATGATGACCTTACTGAAGGGCGGTCCACTGACAGGAATGGGGTGCAACGGGGCTCTCGGAATTGTTTGGTTAGGTTTTCCAACCCTCTGGCACGTATGACACCTTGCTATCCAGGTTACCACCTGCCCCTTCAACCCCGGCCACCAAAACAATTTTTCTAAAGCCGCCACCGTTTTTCTCACCCCTAGATGTCCTGCCAGTGGTATGTCATGCGCCAACCTCAGTAGGCTATCCCTGCACTCCCGTGGCACCACCAACTGGTCCACTACTCCGGACCCCTCTTGCCAACTACGTTTAGGGTCTTGAAAACGCCTATAGAGGATGCCTTCTAAATAAAAAAAATCTCCTGGCTGTGCATCGCCGTCCTCGTCGAGCTCTACAGCTCCATTAGCACACGTTTGGAGCTCAGGGTCCTCTAGTTGCAACCGACGTATATCTGAGGGTGCCAAGCGATCTAACTGCTCCCGGAGCAATGCATGACCTTCCCCGATACTGGGCTGCTCCCTCTGTCTCTCTCGATGTACATAACGTTGCTGTCGTGGAGACTCGTCATGCCCAGCCTCGTCACTCTCGATGACAGGCCCAGGGGCTACTCCAGAATTAAGTAATGGTGCTAATACTGAATCACCCAGGAGAGCCGCCGAGTCAAAACTCTTAAAACCAACTCCAGCTTTAGCCTCCTTCTGTTGATCGTTCCTCCGCTGGTCTGAAGACGGAGGACTAGGCTGTGACACTTTAGCTGCCCGAGCTCGGGTGACAACACACGCCATGGGTTGTGTCTGGCACCGCTCGACCCACTCTTGCTCTTCCCTACTCACGTCGGCCGGCCTCTCGGCAACGACTAAGGGTAGAACCTCAGAAGCGGGCATTGCAAAGTCGTTGCCGAGAAGAAGGTCGACGCCCTCCACTGGCAGCTTCTCCACAATCCCGACATCCAATTCACGTGCCACACCATCCACCTCCAACTCCAACCGCACCAGCGGGTATGACCGAGTTGCATTAATACCCTGCACCACCACCCGAGCCGCGTTTATAGGGTAGCCAGTCAAGTTTTTCATCAGAGTCTGGGAAGCACCTGTATCACGCAAGACCTCTACTCCATGCTTGCGCCCCGCCCCCATCACGCAACCCCGCCCTCTATGGTCGCAAAAAACATCCTGAGCAGGGTTCGAGCCTCCCAGGTGCTTCTGCATTGGCTGTGCCTCAGCCTCTGACGAACTGCCCCGGGCAAACTCAGATGACTTCGGAGACACACCAATGTTGCAGGCCAAAGACACAGCTGCTGTAGGTGGTTTGCTACGACAGACTCTTGCAAAGTGCCCCTTTTTATGACAATGATAACACTCCAACTCCCCTTTGGGCTTCCCTTGGTACTGGGAAGGGCCCGGCCCCTTCTTAAGTGGGACGGTGCTAGTCTTGTGGTCAGTCTTGGTATCATGGTTCTTGTACTTGTTTGCATAAGGTATATCACTAACTCGGGGGGGTGGGGCGTCACGCCCCTTGTTACCTGCCTCACTACGCTGGGCAGACCCGCACCGACGAATTAGTGATAGCCGGAGGTCAGCCATCTCAGCTGCCTCCTGTAGAGTTTTTGGTTGCTTTTCTTTAAGGTTTAACGTCAGGTCGCCACCCGTGCATTTGAAAAACTGCTCTAAAAGCACCAACTGTTTAATGTCGTCAAACGTAGTAGCTTTCTCCGACCTCAGCCAATTCCCAAAAGCATCGGACAGCTCCCGGGCATGCTCCAAAAAGGTGCTCTCCCGACCCTTGGTAACACCCCAGAACTTCAACCTGTACGTCTCTGGTTGTAGTTCGTATGCTCTCAGGACAGCCTCCTTGAGTTCCTCGTAGATAATACACGACTCTATCGGCAATGCATCATAAGCCCTGAGTCGCTTGCCCACAAATCTAGAGGAAACAAGGGCTGCCCACTTCTCCCTAGGCCACTGGTGGATCTGGCACTTCTTGTCGAATCGTGTGAAAAATTCTGTTACACCACTCTCATCAAACACCGGAACCAGTTTCAATAAGTGCGAGAGAGACTGCTCATGAACACGGTTACCAGCCCCAAGTCGCTGTCCCGTTGTCTCTACTCGCGACTTCTCTACATCCATGTCGGCACAGTACCTAGTCGACTCAGCTTGGATTTTTGCTTGACTGATAGTTTTTCTCTCTTCTATCTTGGCTAATTCTAATTGCTGCTGATGCTGAAGCTTAGCTAGTTCGAGCTTAAACAATAATTCTGGAGATAACCCTTGAGGAGGTGAAGGTGCTACAATGTTTGAAATTACCGGTGGTCCCCCCAGGGGCAACCCACCCTGCCAGTCACCACCCACCTGCGGAAGCGTACCCGGGGTCGGCAAACTACTGGGATGGCTGGGAGTCGAGTGTAGGGGAAGCATGGCCGAAGGGCTCTGAGCACTCAACCCATCTCGCTCACCAGTCACCCTGCCCAGTACACACGTTATCAAGTTATCCTTGGTCATGCTGCTAGTAACCGCATGACCGATAGCTGTGGCCAGGCATTGAAGACCGTACCGATCCATACCCTCCAACCGCTCGGCAGTAACAGGCCATTGCAAAAATATCCTAGCATCCTCCTCACAGTTCACCCGATTAACCCTTTCATCATGCTGCTGTTCCTCAGTTTCGACATTACGTACTGTGTCTCCATTCTCCTCTGACCCGGTATAAGACATGATGCTCACAAACATTTCTCACCACAATATTCAGAAAAGAAGTACCCCAAACTCTTATGTAGCACTATTCACTTGCCAAAAATGTCTGAAGACTCTCAAGTGCTATACTACTTTGCCAAAAAAAATTAACGTGCCCACTATATTCCTCAATAAAACAAATGACCACAACAATCCTGCAATTATCTCTTAGTTCACAAGATCCTGAGCTAGGTCGCCATTTGTTACGATCCAGGTTCTCAAAGACACAGGGCTCTTCAACATTGGACTAGATAATGGCAAAATGCAACAACGGTAACACTACATCCAACCCCTGCCTTAAACACTGGAAAACAAAGTACCATTACCGCCCTGAGTCGTGCCTGGACAACGAGGTATCCTATGACTCGGTAACTGGTGCACACACACTAGGCTGACGCTCGATGAAACAGCCTATTCTCAAACAGTAAAAGATTACTCGATTAGGTTACACAAAGAAAAGATAGTTAACGTGATTAATTAACGTTACGGTAGATACTCAAATAACTGGCACTCCTGTATTAAAGAAAGTGCAATGCTAGTCCTGCAACATCAACTGGAAACTTCTGAAATAAGTCTGATGCTGGGAAGATGTTCGTAAAGAATCTTGAACAATTATAATGCAGAATACGGGTCACAATAAATACTAGGACATATAGTAATAATAGGCAGGCGAATAATAAAGACTGCGCAAAGGTAGTAATGCTCGACAACTAAAGAAATGCTTCGTGACACAACGCAACAGCCTACTCGGGTTTTGCAACTCAACAACAACCTCGGCTCAAAAGTGCAGTGAATAATAATGTTGCATACATATAATAATGGGGGCTTATCTCTAACCAGTGTCTGCTCAGTTAATAAAGTCTAGCTGGGGTATCAAGGCAGGGCAACAATAGGTGAGCATGCGGCTCGTAGCCTAATGTTCTCCGAAGGTGGTATAATGAAGATTACGTTATATGACGGGGATGCTCTCTTGATAAATCTAGGTCTCTAGTACCTAGTTCTATCCTGGCGATCCCTCAGAAGTCAACACAAAGAGGCAGCACTATGTTGTGAGGGATAGGCTATGGCCCTCTCACACCACAGCGCTGTGCTCGCAAAGTAAACCCACCCGAAGACAACTTAGGCTCCAACAGTACCTGTCGATGTCGTGCAGGGCTTAGCTAACACTGCACACATCGGAGACAACGACACAGTAACCTTACCCCTAGTCTAGCTTTAGATAACCAAGCAGAATCACTCAACACCTTGCCAGGGAGACATATACCGGTCTACAACCTTCCCGAGAGAGGACACACACGGAAAAGTCCGTCTCTCCAACCTCAATAAAGCATAATACCTCCTTAACCTAATACATGGAAATCTCTGAGAGCTTCGCGTACAATACGACTGGTCGACGGTGAACGTCTATGCTGAAACCAGAAGGGATGTTGAGTTTAATAAAGATTAGAGAATGAGAAAGGAGAAGTCGAGAGAGAGAAATAGTATGCAAAGTGGCGAGTATGGGGGACAGAATTGCAAAGGATGTAGGAGGTACGCGTGTCAGGCAAGCTCTGAGCTGGTAAAAAACATGAGGCCGCGACGGGAAGGGACTAGTTGACCACCCGGCCGCCAACGCCGTCAGCGCCCAAGCGAGCCACGTCATAGCTCACCTCGCTGCCGGGTGTACCCCCTCACCCTCTCTCGCTCGCCTCCCACACAAGCAACATTTATATTATAGCGAATATAAATTATAAGGCGCGGTCACAGACCAAAACAAAGATCATTTCTAGACTGTCTGTGGCAACACGACACTAATGACATAAAGCAGATCATTCTAGGACAACTGTAGCCCATCCTGGCGAGCACTAGCGAGCTGCAATGCCCCACGCAACCATTCTGCCAACGCTGGGAGGCGTCACACTTGAGTCACTGTCAAAAAAAGGAGAGTAGGGGATTCTGCTTGAAAAAATTGATGTACAGAATTGATGTTAGAGTGAAGTACCCTTATATTGCTAAAGAAAAAGCTGCACCGACGAGCAGCTTTGGGACGTTGCAATGCTCTTGACACAGTCGCATGATGACGACCGGGAGGGCCCTGTGTCAATGACCCAATCCTACCGGGGGTGGATATCCGAGGGACCACCAGGTTTGCTCTTAACAATTGTACTGCCATATTTATTTGGTAAAGGTGTATGGTGTTACATGTATGATATGTAGTGGGAAGAGTAGTGTTTTATGGATAGAGGATAGTGATGTAGGGCAATGTCGTGAAGTTGGATGTGTATGTTATATAAAGAGGGTTTTCCTGATACCCCTGATGTGTGAGGCAGAAAGATATGTATCCAGCTACCAAGGCCTGGGAGAGAAAATGGAATTCAGGCTATTCCCTGAGTCTCCCGAAACCTTGGCACTAGTACTTCCCTGGGCAGGGCTGCCTACCCCTACTACCTCAATTGGCCACCCCTTCGGGGATCACAGCGTCAGGCAATAGATAGATAGACTATTGTACTTATATTATTTATTTTATTGTTTAAGCTTACACTACATAACAGCTCCCCCCTAAAGAAAGAAATTTACAGGGGAAATGTCAATACTTTAAAACAATTAGGCTACAATCTAGACAACCAATCTGCAATCACATTTTCTTTCCCTTTAACATGTCTTATATCTAAAGGATATTCTTGAAAAAGCAGACTTCACTTGGTCAGTCTCTGTGTGAGCATCCTGGGTTCGAATCCACGGACTGCCACATGTGTTTGTAAATTTCATTAATCGATTTTAGGAGTATGGTTGGTTAATTTTTATCTTTAAATTTACTAAGAAATTTTAGAGGGTTGTGATCAGTATAAATAACAATAGGATCTGGGCCTGAACACAAATTTAATGAAAACTATTGTAATCCCAAAATCAGAGCCAAAAGTTCCTTTTCAATAGTTGAGTAATTCTTTTGGGGTGGAGTGAACTTCTTGCTGTAATAAGATACAGGATGTTCAATACCTTGGTCATCCTCCTGCAACTAAACTGCCCCAGCTCCTGTATCACTAGCATCCACAGCCATTTTAAAGGATTTAGCAAAGTTTGGGGTGGAAAGCGCTGGCTGACTCGACATGATAGCTATGAGGTTGTTGAAAGAAGATTCACATGCTTCATTCCATTCAAATTTAACTCCCTTTTTCAGAGGATCTGAGAGTGGTGACACAAGGATTGAGAATTTTAGAACAAACCGGCGGTAGTATCCTACCAAACCGAGAAATCTTTGCAATTCTTTCCTAGTCTTAGGTCTGGGAAGATCACTTATCACCTGAACTTTAGCCCCTGGTGGCACAACTTGTCCATTACCAATTACATAGCCAAGATACCAGACTTTAGCTTGACCAAATTCACATTTTGATAAATTTGTAGCTTGAACCAGACGATCAAGAAAGTTACTGACATCGCATAGGTGATCTTTCCAGGTGTCACTAAATATCAATACATCATCAATATACACAACACATCCTTCCAAACCCTCAGTTACAATGTTCATGAGTTTTTGAAATGTCGCAGGTGCATTTTTCAAAACTTACTGATATACTCTGCCTTTCCAATCCTATCTATACAATCTTCCATGCGAGGTATTGGGTAGGTGTCGGTTTTGGTGATCTGGTTAACACGTCGATAGTCAATACAGAGTCGTTGTGATCCACCTGGTTTCGGGACTAAGATGACAGGAGAACTCCACTCACTTTGGCAGGTCTCAATCATCTTGTGGGCGAGTAGGTAGTCAATCTCCTTCTGGATCAGGGGAACCGTCAAGGGATTCACACGGTAGGCTGGCAGCTTAATCGGCTTCGCATCCCCAACATCCACATCGTGCATCAACATGGTTGTCCTTCCTGGAGTATCTCGGAACACTTGCTGATATTTCTGGAGTAGAGCCGTGAATTCCTGCCTCTCCTCAGGGGTTAGATGAGACAACTTAGTCTCCAGATCACTCATGATAGCAACATTCTGCCCCAGGCTATCACTCAAGTTTATATTGCAAGGCAGTGTTTCACCTTCGGGATCTTGAGGAACAGTTACAGCACAGACGGGTTTATCAACGTCTCTCTTGTGGTACAATTTTAGCATGTTAATATGACAAAGTTGTTTGCTCTTCCTACAGTCTGGCGTGGAAATAACGTAGTTGACATCACTGACTTTCTTCTCCACTGTATACGGTCCACTAAACTTGGCTTGAAGAGGTTGTCCATGTACTGGCAGCAGAACTAGGACCTTATCACCGGGCTGAAACTGGTGTAGTCTTGATTTCTTGTCATATCAGGTCATCATCCTTCCCTGCGAAGTTCCCAGATTCTCTTTAGCTAGCTGGAACGCTGTTGATAACCGCTCCTTAAAACTCGCCACATATTCCAGCAGGTTGACGTCATCCAATTCTGACAGCCAAAACTCCTTCAACAACTTCATAGGACCTCTAACTTCATGCCCAAAGAGTAGTTCAAAGGGTGAGAAGCCTAGTGATTCATTTGGAGACTCTCTTGAAGCAAACAGCACAAAAGGAAGACCTTTATCCAAATTTTTCTGATGTTCCAACCAGTACTTTCTTAGCATAGATTTGAGTGTCTGATGATATCTCTCCAGAGCTCCCTGTGTTTTAGGATGGTATGCCAAAGACGTGATCTTTGTGATGCCCAACTCTTTCAATGACTGCTTAAAAATATTGGACATAAAATTACTTCATTGATCTAATTGTACCTCTTTAGGCAATCCAAACCTGGTGAAGAACCCTAGCATTTCTTTGACTACATTCTTCGCTGAAATGTTCCTGAGTGGGATTGCTTTAGGATAATGAGTAGCCATATCCATAAGTGTTAGCAAATAGGAAAACCCTGAAGAAGTCTTGGGAAGGGGTCCTACAATTCAACCAACACACGAGTGAATGGCGCCTCAATAGCTGGAATGAGAAAGAGTGGTGCAACTTTTTCCTTTTGATTACACTTACCTACTACTTGACAGGTGTGACAAGATTTACAGTACCCGGAAACGTCATGATAAATACCTGGCCAGTAAAAGTGCTTCAGAATACTTGCTACAGTCTTTTTCACTCCCATGTGTCCTGCCAAACTGGAATCATGAGCCACCCTAATGATATCCTGCCTACACACTCGAGGGATGACAATTTGATGCACAACCTCCCATTAGGGGAGGTGTGGCGGAGTGGTCTTGTCACTGGACTGGTAATCCAATGGACCCGGGTTCGAATCCCAATATGTCAATGGGAAGATATTATTGGGATGATTTGTGCTGTACCTAGTTTCAGTGCATTACCACAGCACACCGAAATGCCAAAAAAAATACCCTCATTGTTCCCTGATTAAATAGCACTGTATGAATATTCACATATTCAAAAATATGCTACAGGGGTGCAATGCCTAGTGAGTTAATTGTTCAATAGGTGGCATTCTCAGAGTGAGGGTCCGAGCCTGGGGGATGAGACTGTGAAACGCAGAGGCGGAGCCGATTCAGAGATGGAGTTGCTTTGAGCCGTGAAGCTTCGCATGTCTCACTCCCTAGACTAGAGCAAATATATATATATATATATATATATATATATATATATATATACAGTATACTGTATAATTATATACATCTTCCGACACATTAAAAAACTGTTATGCTTTCTGTATTTTTGACATCAAAATTATCAAAGTGAATTAAAGTACAACACCAAGTTTTGTCTATCTATCTATCTATTGCCTGACGCCGTGATCCCCGAAGGGGTGGCCACGAACGAACTGCCCCCATGCACCTCTATCCCCAGTCAGTCGACGCCCCTCCTCCCAACCAGCACCGCCGTCATCTATATACTTCCTCACTCCATCCTTCCACCTCTCCTTCGGTTTACCTCTCCCTCTCTGTCCTTCCACCTCGCTCTCGTACACCCTCTTAGTTATTCTCTCGCTTTACATACGTTCCATATGGCCGAACCATCTCAATTTGTTCCTTTTCACACTTTCCAGCACATCTACCTCCACACCATACCTCCTTCTTACTTCCTCATTCGTCTGTCTATCCCTCCATGTAACTCCGCACGCACTTCTCAAGTAACCCATTTCCACTGCTCTCACCCTTGGTCTGAGTCTCTTCCCGAACGTCCATGCTTCGCTTCCGTAAGTTAGTGTCGGGATTACCACACTGTCATGCAAGGACTTCTTCACTTCCATACTGACCACCCTATTTCTTGTTACTGCCTTCATCTTTCCTACAACCCTCTTCCCCTGTTGCACCCTCTCCAGCACTTCTTCATCCATAGTCCCATCTTTACTCAACACACTGCCCAGATACTTAAAAGAGCTGACGATCTTCATAGCCTGACCGTTCAACTTCACCTCACACTCTGTGACTTCACCCCTTTCGAAGACCATAACCTTGCTCTTCCCCGCATTTACCTTCAAATTCCGTTTTTTGCACACTGTTCCAAACTCATTTACCAGATCCTGCAACTCCCATTCATTATCACTCATCAGAACTGTATCATCCGCAAACAGCAGTATAGGCAGCTTCCACTCATTTCCCTACCTTTTCAGCGATACACCAACATCCACTGTTCTTCCTAGTATTTCTTTTATGACTCCATCCATATATACAGTTAACAACCACGGGGACATTACACACCCCTGTTTCAACCCAACATTCAGGTCAAAGAACTCGCTCTGCTCATTCTCCACACGTACTGCCGCCTTTGCACCCTCATACATGCTCTTCACTACTTTCAGCAACTTGCCATCTACTCCGTATATTCTAAGTACTTTCCACATACCTTCTCTATCCACTCTGTCATAGGCCTTCTCCATGTCCATAAAGGCAACCTACAGCTTTTGTTGCTTCTCCAGATATTTCTGTCAACATGTTCATATATATACATTGTTTTAATGATACTGTTTTATAAACGTACAACTTGTCACGCAGCGAAACACACCGCGTTTGAGTCACTGTAAGGGTGAAGAAGAAGAAGAAGAAGAAGAAGAAGAAGAAGAAGAAGAAGAAGAAAATAAAAGAAGAAAAGGAAGAAGAAGACGAAGACAAAAATAGATGATTATGATGATAAAGAGGAGATAACGATGACGAGATAGTGAATACAAATGAGTGAGAATAAGAACAGGAAAGGAATAAGAATATGAAATTATATGAAACAAACACTGCACTCGTCGACAGGCTTATAGACAGTGTTTGGGAGGGCCTTGTCTGTGGTTAGGAGAAGAAGGGGGTGGTTGGTAAATAGGTAGTGACAGCTGTTAGGAAAAAGAGAAGCATAAGACGAATAGAGTTGTGCCTCATTCAGGCAGATATTTTAAGACGTTTTGCTCCATTCAGGTGGCAATTGTATTCATTTGGGCCCCAGACCCCTATAGCTAGTTTAGTCTGTACATATTTTGTAAGAAAAATATCACTGCCAAAGGCTGGAAACTCCAAAAATTGCAGTTTTGCTATGGCTTACCAGGAAGAAATTGCCACCTGACTGGGGCGAAATGTCATTAACTTCCTGAGTAAATCGAGCAAAACATTTAACAAAATATTAGGTTATTGGTGAATCGTCTCCAAAATCGTTAGTTACTGGAGCGAAACGTCTTAAAATCATCAGATACTGGGGCAAAGGGTCATAAAATCTAAAGCTAATAGACTAAAAAAGAAGAAGTAGAAGTAAAAGTAAGTCGAAGAAGAAAAAGAAGAAGAAAAGAACAAGAACAAGAAAACGACAGGACCTACGGGGTTAAGATAGAAAAAAATGGGTTGTTAGGTAAATAGGTAGTGACAGCTGGAGAGGAGGGGGAGGGGCAGGGCAGGAGGGCAGGAGGGGAGGAGGGGAGGAGGGAGGGGGAGGAAAAAGAACACCAACAAAAACAAGAGGCAAACGAGGAAGGAGAGTAAGAAGAATAAGAAGGGAAGGATTAATGAGAATATACTGTATGTTATGATTGCAATTAACTAGATAACACGATATGGCAGGAAACAACGGAGTATAAAGGAGTACAAACGAAGCCAAGCAACAACTGTTCGAGAGAGAGAGAGAGAGAGAGAGAGAGAGAGAGAGAGAGAGAAGTGGGAGGAGGAGAAGGTATAGAGAAAATGAGAAAGGAAGATAGTGGATTGATTGAGAGCAGATATGGCCCCGCAACAACATAGCCATATGGAAGCAAATAAACTATAATAAACGTACACACATATAATAATTTAGAATGAACGCTAGATATCAACTAAGAACAAATAATAATGTACAAATAACACCAATTATTGTACAGATAATTACATACATACCCAGACCGCACAAACCCTATGGTCCCATCCAACATCGGAAACTGAGGATACGAAATAAAGAGGACAACTAAATTACTGGATTTAACCCTTTCACGATTCATGGGCGCATTTCAATTTAATCTTTTGGCAAAGGTATGAATATTTTATTCAGATCAAGAAAGGTGTTTGGAAGTCGGGGAGTTAAATGAGAAAGTCTTTACCCTTTTGATTCTCACAGATTCTTCCTGATTAAATTGTTTTAATGATAATCAGAATATACTGTCAGGTGAAAGCGCATCTTAATACTCAAGGGGTTAATTAACAGCCTATATTTAAAGAATGGACAAGGACAAACACATACAAGATATTTTATCTCGACTGCGCCCGATCTTGCCAAACAATAAACTGGAAAATGTCAAAATTAGGAGCAGTCGGGAAATTACACGATTTGGGTCCCGACTTCGAATATTCCAATATATTTACGGCACATTTGGGGGCAATCGGGATCAAATATCGTGTATGTGTGACGGGGGCTTTAGGTGTGTGCAACAGACATATGTTTTACTATTTGATAAATCACAACAAACAATACAATTTGTTAACGTAAGATTACAAACCTCTTTCGCAGGAAAATATTTGGCAATAGTGTATGGAGAGAGAGAGAGAGAGAGATTGGGCAAAGTGCAAGGCAATGTAGAAGTGTCATCATCATCAGCAGCCTGAATTAGTCCACTGCAGGACATTGGCGTTTCCACTCTAACCGGTTAGATGTTAGCCTCAGCAGACCTTTGGATCTCATCCCTCCATCTGGTTCTCTGTGTACCTCTTCTTCTAGCTTCCCATTCTAGTTCCCATTCAGTTGCTAAAGTTGTCAATTTTTTATCATATTTTCTAAATATATGACCTGCCCAGGACCTCTCCCTCGTTTTTATAGTACTGAGAGTATCTTCTACTTTTGTTTGTTCTCTTATCGAAGAGGCTTTCTCTTTTTTCTGTTTTTCTTCTTCTCCTAGTTAGCCTATGCCTAACATTATCCTCTCCATTCCTCTTTGTGCACTTCGAAGTTTACGTTATAGACACTTTGTTATACTCAAAGTTTCTGATCCATTGCTTTTCATACGCTTACCAAATGAACATAAGAACATAAGACAATGGGAGTCTGCATAAAGCCGATCGGCCCATCCCTGTCACACCCAACCCCAATTAAAAGGCCCAATTATAGACTCATCTCACTAATACCTTGAGTACTGACCCCACCAAAACGGTCAGAGATTAACACAAGATTACTGGGGTCTGCTGAGCGCCGATTGGCCCACACCTGGTAGATCCCACTCACACCCAACCCATCTCGTCCATATGCCTATCTAATTTTATCTTAAAGCTCCCTATCGTTCTTGATCCCACTATATGACTTGGTAGCCTATTCCACCCATCTACAGTACAACTCTGTTACCAAACCAATATTTGCCTATATCTATTCTGAAACGAAATTTATCTAATTTGAAACCATTTGTACGAGTTATTTCGCAATCACTGAGCTTTAGTACATTTGTCATGTCTCCTTTATTAATCCCACAAACCCACTTGAATACCTCTATCATGTCACCTCTAACTCTGCGTCTCTTTAACGAATGTAAGCCTAATTTCTTCAACCTTTCTTCATACGGAAGATTTCTAATATTATGGATCATTTTTGTCATTCTACGTTGTACTCTCTCCAATGAATCTATGTCCATTCTGTAATAAGGACACCAAAATTGAACAGCATAATCCATATGGGGCCACACTAATGACAAGTAAAGTTTTAAGATAACATCAGCAGTTCTGTTACTCACACTCCTAGAGATGAACCCGAGAATCCTGTTTGCCTTGTTACGAACGCTTATATATTGTTGTCTAGGCTTCAAATAATTGCTAACAAACAAACCTAGATCTTTCTCACAGTCTGAGTTTTCTAATTCCATATTAGCTAGTTTATATTTAACATTTGTATGCATCTTCCCTATCTTTAATACCTTGCATATGTCAATGTTAAACTTCATCTGCCATTTTACTGACCATTCGTGTAAGGTATCTAGATCCCTTTGCAGACACTCTATATCTCTAACTGAATCAATTTTTCTCCCCATTTTCGTATCGTCTGCAAATTTACTTATCCTACTAGTTATACCTAAATCAAGGTCATTTATGTATATAATAAACAACAGAGGACCTAATACAGATCCCTGGAGGACACCACTTTTGACTGATCCCCATTCTGACTTAGTACCATTTATGCTGACTCTCTGCTTCCTACCAATTAGCCATGACCTAATCCATCCTAACAACGCCCCACCTATTCCATGTGCCTCAACCTTTCTCATCGTCTCATGAGGGACTCTGTCGAAAGCTTTACTGAAATCTAAATATATAATAGCATATGACTTGTCATTATCTACTGCTTCATATACCTCTGAGAAAAAAATAAGCAAATTAGTAAGGCAAGAACGTCCCTGAGTGAATCCATGCTGAGAAGAATTGATTAAGTTAAATGTTTCTAAGTGGTTTCTCATTGTCCTAGCAATAATTGAGTCTAGTAGCTTTCCTATGATTAAAGTGAGACTAATTGGACGGTAATTTGATGCTATTGATTTATCACCTTTTTTGAAAATCAGAACTACATTTGCAAGCTTCCAAGCTTCTGGAACTATACCTGTTTCTAATGAATTGTTAAAAAGAAATGTTAATGGATAACTTAACTCATCTCTGCATTCTTATACTCTAGCATATACCTCATCGGGACCAGGCGATTTCTGAGGTTTCAGTCTGTCAATTTCCTTAAGCACATCATTTCTACTTATAGTACTCCATCCCATATCTATATCCTTCACTTGATTGCTCTAGAGTGATCTGGGTGTGCCTTTATAACCTGCCCTAGATATATCCATTCTTCAACTGCTTCTGTCACCTCATTTTCTATCTGTATTTGTTGTTATTGCACAAAATGAATAATCATAATCTTGTTTTTGTTTTTTTCGTGTTCAGTCCTGTTTACATCTTTATCACTTGCTGTAACTCTTCCCGAATCGCTGAAAATAACTAAGTCGTTGCCTAGGTACGGTATTCTCCATTAACATTTATTACTTTAGTGTCCAATTCAAGATTCCTAAATATGTTTTTTCCAAACATGCAGTGAATAGATTTGGTTAATTTATATAGCAACGTCTTACCCCATTCTTAATTGGTAATTTCTCACTTTCCTTGTGGAGTTTTATTGTTGCTGTCCAGGAAAGAGATTGTCCAGGGAACTAGTAAGAAGTGAATTGATGAGGAAAAATGCTTTTGACTCCTTTTTCGAGAAGTGCGGTATGTACACATGCGAACAAT